>CM041209.1:51117258-51717258 GCA_023065735.1 Coffea humblotiana | reverse complement strand
TTATTATTCCTACTTGTATCTTTAGAACATGTTAAATAAGTTATCGGATTAAATTAGTTTAAGAGATATATTTAGAGCAAATTTTATATACATTGACATATATACACTATCACCTTTAAATTCATAACATACGCATAAAAGTTAATTTTTAAATTTAAATTTTATATAATTATCGTTTATTCAATATTGACAATGATTAATCCATAAGTTAAGGTACATCGACCAACTTGCATCACCAATTTCAAATAAAAAACTAAAATCTCACTTTGGTCGGTTAAGAATTCCGATATTCTTAATTGCCCGTAACCCTTGTGGGGTCTTATTTGTTATCCAAATAATATTTCTAATAACACTCACCCTATCCAAATAAAGATCTTATTTGTTATCAAAGTCCATATGTGTATGGGGTTGTTATTGATAAATACATAGGTTACCAAAAGGAGCTGAATTGGAAAGTGCTTTGTCAACGTATACTTGAACAGTTTTCACGCCAAACCAACTGTAAGACCGCCATTTAGTTTCACAAGTAACCAAAGCTTAATTTTTCTCCAAAATTTCTCTGGATGGAACATAACAAAGTGATACTCCTCTCCAAAGAGCAAGAAGCAAGCAACAGCTCCCAAGTCCCAACCAGCAAGAATTGAAGCATATACCACAGCCACAAGCCATAAATAAATCAAGAAAGTGATATTGGCATCCAGCTTAGCATCATCTCAAACCAAAAGCCAAAATCAATAATACTGCAGGAAAAGGAACACCGCAGACATTACAACTGAAATACTCTCCTTTTAACAAGCCCTCTTTCAAATTTTCTCTATTCAGGGCATAGAATCCTACCTCAGTTGACAATCTGCAGAAAATTATCCTCCAGAAGAGAGACGTTCCACGATAGTTAGCCATAGTTAGCTATATCATCTTTGACACTCGAAAGACACTAGGAATCAACTGTTAAAAAGCATAAATGGAATCTGGCGTGGATCTAATCTGAGCCTTCAAAAGGCGAGCTTATTTAACTTCCATTGCGTCATAGGACAACAAAACAGATTACACGGCCCACCCATGACCAAGCCCGTATGCATCCGAATATCCAGTATGAGCATGTCCATGACCATGATCATGACCATCATGCCCATGGTGATGGTGATGGTGATGGTTATGGTGGTCATTGCTTTTTGCATCATCAAGCATCATCTGAATGTGCTCTGGTATTGGCTCTTCCTCAGATTGCCTAGTGGACTTTGGTAATGCAGAAATGAATTCATAAATACTTTCAGCTATCTCCTCAGAAACATGCTCCTAAAATTGCAAACAAATCCAATCACCATAAGAGGACTTCAATAAAGAAAACAGATAGAAGATCAAAGAAATATACTAAAAAGATGTCCTTGCAATTTACATATCAAAGTAAATATGTCCTTGCAATTTTCTAGAGCTGAAATCCAAAAAAGAAAGAGAGAATGAGTGCACTGATGTGTACAATCTACCTCAGAAAGAAAATGTAACCATGTCCTAACAAAACTATTTTAAAGAACGCATGCAGTAATGTGTACAGTTCATCTATATAGTGGGCTGTGGTTAAAAAAGAGTATAATCCATCTCTAAACTGGATTGTATTTAAAAGGGTTGTGTGTGTGTGTGTGTGAGTGAGTGAGTGAGTGAGAGAGAGAGAGAGAGAGAGAGAGAGAGAGAGAGGGGCTGTTTGGACAAATTGACAATTCCTTCCCACACAACAGCCCTCCCTCCCTGACCCAAATATCTTCATCCTACAGCCTCATTGTTTGGAAAAATGAAATTTTATTTCACTGAAGAAAGCAAAAAGACCTGACGAAGTCAACAAAACAATATTTTTTCTAGTTTCCTTTTGATATGACTTTAAAAAAATGAGTATATATATGTAAACTGCATAACAATTAAACTGCAGGATGAAGAAACTGGAAACAGGATATGCTCAATTTACTGTATCCATTTTCTTTTTCATTTTCACAAGAAGTATCTTTATGTATAGTTGCTAAACATTTCATCACATATGAAGACAATGCCAATTGCATCACCATTGATTGACGTACTGTTCTTTGTTAATAGAACATCATCAGGTAGGTGTCCTGCTGCAACTAAAGACCAATGTGCTTGAAGGGAAATTTCTGTGCCCAAAAATACTAATAATGTTTTTTCTCTAATTACAATTCAAAATATTAAGAGCCATATCTTATCAGTCATCACACTAATACTATTTTCCCTATCTGTAATTAGCTGTCCAGTATCTTATAGCATACACTTAACATTTGGCTGAATATAAGCTCACTAAATTCTGGTCATAGGCATTTAAAAAAGATAGCAATCAAGACTCGAGACATAGGACAGAAAACACTCCCTTATGTATTCAGTTTTCATCCTATTTTATGAAGACTAAATTTAGAGAGAAAAGTCGCCAAATGTCGACAGACACATAAATTTGCAGATTTCAGGGACAAACTGGAAAGAGCAGTAAAAATTTAGCAAAGAGCAATATGATCATGAAAGCCATGAATACCAAAACTTTCTGTGCTTTACGCAACACAAGAGGAAAAGTCACCGGAGATGTTAAGTCTACTTTGTAGTTCATACAAGCTTGTTCAAATTCTTCTATGCCATAAATCTGCACAAGTGCGGGATTAAAAATTTTTGTTTTCTGGCAAAAAATCCGTTCTGCAGAGTCTCAGACTCGCACCCATTCAATTCTAACCCCTTTCCCAACTAAGGAAGACAAAAATCATGGTGCTTCTGTTGCTGCTTCAATACCGTTCTGTGTGCAAACTTAATTACACTCAGAACCCTATATTCTATGGATGACAAACTATGTCGAATTCATACAGCAACTCTTTAAGGCAGTTGGATGACTAACTGATGCACTGAGTAAAAGAAAGAGAACCATTATTAGGCCCTAAATTGTGCCTGAGACAATCTAGTATCACAATATGGCAGCTAAGTAGTCATTGGAACTCATTGAACAATTTTTTGGCTCGCATGCAAAGAAAGACAATTCAGAATATCAAAATGCAATGAAAAGTCTATATTCTCACCTGTGGCCACGCTCCACCAGAATGGGAGACAAGTGTAGCCTGAGAAACGGTATCAGCAACCCGACTGCCCTCCTCACTCCATTCTTTGGAAGAACCACTAGACCAAATCACTCGCATTGGCAAGTCTTTCACCTCATTCAAGCCACTCCATTCAGACAAGTCCAAACTATGATTTACCCTCTTAACCATCCCAACCGCTGACCTCCTTCCATTCCTTCCCTTCAAAAGAATCCTATGAGCCTCCGCCTCCGCTTTGCCAACAGATTTTCAAACAATACTTTCCAAGAACGCTCTGAAACACCAATCCAACCCCCAAAACCGCCTCTCTCACCACTGGCAATTCCAGTGCCCAAGAAGGCAATGCTGTTCTACTTGGTACACTGTCAAGCAAAGTAACACTCCTAACCAACCGCGCATTTTCCAATATCCAATTAGCACTCAAGCCTAATGCAGAATCATGCAAAACTAAGTCCACAGGTGCCAATCCCATTGCATCAATAACCTGACTCAAGACCCTCCCCATCTCTTCATCACCTAATTCAATAGCCTTTACAACCTCCCTTTTCGAAGCCCGAATATCATTCTCCTCATAATCCACATACCCCTTTTCAATCAGCTGATCAAACCCCCAGAATAGACCCTTTTCTTTAATCTGACCATAAACCTCCCAAAACCCCCCTAAAAACCCCACCACTACCCCCCAACATTCTCTTCCACCACAACCACGGACTTATCCGAGAACCCGGAACCAGGTAAATCGATAGCAATAGCATGAACCCCTTTAAGGCCTAAAGATTTAACAATCCCCTGAAAAGCAAAAGAGCTGCAACCAAACCCATGTACAATCAGTACTCGATGATCAGAACTAAAGGGCCCATCTTGAATTGAAAAGGCTTCAACTTGGGGGTGATTTGGGGTGAGTTGTACCTTTAAAATCCTACCTTTAGAATAGTGCTGGCGCAGATTTGGGGGCAGGTTGAGGAACCATGTCTTGGGGTCCTGAGTAGAGAAGGAGGGCAGAGAAATGAAGAAAAGGGTAACTAGAGAGACTGTGAGGGTGAAGTAGAACCAAAATTGAAAAGGGTTGGTGTTGTTGGTGGAGGAGGAGGAGGATGGTGGTGATGAAGTGGTGGTTTTGGCTTTGGATTTGGATAAAGGCTTAGGGGTTGTTTCGGTTGAGGGTTTTGGTGGGTCTGGTTCTTCAGTTAAGATTGCCATTGCTACTACTGGTGAAGTTGAACTGATACTGGCATTTATGATGTTTATGGAACTCCAAAGAAAAGAGGTCGAGGATACTGCTCTTCTCCTTGATCCTCAGATCTGCCAAGTGCCACAAGCCCACAACCGTAGCTAAAGTGGAACCGTGGAAAGGAGAAAGTGCAAAAGAAAGTTCCACACGCATGCGGCCAATGCTTAAGCTGCGATCTTGCACTCACAGTATAAATTTTGGGGTTAATTGCAAAACACCTTCCTGAGCCATTTTCAGTTTGCGGAGTGGGTCCTAAACTATCGATCCTGCGCACAAACGGTCATCAGAAAAATCGTCTGGACAGGTTTGTTTGGAACGTAACTCAACGTATAGAACATAATTTTATGATTTCATACATGATGCTAAAATGAATGTACAATATGTGATCTTATATATTTTTTTGTCTTAATTAAATCATGATCGTGAATCTTTCTGAATAATTGCAGGATGGTTGTTACTTGCAATCGTTCTTGCCCTGACTTCCAATTTTAGCATTCAGCACTCACAAATATCAAGATCATATCATGAACATTTCCTGTTGATAAGCTAATTTGGATTATCAACATGTCGTCAACACAGATTGCACTAAAAGAGAAACATCGTTATGATCAACTAGGTTGCAAGTTTCCACACTTCAAAGGCACTCAATTTTGTTTAAGCATCCTACTACTAAGCTGGCTCACCTGAATTGAAACAAATGTAAGCTTTTCAAACCCCAAATATGCGTGTCCTCCATTTTTTTTTTTAGGTATATCTCACAAGTGTCCGCATTCATTTTACAGTCTGCAACTAATCCTGTTCAATCCGAGTCGAATCCCTTGCAGTGGAAAACTCTCCCAACATTATTTTTTTCATTCCCATAAATTTCGAACCCGAGACCTCATGGTTAAGGGATGCAAGTCCCTTCCACTTGCACCAACATCCGTTGGTATGTCCTCCATAAATTATTGGGTATGTCAACCCCTTTCACAAAAGTCGATTCTGTAGTATAAGAAAATTTAAGAGCACACTGTGTAAGAAAATAATATGTAATATGGCACAAAAAGGAGCTACTTCCATTAAATTGTCGCGTGCCACAAATTCAAATAAAAAAAAAAAGAAACATTAGGTCTTGCAAAAGGATTAGAACACATAACACAATATCAAAATTGTCAATGCAGTTTGCAGCCACCCCTAGTAAACGAAGCAGACATAACTGAACAGTGAACAGATGAAATGTGTTACGCCAAAACCAATCGAATCAGCTATCTACATAAAAAATGGGCTGGGTACCAAATCACAAGCATTTATTATTCGATAGGTAAGATTGAGTGGGAAGAATACCTCTATAACTGAATGGAAGAAATGTGTGAACAATTAACTTTTCCTTTTTTTTTTTTTTTGGTCAGAAAGCACGTTGGTTACAATTATCATTTCTTTAAATTTTCTCAAGTGAAGTAAATTCTTTTGATTTAGTGACAATTAACTTTTTTCTTTTTTTTTTCTTCAGAAGTACATTGGTTGCAGTTATGGTTTCTTTAAATTTCTTCAAGCGAACAACCAAAAATTAAAATCCTTTGGAAAATTACTTTGTGATATTTTTTTGAACATCTATCCTTAAGTTAGACTTTGGAAGTCAAGAAGGTCATATAAGGTAATCCAAGACTTACCTCTGCAAAATTAACAAGCATCATATATTCAGGAACTTATTTTTATGTGATTAAAGACGTTCTTCTTCTTCATATATGATCAATTCTTATCATTCCATACTTCCATTAAGAATTCTGTACGTCCTTCAAAATTTTGTCACATTACTTCAATCATTAAGTTCAATGTGTTTAAAGCCAACAAGTAGCAACATAAAAAGTTTTAACTATATTGACATTATCTTCTAATTAAGTAAATTCTACAACTGCATAGTTTTACTGGATGTAAATTCAGATAGCGAGGAAAAGTTTGAAGTTTGAATAGAAAGAAAAGAACAAAAAAAGAAGAAGAAGAAAAAGTTCAAGCTTCGATCGATATGTGGAGAATCCAATCCGCCATTATTAATTTTCAAACAAAAAGGGAAAAAGAAAGAACCCTCAAAAAAAAAAACAAAGAAAGACACAAAGCAACTAGGTACCAGTTATTTTGCTGGAAATTGATCATACCACAAAAATACAAGTAATCAGTAGTGGTCATTATTAGCCAGTGGCAGGAAACTTTTGAGATCCAAGTTAATTAAAGCCTTCCTTCTAGCTATCTGGTGGATTTTCCAAACAAGTCCCAGTACTTTTTTTTTCTTCATGCATTTTCCTACGGAGCAATCATGGCAATGATTGCAGTCATCGCGGCAATGAAGCTTAGGAGGAGAATGATTGTGATGCATGCCCATGCAGTAATCTGCGTTCCAGATTATTGATAGAATCTGACAGCCAGTGAATGATCTAAGGCTCTGGCTCCAGCTTCCTTACCTGGATGAACAGCCCTCGCAAAAGCAGTGCCACTGGTAGCAGCTGAAGGATTAGCAAGGTCGCACAGTATCAATGCTAAAGCATAAATAGCAACTAACAGCAGCGTGGATTTCGCCATTTTATGGATTGAAAAGTGAGCCTTCTAAGCGCTAGCTAGCTGGATTATCTATGTATATTTGCTTCTGTAATCTGTATAGAGATTAGCAAGGATTATGTTACTGGATGGATGAAACTTTGAGGTTCAAGAAGAGATATATATATATACAAGGAACTAAACATGCAGGATTCGATCGGCAATTTGTTCCAAACCGCATAGTTTAGGGAGCATTTTTAGAATCATGTGAGCTTCAATTAATAATAGGGTAGTTTTGGTTGCAAAAAACTCAAGAAGTTTAGGGTAAGGCATTAAGTGAATGAAGACAATCTAGTCCGGCAAAGATGCCCCTCTTGAATCTTTGGATACGCTTTTGTTAAAAGAGTGTGATATATATATACATATATATCCCACATATCTTCAAGCAGTTTTCTTCAGCAGTGGACGGCAGAAAACTCTTCTATAGGTTGCTAAAAGAGAAAAATTTTGGGATTAGGAATTTTACAGAATGAAGAAAATCTAGTCCGGCAACAAAAGAAGCTCACTATATGTGGCCACTGTCAAGCACTTAAATCGCGTGGCTACCTTCAATGGCTTCTCTGATGGAGTTTTTTACTTCTATCGGCTCCCGCTCTCCTTAAATTAGGATAGATTAAATTATAGACATGTTATCATTGCGACAAAAAAAATAAAGAAGCTCAATGGAGTACTGCAGATACGTACGTAGGTTGAAATATATATAATTTTATAGACTGCAAATATCATAGTGCAGAGAGACTAAAAGATGAAGAATAAAAATTTGTTTCAAAACACATTATTGTACTGAAGCATTTTCAAATCTTGTTGCGCCCTGTAATATGGTTTTTTTTTTTTTTTTTTGGTTGAACAGACTCTCTCTCATGTAGTATTATTGGACGAAGTCAAGAATCATGCACATTGTAATAATCTACTAAATTTACCTTAAGAATAAAACTCTTGGGGGTTAATGTTTAATGAATACCACGAATCCTGCAGAAGAAGATGTGCTTCTTCAATTTATTTTAATGACCGCTTTCTGTGCTAGGCTTTTGATTTGCTACTCGATCGTAAGCAAAATTGATCTTCTAATTCAGTTTCGTTATCTTGAAGGAAGATGAAGAATCCATGGCAATTTTTTCCTATTTTAATTTTATTTTTTCACATTTATGTGCGAATATGATTTATATTGAGGCCCATAATATTTTTTTTTTTGAAAGCATTTACTTGATTTTCTCAATTTTGATGACAATTTTCAAAATTAATCTTTTAATTACGATCCCAATTTCCAGGACGTGCTAAATGTGCAAGATGTATATATACGATCTATTAGCTGCCATTTTGTTTAGTAATGGTCATAATGAGATGTTAAAAGCTCCCAAGATCACAACACAAACAACATAGGAAAACAAAAGGAACACTTAAAAAATTGGTTTAGTTAGATATCCTAATATCTATCATTTCACCTCTTTTCTCTTTCGGGTGATACTAAATCGGCATCCAACTTAAATTGTCGACTCTACTCGATATTAGTTTAGCTCGAGTAACTCAATCAATTACCGAGTAAGTCAGCTCAAAGGTCGAGCAATTTTAATAATAAATGTTCTTATTTTCACTTACTTCTAAATTTAATCAAAATGTAAAATGTGCTCTTCTCATTTTACAGAGATTAGATTAATATTATTTAGCTATATTCGAGCTTCAACTTTATATTAGGTGTTCTACCTAGCTGGAATTGAATATAAAACTCATAAGTTTAACTCGACTTAGATTATGTTGAAACTCATGGTGGAATGACTAGATTCCACTTGTTTGTAGCCTTAGTAAGCAGGACTAGAGGACTTTTTTATCCTAATCGATCAGTTCATTACGAATTACGACATCGTATAGCTCTATCCAGTTCTAATTCCTGAAGGAAAAGGAACAAAACGAAAACGACAGCACTTTAAGTCTTTACGGCTCCAACTTTCTTGGCCACAGCTTCTTCATCGTCGTCGTCGTCGCTTGCACTTTCTCTCTCTACGGCCATGATCATGCATTCTCTCACTCCTCATCTCCGCAATTCTCACTATTGCTTCCTCCCTAAATTTCGTAATTTCTCATTTTTCCTTCCCCATTTCCCACAAATTCAACTTTATCAACCCCAATTTTCCCCAAAACTCGAAAACTTACCCCACCTTCATCGTCCGTAATTCCTCCGGCTCCATAACCGCCAAACCCTCATCGGAGCTCCGAAAGAAGCGAGGAAATGACACTGACTCCTGCTCCGATTCCGACCAGAAGCTCGGGGACCTCCGGGAGCTTTTCTCCAAGCCCAATATTAATATCGACGCTTATATCATCCCTTCCCAAGACGCCCATCAGGTAAATTTTCCAACTTTTTGCTTATAGTATCTTTATATTGAATTGGTTATTAATCTTTCGCAATAAAACCCAAAAAAGCCGTTAACTTTCTGCTTTTAGTGGACTTTCTACTTGGTTTAGTATCCGTTTGGATGGTTTTTTTTTCCGCTGCTTTAGAAAATTTGATGTAGCTGTTTTTGGGTAAATGTGTATGTGATACAAGAAAGATGGTTGAAGAACGTGTTTGGAGTATTCAAAAAGCATGTTTCTTTTTATTTTTGAAAAATAGCTCCAGTCAAACGGATTTATTGGGGTTAAGCAAGGAATCATCACAACTACTTGACACTTTGCACCTGGTTCTGACAAGCAAATGTAATGCAATGTCCTTTTTTTTTTCCGCTAGAGCGAGTTCATTGCAGAGTGTTATATGAGGAGAGCCTATATATCTGGTTTTACGGGGAGTGCTGGCACTGCAGTTGTTACAAAGGACAAAGCAGCTCTTTGGACGGATGGGCGATACTTTCTCCAGGTCTGAATGCCATATTGGTTAGAGTCAATTGTTTTAATATTGCTTATGCTTTTAAAACGAATGTCTGATAAGCTTGTTCTTTTCTGATGATCAGGCAGAGCAGCAACTCAGCTCTAGCTGGATTCTAATGCGGGCTGGAAATATGGGAGTGCCTACCACCAGTGAGTGGCTTAACAGTGTGCTGGCTCCTGGGTGTAGAATCGGAATTGATCCTGTGAGTTATACACTTGATCTTTGTGACACTGGGATGTGAGCGTAATTTTCTGTAGACTGTTAATTTTTATCTGGAATGTGATTTTAAAGAGAAAGCATCAACCTTTTTCCCTTCAGATCTCAACTTGATTGAAGCCACAAAGGCTTTCTTTAATTGTAGATGCATTGATTTTGACGAGGTCTTCATTAAGCATTAAGCAATTAATTCATGAGTTGCAAGGTTGAGTGTTGACTGGATACTGACTTAGAACATGTATGTTATGAATTTGATCAAAATGGAATGTGACAGTTTGAGTGGACAATTTGTAGTGAAGATAGAAGGGCTATAGGCTGCTAAACAAGTTAGACAATACTTTATCTTGCAAAATTTCCATTCAAATGGCTTGTTTCATTTCTGCTATAGGCTGCTGTTTTATTTTGGGGTTTCGAAGGATATGCAAAGATTTTGCTGTTAGTATCTGAATTACTTCTTATCCTTCTCTCATGGATTATCACTATGTATATTTATCTTTGGCCTGTTTTTTGATGTATTAAAGCATTCTGTCAGAAATGTTTATTGTAGTTTATCTATTACGAGCAAAAAAATGCTATTGTGGGTGAAAAAGTTCAATAGTTTGCTTCTGTGTGTCCTTGTTATTCTGGTTTAGGCTTCTTTCTTATGCCTTTTTTCTCTCTTTTTGTGAATATCAGTTTTTGTTTTCTTCTGATGCTGCAGAAGAACTGAAGAGGCTATTTCGAAACGAAAACATGAGTTGGTCTACTTGTATGATTGCAATCTTGTGGATGAAGTATGGAAAGCATGGAGACCAAAAGCTCCCAACAAGCCAATCAGATTGCACGATCTAAAATATGCAGGTCTAGACGTGTCATCAAAGCTGTCTTCTCTTAGATCTGAATTGGCTGGTGCTGGTGCCTCTGCAATTGTTATCTCTATGCTCGATGAAGTGGCATGGCTGCTGAATCTGGTATTAGATTTCATCCACTTGGCTAGCCTAAATATTTGAAATACTTTTGTGTTGCTGGATGTTTGTAATTGCAAATTAGAAGGCATCAAATCAGTATCCTAGCTTGCTGCCATCCCCTAACCCTAAATATAGTAATGCTTCTGTTTGAATTCTGTTTAATGCTACATTAACTAATGGTAGTTCTGTTTGAATTCTGTTTAAGCTTATCCTTCAAACAGATGTAGATGACCAAATCCATCCCTGTAGCATTTGGAGCTTAATATTAGCATGAAAATTTAACTTTCATATCATTCTGTGTATCACATTTGAACCCAAGAGTGTGTTTATTAAGGTATTTGAAACTGTATAAAGAGACTTGTTGCTGCTGCTAGTCTTTTCATTGGTTGGTTAATGGATGGTCAGGGAAGATCAGGCAAATGATCAACAGTGTATTGTATTTCTAGTCTATGCTGGAAAAACTATGGTGTGAAAAAAATGCTTAATGAAAGATGGCAACATCTAGAGAAAAAATATATGGAACTTCAACGACCAAAATTAGTTGCTTGATTGTGAGCTAATTGTGGGACTTCCTGTTTTTGGCATCCTTTTAAATTGAGAGTGTTGGAGGTACAGATTATGCCATTCTAATGTATTTTGTTTTATGCCTGTGTACCAAATTCATCAGGACAGTGCACAAAGTAACTTAGGCATCGTTATTGGATTAGAAAGTCTATTTGTCATTGCCCCTCTTCCTAGATAGTTGTCCTTCAAGGGTAGGCAGTTTACCAGCATTACAATATGTAGCTGTTCATAATTATTTGCGTACCATGGATTGTACAACTGAACCTATAATCATGGTGCTTTTTTTCGTATTTCTTGTACTTTTTTCTATCTTTACATTTTTTTATGCGGAAAAAATTAAAACTTAAATTTTTTGCCATGTTAGTTCTTAGTATTCATCTGGATATTTTTGTTTTTTGTTTTTAATGCACTAAATTTTCTTTAACAGAGAGGTAAGGACATTCCACATTCACCAGTCATGTATGCCTACTTAATTGTGGAGATTGATGGAGCTAAGCTATTCACTGATAATTCTAAAGTCACTTCCGAAGTGATGGAATACCTGAAAAATGCTGGAATAGACTTGTGTCCTTATGAATCTATTCTCTCTGAAATAGAAAGGTAACTTGTAGTTGTTTGACCTTTCCTGCATGTTCATCTGTTTTTCTTGCAGTTTTAACCTTGTTCTGTTTATATCTTCTCATTTTTTGAACTCCTTCCTCATCCAAAAGCTTGCTTGGTCATTGAATGTGGTATTAAAGACAGCTAAGGTGTTCCCATAACGTATGCATGTGCTTCGGTCATCAAAAGGAATATGTGGCACATGAATGGGCTCAATAGAGTGCTTAATGAAATAAGTTAGGGTGCGTTTGATAAAATTGAAGTTTGAAAATTGAAATATGAAGTCCGAATCCATTAAGTTATTGAATCGTTAAGTATTAAATGAAATACATTTGAGTGTATATCACATTCAGTGATAAGTGAATAGCTTATCACTTATTTTTGGTTGCAAATTTTGCCTAGGAAATTTAGTGGCACTTAATTAATTCAGATGTTCAATTTTTGGTTATCAAACGCGTCTGAATATATTAAAATCTGAATACATTAAGTTTTTGAGTTATCAAATAGGGCCTTACTTTTCTATCTACTAGATTTAGTTTCTAGATTAGGTGATACCTTAAATGGAGTTTCTGCTGCCCGAATAGGGACCTAATTCCGGTAGTATACAAAAACTAATATGAAATATATTGGTTGAATGAGACATATGAACTTGAATTTTGGACACATGTCTAAATATCTGACTCAAAGACTGAGGAACCGATAGAAAATTTGTGCATCAGATTGTTGTGCACTGTGCTTGTAAAAACATTCACATATGGAAGGACAAAAGGTTCAAGTTGGACCACTTATTGGAATGTCTTACCATTTTTGGCTTTTCCTCAGTATTAGTGGATTAGACCCCAATCATAATTTAATTTGTTAATGAATGATCTTCCTATTTTCAGTTTGGCAGAAAGGGGAGCTGGACTTTGGCTTGACACATCATCCATCAATGCTGCTATTGTAAATACTTATAGATCTGCATGTGATAAATATTTTTCTGGGCGAGGATATCAAAATGAAATTGAGAGATCCAATGGTGAATCCAGTGGACCATATGCAGTATATAGAAGTTCTCCTATCTCTCTGGCTAAGGCTGTGAAAAATGATGCTGAATTAGAAGGCATGCGTAATTCTCACCTAAGGTATATGGTGGCTAAAATCTCTATTTCTCAAATATTATGTCGCCCAAATTCAATTGCTTTCCTGCAAGGAATTGCAATTCTCTAATGTGAATTTAACTAGAAAAGGTTCATGAACCTTAGTAGTTGTCCACAAAAAAAAAACAAAAAAGAGGAGGGAGAGAGAGAGTCATTAACCTCATCAGCTATAAAGTGTCCACATCTTCCTTGACCATTGAGAAATCTAATTACTGGAATGTTTAGTGAAGCACATAAATTGCCTAGGAGATATTCTTAGAGTCAGGAAAAGTTTCAGGTTCTCTAGAAAGATAGGAAGGAAGGTTTTTCCAAGTAATTTCGCACCAATAAGACGCTTTGGTAGAAGTTATCCACTTTGATTTTCCTTCCTAGGGATGTTTACAAAAAGTAACCGGTGTCCAATTGTGTTGTTTTGTTTTTCCAAGGTCAATCATCCTCAAGATATGCCAGTTCCTTTCTTTCCAAGCAGAAAATTTTTCAAGTAAAAAAAAATATAAAAGAGAACCAAGAAAACAAGAAATTACTGGTTTATAATTCATCCCAAAAGTGAGCACTGTGATACTCCTATGCTTCATTGTAAGAAGCTATTGAGAACAAAGTCCAAACCAGGGAAATGTCATTGAATGCTTCCAGTTCCTTTTTTCCTCTTTTCATTTCTTATGGTTGCTGTCTTTCCATTTCTCATTTTCCCTTCTATCCATTTGAGATCTTTGGACAGTCTATAACTAGATTATTACCATTTTTCATGTTCTTCATGGTGGGAAACAAATCCAAGATTGTTCTTTTAGTTGACATAGATTTCTCTACTCCCTAATGTGAAACTCCAAGAGCTATCATTATGATATGTGTTTGGTACACTATAACCTGTCATTGACGTTGAAGCTGGGGTTAATTACATCTGAAAGATTTTGCTTGTTACATGTGCATGTCTACCTCTGCAGGGATGCTGCTGCTTTAGCACAATTTTGGTCTTGGTTAGAGGAGGAAATCCTCAAAGATGTGGTTTTGACTGAAGTACAAGTTGCAGACAAACTTCTTGAGTTTCGTTCAATGCAAGATGGTTTCCTTGATACAAGCTTTGATACTATCAGTGGTAAACAGCAACTTCTATATCCTTGAGGCATCTAAGATTTTCAATTCTAGTTTCATTGTAGTCTTGCTGATTATAATCAAATTCTTTTGAGGACACGATTTTGTATGGTTTCTTAGTTCTTTCCTTATGAAGCATGGTTTTCCTTAGGAGTTAGGATTACAGTAAAATACTTAGAATTGGGAAGATCTCTTATTGCGAGTACAAAATGAATCTTCTTTCCTTATGTTTTTGCATAAGATACCTTGTTACCATCTATCTCAGACATCTGAAAAATTACCAGATTTTATAAGTTGTGCTCTCATGCTCTGGCAATATGCATCTGAACCAAAGAGAAATTAACAGATTCTTGTATATGTTTGCATTTTGGGCTAAAAGTAAAATCTGCAGCATGTTCTCAATGCAAGGGACTTTTTTAACATGGGTTTGTGAGAGTGCATCTTATTATGGAATCATTGCGGGTGACCTCCAATTTTGTTATTCAAGTTTACGTTTCTCATTCCTTGCAAATTTTTTTTTGATTTTTCGTTGGTTGATTATGTTTGAGAAAGGTAGGGAGATGAACCATTTAAACTTGAGGTAAAACTCTATTAACTTGAGATTTTACTTACTTAGATGTAAATTTCAAGTTCATTTTTAGAAAATTCTACATCATATTAAGATTTTCAAATTTCTAAACGTATTAGACTAGTGCTTGTGAAGTACTGACGATATGAATAACTCACATCTAGTGATTTAAATGTCAATTAGAAAACTAGTTCTTATAAAGCATATCCATTTGCCTGTTGTACATGCTGCTCTGGTCAGTGTTTATTTCTGTCCTGATTAAACATTTCCGATCAATTTCAGGTTCTGGGGCCAATGGTGCCATCATACACTATAAACCAGAGCCAGGCACCTGTAGTATTGTGCATGCAGATAAACTCTTCTTGTTGGACAGTGGTGCCCAATACCATGATGGAACAACTGATGTTACTCGAACAGTACATTTTGGTGAACCATCTTCACAACAGAGAGAATGTTTCACTCGTGTTCTACAGGTTTTTCTTTCTTGCCTTTCTGGTTCTTGACTCTCCTCATCTGGCTTTTTCTTAAAATTAATGGTCATAAAGCACAAGATTTACGAATGGAAAGATTTGATGCTTAATTTATTAACTGGTTGAGTGTATACTTCTCTATTTACTCGCCTAGGAAAAGCGAGTTGTTTTCTAAATTTCAACTAATACTTCTCTAGCTTCAATTTCTATATCATTGTATAGGTGTTGTCTCACTAACCATTATGCCACACCTTATCGCATGCATGTGGGGAGCTCAAATGTTGTCTCAAATTACCAACTTTCTGGGTGAAATAGGTTTTGTATTAACATATTTGATGATTCATGTCTGAAATTCTGCTTGGATTGAAAACCCAAGACCTAGAATTGTTGTTTGAGCTTCAATAGATGCCCACTACCTGCTAGTGATTGGCGCTTCTTTCTCCGCTTGGCTGCTGTAGTGTCTCTGAAACCTTTTAAGATTCATATTAGGTTTTAAATTGCTGATAGTATGAGTCACTTCTTTCTGGAGAAGTATTCTAGGGACATTTTTTTCAAGTACTTTAAGGAACCGGGACGACCTGTTTATTGCATCTTGGTTCTGCAGAAAGAGTCATTGACAAACAAACTAGAATGCTAATTGGACATGTGGTTATTAGAATGCATTTAACATGTAAAAACCTGGTATTAAGGATTGATAATACTATTCAGGCCCATGATTTTACTGTATTTACTGATATACCTTTTACTGCTACCTATTATACATACAACAAGAACTGCTTTTGGTTTTAACTTCTGCATCATACTATATGTGATTTGACAGGGTCATATAGCTCTTGATCAGGCAGTGTTCCCTGAGAATACCCCCGGTTTTGTATTGGATGCTTTTGCTCGATCTGCTCTGTGGAAAATTGGCCTTGATTACCGTCATGGTAGTTGTCCTTTTTGTAGTCAAGTCTTTTTTCAATTGATTACATTTGATCTAAGCTCACCAATCTTTTCTCTTGTTGTTCATTGTTAATCATCCTTTAGGGACTGGGCACGGCGTAGGAGCTGCACTGAATGTCCATGAAGGGCCACAAAGCATTAGCTTTCGATTTGGAAATATGACTCCATTGCTGAAAGGCATGGTTGTCAGTAATGAACCCGGCTATTATGAAGACCATTCATTTGGCATTCGTATAGAGGTATTCTTCCCACTACCTATTGAATAACAAATGCTTGTGATTTGGTACCTACCCCATATTTGACATAGAAAGCTGATTCTATTGGTTTTGGGATAAGACATTTCATCCCTTCAGTTATAGAGGTATTCTTCCCACTCAATCTTACCTATCGAATAATAATGCTTGTGATTTGGTACCTACCCCATTTTTGATGTAGATAGCTGATTCTATTGGTTTTGGCGTAACACATTTCATCTGTTCAGTTATAGCTGTTCTCAACAACTGCTTAGTTTACCAGGGGTGGCTGCAAACTGCATTGACAAATTTGATTTTGTGTTATTTGTTCTAATCCTTTTGCAAAGACCTAATGTTTCTTTTTTTATTATATTATTATTTGAATTTGTAGCACGTGACAATTTTATGGAAGTAGCTCTCCTTTTGTGCCATATTATATTATTTTCTTACGCAGTGTGCTCTTAAATTTTCTTATACTGCAGAATCTACTTTTTGTGAAAGAGCTTGACACACCAAATAACTATGGAGGACATGCATACTTGGGGTTTGAAAAGCTTACATTTGTTCCAATTCAGGTAAGCCAGCTTAGAAGCAGGATGCTTAAACAAAATTGGGTGCCTTTGAAGTGTGAAACTTGCAACCTAGTTGATCATAACAATGTTTCTTTTAGTGCAATCTGTGTTGATGATATGTTGATCCGAATTAGCTTATTAGCAAGGAATGTTTACGATGAACTATTGTGGCGACCCCACCTCCCTCTCCTTTGGTCCCTCAAGGTTGAAATACACTAGGTTTCCTCTGTTTTCTCCCCCTCCCAACGCAGCTTTCTTGTCTCTCTCTCACTCACAGTTTAAGCTTGAAGAAATAGGGAACTTTTGTAGAATTCCTATAGCTGAATCTAGGGGTGTGCATCGAATTCGAATTCGGAAGTTTGAATTTGGAATTTTTCGGAATTTTGGCATAGGAATTACCGACCGATTTCGATTTCGAATTCACCAGTTCCGATTTCGATTTCGATTCCGAATTCGGTACCTTTTTTTCCTTTTTTTTTCTTTTTTGTTAGATGTATTGTTGTATAATATAAATTTTATATTGCATATATTATAAAAAATATTATTATATATAAATATATATTAATATACATATTATAAAACGAAATTGAAATAAAAATATTATTATATATAAATAAATAAATATTAATATATATATATTATAAAACGAAATTGAAATTGGAAATTCCGATTTCAAAAACTCCATTACCAAATTCGAACCAAATTCGCATAATTCGAAATCGGAAATTCCGATTTCAGTGCTGAATTTTGAATTACCGATTTCGAAAATTCCGAATTCAATTCGAATTCGATCGGTAAATCGAAATTTTTCGATTTTGCACACCCCTAACTGAATCAGCCTTGATTCTCAGCTGCAAATGGAGCAAGAAAGTTTGATTTTCTAATTCTTTCTCTCGGTTGGAAGAGGGAGCAAGACAAGGAAAATTCCTTCATCTTTCCCTCTAGTCTCTCGGCTCCAACAAGGAGAAAAAAAAGTGTCAGTCTTGCAAGAAGAGGAAAGACTAGTAAGGGTGAAGACTTAGTCAAGAGGTGCTTAGTCAAAATTGGTGGCTGGTCTAAAGGTCATGCTCCCTCTCTCTCGACTGAAATGGAGAAAAAACAAGAGGAAGATTTGGCTGGTTTTTCCTCTCTCTCTCGGCTGAAATGGAGAAAAAACAAGAGGAAGACTTTGACTAATCTTCCTCTCTCTCGGTTAAACTAAATGGAAGAAACAAGAAGGAAATGAATTTGTTTTGATTTGGTCAACTTTTGCATGCCATTTGAATAAGTTTCTCTCCTCCTCTCTCAGTTGTGAATGGTCAAGCAAAAAAGGGTTGGTTTTGAAACTTTGGTCTTGGTCAAAGTCTTGATCAAGTTTGGAGGGATAATTGATTAACACGGGACTTGATGTTTTCCCTAGTAATAGTCAATATTTGGCTTTAATTGGAGTTACATCCTTATACCTGATTATGTGTGTTGTGCATTACTATTCTTGGGTTTAAGCGAGGATTCTTTCATTGTGGTTCCTAATGAAGGAATTTCAATTAGAAAGGGGTAGTACATGTATAGGGAGTCAATGATAAACATGATAAGAGCTTTACATAGTGGACTAGTTGCCAGCGCATAGTGTGTGATTTCAAAATTTAGTAAACGTAGCAAACAAGTTTCGCAGTTGTGGTTCTTTTCCATCGAGTCCCAAGTTTATATTCTCATCAATATTCTAAGCCATTTTTGACCTTCCTTAGCACTATAGTTTAGCCGTTATGTTCATACCACTATCTCTCAAGTAAACTCTAGCAGAAGTATCTGAGGTGGTAGGAAGCTACTTGGGAGTTGAGGAAAACCCTGTAGTATCAAGCTTTGTGCGAGCAAAGGTTGGAATTTCGAGGACGAAATTCTTTTAAAGGGGGAAGATTGTGAGAATCCGAAATTATTTTTATATTTTATATTCTCGAAAATTATTTTTTTTGTTTGTTTTATATTCTAATATATTTGCCTTGAATTTTTGGTTAATCTAATGGTTGAATCATAATTTTATTCCTATTGTCTCATTCAATTTCTTCCATGTTAGTTTTCTTGGGGTGATATACCAATTAGTCCAACTAGCGAGGTATATGCGATAAATTTCGTGAACTAGAGGGAGTTTTGTTCAAAAGAGTTGTTGTGCTACAAGGTGTTAAGAGTTAATGGAGATATTAAGATGAATTAGTGACAAAGGGATAGACTTAATTTGTAGTTATGTCATTTGTCAATTATCCCTCCAAGCTTGATCAAGACTTTGATCAAGACCGAAGTTTCCAAACCAACCCTTTCTTGCTTGACCATTCACAACCGAGAGAGGAGGAGAGAAACTTATTCAAATGGCATGCAAAAGTTGATTAAGTCAAAACAAATTCATTTCCTTCTTGTTTCTTCCATTTAGTTTAACTGAGAAAGAGGAAGATTAATCAAAGTCTTCCTCTTGTTTTTTCTCCATTTCAGCCGAGAGAGAGAGAGAGGAAAAATTAGCCAAGTCTTCCTCTTGTTTTTTCTCCATTTCAGCCGAGAGAGAGGGAGCATGACCTTTAGACCAGCCACCAATTTTGACGAAGCACCTCTTGACGAAGTCTTCACCCTTGCTAGTCTTTCCTCTTCTTGCAAGACCGACACTTTCTTTTCTTCTTGTTGGAGCCCAGAAACTAGAGGGAAAGCTGAAGGAATTTTCCTTGTCTTGCTCCCTCTTCCAATCGAGAGAAAGAATGAGAAAATCAAACTTTCTTGTTCCATTTGCAGCCGAGAATCAAGGCTGATTCAGCCACAGAAATTCTACAAAAGTTTCCTATTTCTTCAAGCTTAAACTGTGAGAGAGAGACAAGAAAGCTGCGTTGGGAGGGGGAGGAAACCTGGCGTATTTCAACCTTGAGGGACCAAAGGAGAGGGAGGTGGGGTCGCCACAACTATCATCTTGTTATTGCACATCTTGCTGTCCGATCACATGAATTTGCTTCAGCATTGCCTTTGTGTCGTTATTTTCATGACTTAATGAATGAATTATCCTTGTTTCAGGTCAAAATTCTTGGTCCTTGTTATTGGGATTAATGCTGCTTAAAGACTTCTATGTATGTGTTTGAAGTAAGATTGTCTCATTGGCTGAGAGTAAAAAAGGACATGCATTTGCAGCCGAGAAAAAGCATGAATAAGAAGATTATGTAAATGAGGATGCCAGATACTTGATAAGATGGGTTGTAGATTGCTTGGCTCATAGAATTAGGATTATGGCATATGAACAGTATTTCACTTCTCACCATACATTAGATAGTATTCCCATTACAAGGAGAATAGAAATAAGGTCTGCTAAAAACAGTCAACCATGTATGATTTAATTCAAATTTTTGGCGCCTAAAATAGCATTGTCATAGAATGATCACTGAATAGATAGATATGATGAGCTTGATATTCATTAACTGCCGAAAAGATAGATTGGACATCACCAGAGCTGTTACATTGTACAGGAGATCAGACAAGGATAAAAAACTTTTGAAGTTATTGTATATGCTTGACTATTTATGGTGGATGGTACCATGTGCAGATGTTTGACAATATGTTACTGGTACGCTAGAGGAAGCATAAATCTATAATTAATACAGGACAAACGGAGATATGGAAGTGCATTTTGAAACTTTCAGTTACTTGTGGTTGACATGGGACTACCATTACGTTTTGTAGAATTATTGGTTGTGTCAATGTGCCCTCCTGGTTGAATAAAGCTTTGTCTAGTGTACCTCAGTTTCGTGCTCCCTTGCTTATAGGGTTGGCTTTCAGCTCATTCTTGACATATATGAAAGTGTGAATGATTTAATTGTACTGTCCACCGATGAGAATGTTTTCACCAGAAAACTGTCTTATTAACTACATCCAGGTCTTTTCTAATGAATCTGCTGATTGTACCATGGAGCAATGGTTTTTTGAGACTAATATTTTCCAATCTATGCAGACTAAATTGATTGAAGTGTCATTGCTTTCCGATGCTGAGATCAATTGGGTAAATGATTACCACAAGCAAGTCTGGGAGAAGGTTAGTGCCTGGCATGGAGCTACCTTTGTCTTTGTGTTAGGATGTTCAAAAGTTGTGTGGAATCCTATCTGCAATAAAACATTATCCTCAACTACCTAGTGGCACTGATTTGTGTTCTTTTGAATTTAAGAACACTGAAGGGTCTTAGGTTAGCATTAGACATGAAAACAGAACTTCATTTAGTAACTCGAACTGTGTTTAGACAATTTGCTTTCGGTCATGTCATTTGGTAGATTGATCTCTAATGTTGATGATCTAAGAATTAACATGTCATATAATGGCTCTGATTTGTGTTCCTTCGAATTTAATAAGAATTCTACTGAAGGATCTTAGGTTAGCATTAGACATGAAAACAGAAATTCATTTAGGAACTCGAACTGTATTTAGACAATTTATTTTGGGTCATGCCATTTGGTTGACTGGTACCTAATATTGACAATCTAAGAATTAACACATGCTGTTTCTGCACATAAAAAATATATGAATTTGTAGTTTAGATTGGGATGTGATTACAGCCACTCTATTCAGTTTACCTTTAAAATTTCTGTCATAAATCTTTGAGAATCTCAATAAATTTTGAACCTTCCCCTATGGAAAGGAAAAGAAAAAATGTCATAGATTCCTCCAATATTTTAGAATTGCTCACTCAGTACCTTTCACAGGTCTCAACACTGCTGGATGGTTCTGCACGTCAGTGGCTATGGAACAACACTCGGCCGCTTGTTAAGCCATGATAAGCCCTTCTGGTGTCCTTTGTTGAACATTTCGGCATTGCATTGTACATACATCAGATTGAAATTAGTAGCTTGATAAAAATATATGCACATGAATTTCAAAACAGTAGTTTGATAAAGATTAAAAAAAGGAAAAGAAAACAAGAATAGTTGCTGTGGATATCGCACCGGAATGTACACTGATGAGATCATTTGTGTACTCAATCTACCAGTGAAGAAAACTTGATTATGAGGTGGTTCTTTGTGTATGTTTAGTTGTGAAGCCTAAATTGCTTGCAACATCTCATTTTGACATGTTCAATTTGAGATTATCGTTCACGATCACTGATCAGGAGCCAAAACCAAAGGTCTGGTTTACTTTATCATCCATCTGCTAAGGATTAAGAGAACTCTGCAGGGATGCATCACATCACATTACATTTTAGGATTTTAATTTAGCGCATACCTTAATGAACTGGACCTCTTGCACAGGCGTGTTTGGGAATGCAGCCTTTATTTCTGTGGCTTGTGCTGAGGTCAATTTTCTGACCTACTTATTTTGTAAAGAGTATAGGAATCCAAGTGTTAATTTACCTCGAGAAAGGAACAGTGAACACTGGTTGCATTTTCTCAACTGCAGAGGCATCGATCTGGAGAACAAAAGCTTTGCATCAAGCATGAAAGTTATATTGTTACTCATTTGGACACGTTGCTGAATAATAAGACTGAAACTGACCATTTCTGGCTGAAACTCTTTCTTTTTTTAAATGAAAGGTCAAACCTTTTTTTTTTGTTGTATTTATTCTCAGGTCATGCTAGCTTCTTTTTTCCCACTAAAACCGGATCCTCTCATGGTACCTTAATGGGTTATGGTCACACCCATCGACAATCATAAAGTACATTCTTAACTTGGTCGGAACCACCACTAAAACACCCAAAAAAGAAAAAAAAAGACTTGGGCTCCTTGGGGCATGCTATAAAGAATTTGGGGAGGTGGATGTGTTAACAGCTGAAAGTCTGTCATTAATGTATGATCTACTACTGCCAGACAAAAATCAGAAACCCTGGAAATAGTACAGTTACTCTGGACTCTGAAATACGCATTACATATTGCCTTTAAAAGGAAGCATAAAGATGTTCAAAGCTTCAAAAGAACCTTTTTCATCTGACAACAATCCTCTCAATCAAATTGATTAGCATTCTCTCCCAAAAGGTTTGAGGCCTGCTGTCTACGTGTTTACTATGAAGCTCAGAAACTTGGCTCAAAACTTTGCGTCAAGACAGTTTAAAAAGCCAGAAGAAGAAAAGCGAAAACTACATGTTCACATAAATTATTTCTTTCATTTGGCAATTATAAATTTGTAGCTTAACAAACCAAATATCTGTCACCATTATAGTTGTGCCCGTCAATGCTAAAGATGGGATGCGTGGTTACAGCAGTACTATCAGTTATGGAAAAATGTTCGTTCTACAGCAGCTAACTACAATAGGGAACCGAGATGAATTATGGCCTAGGTTCCCCCATCATACAAAAAATCGCAAGAGAGCTCATAAAATTGCTCTGCCAGCTTAAATTACAACAACAATTGACATCATCTGGCTTATTGATTTGAAGGAGAAAAGAAAAGTGTTAGTATACAGCAAAGCAAAGCCTCTTTATGCTTTAATATATGTTCATAAAGCACTTTGTGGAGTGGGATCAGAGGTAGAAAGCGATGCATACATATCAGATATTGCCTTTGCAAAATACTCCTTTGCTTGGGCCCTCTTTACCTGAGATGCAGAATAACAAATCAGTAAAGGTAATAATGCTCATCTTCATGTGTAACCGACGTTAGAAGCACGGTACATAGCAGGCACCGTCGATGTCTATGAAATAACAATTTCACTGGTTTTAAGTTTTTCGAGTCCTAACGAAGTGAGAAGGTAAGGGAGAGTTACCTTAAACGTCGGGGTGAGGAGGCCATTCTCCAAAGTAAAAGGCTCAGGAAATAAAGTGACTGCTTTTGCAAATTCGAAACCCCTCAACTGTTCAATATAAGAGGTAAGCATTTATTGACGGGTTAGCAATCAAATCTGCAACACCAAATCTTAGATGAAGGTCGACAGAAACTTCCTTATTTAAAGTTACTACCTGAGCTTCTCTTCCTACAGCATCCATATCAGCTAGAACAGCAGCCCTTGCTCTTGGATCATTACATAGCTCTGCCAAATCTTCAAACTGAAAGACACAATTTCAGATTGGATGCAAACAATCAAAATCTCAATGGATATTGAAAAGCCATTATATTGCAGAGTATCACACAGTTGTGAATGCTCTACAAGAACTACACCAGGCCTGGTCACTAAGAAAATTCTTGTCCTCAACTTTTTCCGGTAAGCAATAGAATGTATCGCACTGCCCCCAGCTTCGTAAACAAACTAAGAGGTGATTCAGCTGGGTGACTTAGACCCAAGGAGTACGACTCCGTTTTCAACCCTCTTGAATGTGCTCCTTTGCCACTTAAGCAAACACAAGAGAACCACCAATGCTAAGAGCACAATATCTACCATACTCTGCCCTCAGTTATAATAGGTCACTATGTTCTAAATAGAATAGAAATCAGAAATCAAAAGGCTGCAGGTGTCCGGGTGTCTGTTGCTAAATCTACTAAGTTGGGACAAGAAAAAATGAAGTTTTTCGTCAGTGTGGCTCTTCTTGACATCCATATTATCATTTAACAGATAAACTACCCCAATCAAACTTCCCACTTGAAATCTCTAATCAGTCTGCTCAGACAGCTCATGGGTCTGGAAAGCAATTAAAAAGTAATAATTGCTAAACATAGTCAGCTTCTGCATGAAAGATCAAAATGGTTTACACAATCAACTTGTAAAAGATCCAAGTAATATTTGATATTCAATCTAGTGAAGGAAAAAAGACAAAAAATAAAAGGTCATCTCAAAAATCAATCATCTAAAAAAAATTAATTACCATGCTGATCACTCTCTTTCAGAGGTTGTCTGGCTGTAAGCTCTTTTCAAATAATCAGGCAAGTTAGCACCTTAAATATGTCATTCACTTCAGAACAGCTTTTCTAAGAGAAGTTAGTACATTGTCAACTTTGGTTAATCTTTATCACAATTGGCAATTTACAACTTGAAGAAACATCAAAAGCAATGAAGGGCTTTAAGTCAAGTCTAAAATTCCATTCTTAAATACCATAGGTAAAGTCAACGAATTTGCCCCTGGAATAGCACTCAGTACCAGCAGGTTCTTATTACAGGAAGCAATTACATGCCTCATATTCATCTAGGCGAACTTCCAAGCTAAATGAACAGATGAATTCCACGGTCCAGGATATAAGCAAACTTAAGATGTTCTATAGACAAGTAACAAGCCATCAAATTGATTCAAACTTTAACATGTCTTCCAACAGTTATTTGGTTGAAATTAGAAATGGTAGACAAGGATCCCATGAGCTAAGGACTTGCTACGTCCAATAAGCACATGCAACCACTTTATCCATTTGATAGCCAACAGAAATGCACAACACTCTAAATGACCTCAATTGCAGAGTTCTATTCATTATCTCTTACACAAAATCAAGAGGTCAATTACCTTGATACCTTCTGAAGTAGCCCATTCTTTCAACACATCCAGATCTACAGATACTACAGCTACTAATGAGGAATTGAAGCTATCACCTGCAGACATTAACATAGGCTTAGCAGAAATATATTGAATAGATTTACAAACCAATAATCATCTCCTTACCATATATGAAGCACTGAGCAACAAATTTGCACTTGGCATAGACATTCTCAATCTTCTCAGGAGCTATGTACTCACCCTGTGCCAACTTAAATATGTTTTTTTTCCTGTTTTCAGAACCAAATTGATAATCAATGATCAATCTTATTCTCATTAACATGTAAAAGGTTGAATTCATCTGACAAAGTATGGAGAATATTGTGTATTTCCAAAACTAAAAATCCATTTAGAAGAAATCTGGCTATTCCTCAGCCAATCCGGGGTCCACAGAAAAAATTAGCACAACTGTAAACATTCTTTGATATCTTTGAAAAAATAATAAAATAATAAAAAATAAATTTAGGGATAATTTCAGAAACCTCCCCTGAGGTTTCTGACAATTTTAGACAGCTTCCCTCACGTTTTGAAAATTACACATACCTCCCCTCGAACATAGGTTGGGTTTCACCTTGATGATGTAAGACCAAAAAAGTATATGAATGCCCAAAATTGCCCTCATCTAATTTTCAAAATATGAATAATCATTAAAAATTTTTAAAAATCAAGATTACACTTGTATACCACAAAATTATGAGTTTTATTACTTAGCCAATGTCCTGAGTTTTCCATCCCATGGTTTTCTATATCCATCCAAAATTTCAAACTCTCATCACTTCTTCTATTTCCGAACAAACTCTTTATTTTAGATACCAAAATCCACCATCATAATTCTTACCTTTATAATTTTTACCTCTCTATAGGTTTCTTCCATATATTGCCTACCAAACCGTCAGTCATAAAACTCACAATCCTTACCTTTTTCCCACTCAAACAGCCAAGATTCTTCCTTTTTTGAATGATAGAACGTTACAATTTAATGGCCATGGGTGAAACAGTTTCATCACAATATGTGGCCTGGTCAAGAAGAATTGTTTTCCTTTTTTTTGTTATCTTTTTTATCATTGGCTTGTCTTTTGGAAAAATTATGAAGGTTATTATAGTCATTGTTTATCATCAGGGGAGGTAAGTGTAATATTAAAAACCTCAAGGGAGCTCAATGAAATTGTTAGCAACCTCAGGGGGGGTTTCTGAAATTATCCCATAAATTTAAGCATACTTCATTGATGACCGTGATGCATGGACCAATTTCAAAACCAGTATCTTAAAATTTAGAACACATATTACCTATCAATTATCTTAAGGCGCCCTCCAGGTAGCCACAACCCAATATCTCCCAGTATGCAACCACCCCTCATCATCAATGACTTCCCTCCTATTCAACGAATCAGGTCAAGATTATGCTAATTGAAAAACTTAAAATTAATCACAAGGTATTGCATAAAAGATACATACGTCTGAATTTCATCTTTGTAATAGCCTTGGAAGATAATGGGACCCCTTACACAGATCTCTCCACGTGGATGAGGCTGATCCTCGGAAGTATAATTCATTTCAGGAACATCCACAAGCTTTATTTCTAAATGCAATTTACAAAAGGGCAAAAAATGACCATTACCATGCAAGAAAGAAAAGTTTTAAGTAATGAAATGATTAAAGATTCAGGACTAAGGAATAAGTAAACATGACCATTTACATGTCAGAAATAGATATGAACAAACCCAACCCCATTCATGACTCAGGAATAATCAAAGATAACTCTTGAAGCTTGAATATCAGGACTATTCTCGAAAGGTCACCACCATTGTGACAGCACCATGCTGTTACAGGTACTTGTCATTTAACAATCCAAAATCTAGATTTTAATTAGTTGCTTCAACAAAACTTTTTCAGTTTATCTCACAGAGTCAAAGTTTGTGGTAAACACTTCACCATGTACTTATAACACAGGTTTATTTTAATCCAGCAGGCATTACAGTTTTTTTGGCTTTCATTACTTGAAAACTTACCACAAGCAGGATTTGGAGAACCAACATGACCAACCGAGACGTCACCTTCATCCATGGAACTTATGACACAGGATGTCTCAGTCATTCCATATCCTTCCGTAACTCGACAGCTGAAACATCTGCAACATGCATGTAATAAATTATATTTGTTTGTTGATCCCTCATACATGTGTCATGGTGATATTCCTTACAAAGTAAAATGTACAACTTACACCCTCAGAAACTCCAAGATATCAGGTGACAAAGGTGAAGCTCCTGAACCCATGAAGCGGACTCGACCTCCAAGTTTTTCCTTAATTTTATTGAAAACCAACCTATCCCACATGGGTGATGGCTTTCTACCTGAAACATTAAATAAAGTACAAATGAGTACAGAGCAAGAATAACAAGGCAGAGAAATTAACACATATTTAAAACACCACTTATGGTATTCTCATTAATCTTCTATTCAATAAGCATCCATGCGTGAAAATTATTATGTAGCACGTGAACACCACATGCATGTGACCTATTACTCCCGCCTGGGTTTGAAAAGTACAAGGAACAAATTCAGGGAGTTTAATTCGAAGTGCTGCAGGACACACCGTTCATGATTGCCTGCTTCTTGGAGTGGTAAGCGGCATTAAATAATCTCTCCTTCAGGGCCCCAGAATTTTTTTACAGCATTCGTAATCCTACAATAGGCAATTGAGTGGAAATTTGAGAGATCAAGGTACAAAGTAACACAATGTATGTATTAGAGCTTTGCCCAAACATACCCTGCATATATTCTGTTGTACAGACGAGGGACACTGCAAAATATAGTTGGTCTTAAAACTGCCAAATCATCCATCAACTTCAAGTTGTCCTGCATGTTGATGAGATATCTATACATGAATACAATTTTTAAATGAAACATATAAAAAAAATTGGGGAGATCATGAAGAAAAAAGCAATTCACAAAAACATGACCAAAGCAGTAGAAAATAGTGAAATTTTCTTTCGCTGCTCTTAAATGAGTAGTCATAATCCTTTTCCCCATGTGAATTTGTAATGTTTGTGTTTTTCTGGTTTTTAAATCATGTAAAATATCAGTTCCTGTTTTCTTTCAAGTTGTAAGTAGATCATTGACCTGAACACAAATTTTACTCCCGATATTTTTAGCACAAAATCCGAGATCTAATTTCGGATGAAAAGGCCGCTGTATAAGAAACAATAGGTGGACAAGGTCAGTACTTAATGAGTCCATGGGCAGACAAGATCACCAGTAAGGAATTTAAAAAGAAAGAAAAGACCGTAAAACAAGTAAAATTAACCCAAAAGGACTACAGGTGATCTAAAAATGGTTTTGGATGCAAGAACTGAAGAGTTGCCTGTGGTTGTTGAATTCTTTCTCATTTAAAACTCTTTCCTTTTTCTTTTTCCCCTCCAAGGTTACGGATTATGGTAAAACTTATAACTTCCCATGTAGACATTTTTCACTTATATGTCAGAATGCTTGTCAAAATTTAAAAGAAAATACATACATATTACATTGAATGAAACTGTCGACCATATCAAATGTCTATAACTGAACAAGGAAATAATGCAGGCATACCCCCTGATAGAAACCAACAGCGGCACCAAAATACACTGACATAACTTGGTTGGCTCGCTCATAGATGTGTGCCAGGGGAAGGTAAGAAATATAACTGCAGAAATGAACAAGCAACAATTTGTTGGTAGAAACATACATAAGGGGTATAAATCATAAACCAAGCACAAAACTCACATGTCAGAGGGATGAAACTTGAGGTTAAGAGTCACGCCTGCAACACTTGCAATCAAACTGGCATGTGACAAGACCACACCCTTTTCCATGGATGACAAAGACAAAAACAACACATTAAATTTGCACAATATCAATCACACTGAGATTCTCACAGAAGAAAATGCTATAGAAACAGAATCAACCTTTGGTGTCCCAGTAGTGCCACTTGTATAACATATAGTTGCAGTTTCATCAGGCTTGGGAGGGCAAAATGGCTGAATATTTCTACGACCCTGGAAAAGAAAGTACAAACTTATCAACAATAAATTCATCCAAAAGAGAAAAACTTCAAGCCTTTTCCAGTGTTTATAAAATAGGAGAAAGGGGATTTCAGTTTTACATCAGTAAACAGAAGTGAAAAAAATAAAAAAGGGTAAGGCGACGGGCTACAGCAGTTTCCTGTACTTTCTCTATTTTCAACACATTTACAAAAAAAATTAATAATAATAAGAAGTAAGGTAATGGGCTACTGCAGGTGCCTTTATGTTTTCTATTTTCAACACATTTGCAAGAAAAGGTTGGTAAAGAATAATTGTAGTGGCTCCTAATTCTTTCTGCAACGTTTCAATTCCATTCCACAAAGTCAAGATTCATGGAAACAAATGATCTGTGATTATCATAGTGGTAAATTTTATTTGTAAAAAGAAACACCTTAATCTATTGGAAGATCAAAGGGAATATCAGAGGGAACAAGACATACGCACTGTAAAGACGATAGTTGAAGCAAAGATAAATTTCCACTAACTAATACCCAAATCAATAGCAACAAAAATTAGTGTAAGATTTTGACAGCCTCAAATTTTTAAATTTCTTTAAACTTTCACCCTTTTCAATTCTCCATAAGACACCAAATATAAATTGTCAACTTCTTATGTATCACAATTTCTGTACTTTGAACCGAAAATAAGAGCTTGACATACAGAATCTTGCTTTACAATGAAGTGGGAACTGATGAAGCAAAGGTCAGAGTCGAACTTGATTGCGTAATTCACTCATTCTTTTGTGAGTTAAGTTTATTAAAAAAAACGTATCACCATTCAGTAGACATGAGAAAGGAGAGCTATATAATTTGTTTTTCCCCTTCAGTATTTGAATAAGTGTCAGCATTATTACTAATAAAATTCAAGAAGCAAAGAGTGTCCAAGCCTCATTATTCCTCAAAACAAAGTCATGCAGCCAAACAACATAGCAAAAGAATATAAAAATGTCAATACAGACCACCACTGACAACAAATTTCAACTACCTCATCAAGTAGCTTTAAATACGAAATAACTTTAACTCCAGATGTTGAAGGAAGAGATGGGAGATGCTCATCTACCCCTCCTACGACCTGTATATCATGGAATATAGTATTAAAAAAAAATGAAAACAACAAAGTTTGGTCTGTTAGAAAAGATAATCATATATTTGACAAGAAGATGTAGAAGTACATACCACTATTAAACGTACAGATGAAATCTCAGATAAGAAGCTCAACAACTGCCAGCGTTCAAAAAGAAGCATCAGATGTATATCAAATATTTGGACATGCTCTTCAAAATATATATATTAAGTTTTAAACTGGATTTCACATTTGAAACAGATGGAAAATAAATACAAGGCCAATTTCAAGTCTTAGTGGGATTGAACATTGACACAAAAGCAGAAGGAAAAAGGCGACTGGGTTCAATAAACAAGATATAAGTTAATTACACTAGAAGCCTAGAACAGCTATCTGTTTAAAGGGAGTTGCAGATCATAAATGCATCATACTTGCAAAGCTTATCTCCTAATTCAAACTGGGATAAATTGTAGAAGAGATCAGAATCTGAAACTCATTTCTGTCCAGAAACTGAGACTTGGATTTACATCTATAAGTTTACTAGTAAGTGCAGAATGTGCAATTAAGAATAATGTAATTCGAAATAACACCCACAAAGGTCATGACCTAACAGTTCCTCATTTCAGGACACCTATTACTGCATACATGTTGGCTACCCTTCCCATTAAAAACTCATGCAGTTTCATGAATCCAATTAAGTGAAGTCAATAAATGGATGCAACCCTTTCTGTGCTGTACTACATAACGAGTATGATGGATAATACTAGTAGACTATGGCCCCATGATGTATTTGTCACTGCATGATTTTAACGACAGAATAAACAGGTAACCTATAAGAGCTAAATATGCATTTTTTTAAAACAATAAGAAAAGAATTATAAACTCACTGTGTTCAGAGTGCTTGGCACACAAAAAATGGCCTGTACATAAGCATGATTCACAATGTACTTAACAGCATCTGGACCTGAAGAAAGGGAAAAAGTTTTGCAAGTTCAACAGACTTCATCAGACCAAAAAGAGTTATAAGGATGGACAACTACACACCGAGAGTGTCATATAAAGGAACTGAGATATACGAATATGCTGAGCAAGCATAATCCACAATAAGCCATTCTGGTCTATTTATGAAGTAAAGTCCAATACAGGATCCCTGTTCATGAAAACCCAATAAGCAATGATTACTTTATAAATTCACGAAACAATTCCAAAAGTAATCTTGATTTATATATAACATCAAATAACCAAAATAAACAAAATCTATGTGTAGCTAAATGTGGCATGCAAACATGGCCACAACAAATAGGCAAAAAAACCGGGAACCATTGTAAAGACAAAGATCAAGATTAAATTCCGGTACGGGTCCATCAACATTACAGAAGTTTAAGAAAATGTTTAACTTACTGATTGTATTCCATGATTGCAAAGCCCAGAACCTATTGCCGATCGAGCAGTGGCAGCTTCACCATATGTCATCCATTTGTACCTTCAATGCAACAGGTCAATTCAAATTACTCTCAGGAGTCTTATCAAGTATCTATACTGATATGTTCAAAAATGTTATTCCCAAGCTAACTTACTCTCCAATGGTTCCATCTGCACGAATTCGAGTACCCAAGTACTTGTAATCTTGGAACGATTCAACGGCATGTCTGAGCACACAAAATGAAGAGAACCAATTAAGACAAACTTGGTTAAGGATAAATTTTGGCAAGACACCTGAGCAAGCAAAAGTCAAAACCAGAAAATCATGAAAGACATCAAACTTGAAGAAGCATATTACTAAACTGCAAGAGAAGTATAAAATGATCTTACACAAAGTTATCATGTAATGTGCCAATTTCAGGATGATCAGGGAACCTAGTAACAAGCTTCAGAGGAGAGCATGCAGATCTGTGATGATCAATAACTTAGTGAACTGAACAAAAATGACAGGGAGCATTTCAAAAATTCATATGCAAGAAACCTGACCTGTATACATTCCATTTGCCTGACTGCAATTTTTCAGGTAGAACTACACTATATCCCTGACCTGATCAAGTTTTCAAACCATCTTTCAAGTATAAATTAATATGATATGAATCATTGAAAACTAAGCATAACGGACACTCACAAAAAGCGAAAAATAGCTGCAATAGCCCCAAAGCATCTTTTATTTTAGTACTCAACCAAAGCATTTTTGTCGTATTGAGTTTAAAAATTCATGACTTAGCCATATAACATTTTGTAGGTGTTATGACCATACTCTGAATCTATCATTATTTACTGCAGCAAATTAAATGACAATACAGTTATTTGTGTTCCTTTCCTTTTTCAACCAAAGAAATTATTATCCAAACATACCAAAAACTTCTTTCTAAAGAACAAAGTCAAGCATACAAGAACAAAAAATTTCCCTACCTTCCAAGTTCGGTCTGGAGGCTCCAAATAACTTCTTTAGAGACCCTTTTGCTTTTCATTACAACGTAAAAATTGCATCAAAGTTCAAACTTTGATTTCAAAAGAAAAGCAAAAAAACAGAAATTTGATATCTTTAATTCTCATTGCCCAAAATAGATAAATTCATCCTCAATTAAATCATCTTAAACAATAAGTTAAACAGCTTATCACCTGGTTTAACAATAAATTCAGACAATCTTCCGAAGACACTATATCAATACCGATAGCCAATTCAAACAAGAAGAACGAAAACCAAAATCATTACCGTTAAACAACTTTCGACATTAATGCATTGCCGGACGCATTAGAAACTTCAACTACAACCACCACCACCACTACTAACCAACAAGCAAACTTCTACTGCGTAAATAAACAAATTTAAATTTTTTTTACAATGAACAACAAAGAAAAAATAACAAAATAAATCGAAAAATAGATTACCATGAACAAATTCACCAGCGGTCTCATTCTTGTGGATCTGCCGCAAGTTCAAACCGTCGGCGGCTGAAATTAGATGTCCTTGAATAGCTCTCAGCCGCCGCTCGGCCGTCGACGATGATTCCTCCAAACTCATTTTTCTACAACTAACAAAAAATTTTCACCGAGCTAAAATAAAAGAAAGAGATAAAACTTTTCGAATTCTTGAACTATCTCAATATATATTTTATGTTACGTCGTTTTAGGCAATCAAAATAATATATATATTTTTTCTGTTATTATTTGGTGGCCAAATCGGGCACGCTTTCCAAAGGTGACGACCAATAAAATAGTTTTTTATTTTTCTTTTTTTCTTTTTCTGGAGCAAGTTTTTTTTCTTTCTTTTCAAAGGAAATTTTCTGAAGCAAGTAAGAAGATAGAGACGGAAGTATGGTAAGGGATAAGGGTCGCTGTTATTAAAGCTGCGACGTTTTTGGTGTAGGAAGAAGGAAGGCGAGCGGCTAACGTAAGCGGCACGTAAATCCAAAAGGGCATGCGAGCTATTTATTTAGATTCGACTAACCAGCAAGGCGGATGAATAGGGAGTAGTTGATTGGCACCATTTTTATGATTTTTTAATTGATGATTTGGATTAAGGATGGCAATGGCCCGCGGAGGACTAATGGGGCGAGGGTTGGGGCGGGGGGAATTTTTTTTCCCCCACTTAGAAACGGGGCGGGGGACTCGCTTTAAAAAAATAAATCTATAAAATATATATATGTATATAATTATATATATAATTTATAATTTAATTAGTTAAAAACTTATGATAATGATATTATTAGTTATATGTATTATATAATGTATATTAGTATATATAATATAATTGATATTATCAATTATATTAATAATTATATATGTGTACTAATACAAATTATTAATTGTTATACTAAATTTACTAATACATTTATACTAAATCCCTAATTACACTTAATACAATAACATTTTTTTCTTAAAAAAAAAAAAGCACAAGCACAATAATGAATTAGTGATTGTATTTGTGCCAAAAACGAAAACTTGACTACTTTAGTTGTATTTATTTCATCATGTTGGATTGTATTCAAATAACTTTTATTTGATTGTTTTTATAAGTTTCAATTGTGAAATTACAATGAATAATAATTTGGTGATGTGTTGATATTTTAATACTTGATTATTTGCTAAAATTTAACTATAATAAAATTATATAACAAATTTTTATTAGCCCCGCGGGGGAAGCAGGGCGGGGCGGGGCGGGGGGAGCGGGGGATGGGGGACGGGGCGGGGGCGGGGGATGGGGGAGAGGTCCCCTGCCCCAACCCCGCCCCGTTGCCATCCCTAATTTGGATCCATTATGGTAGAGTGCGTGACTTCATTATGGATGTGATTGATGTTTGGCTATTAAGAAGTTTCAATAGCATGAAATGGTTGATGGGGTTTGAAATAGTTTGATTAATGTGGTAAAGTACAGGACTTCATTCTTTTGATAGTATAGTATGAAACAGTTGATGAGGTTTGATTGATGTTTGGCTATTCAGAAGTTTAATTATGTGTGTGATGACTTCATTGAAAGAAAGGTAGAGTTATCTGTTGTTTGATTAATGTGGAATGTTTGTCACTTCCTTATGGACAAATTACACTTTACCCCTCCTGTGATTTAGTGTTTTTTACATAACTCCCTTATGGTTTCCAAAATTATATATAACACTCTTTTGATTTGGATTAAAATGTCAAAGTGACAAAAATGATCATTTGTAACGGAACCTTTAAAAAATGTCAAAATTACCTTTATAAATACATGACACATTAATCCCGTATGATTTTATATTTTGCCATATAACCCCCTTATGGTTTAATACTTTATCATATAACCCCCTTATAGTTTTTAAAATATACATATAACCCCCTTATGGTTTTCAAAATATACATATAACCCCCTTAGTTAATAAATAATTTTCAACTTTACACAAAGGTATTTTTGATATTTTATGTGACTCCATTATGAATGATCATTTTCGTTACTTTGACATTTTAATTCAAACCGCGAGAGGGTTATGAATAACTTTTGAAATTATAGGGGAGTTATGTAAAAAATACTAAATCACAGGGGGGTAAAGTGTAATTTACCCTTTCCTTTTTGATATGGTGCTCCAAAATAAGAATGGCGAATAGGTGAATTTGCATTGGGGATGCTTTTCAATGTATTCCAAAAATTGTCCCCGCCGCTCCCATCCCCGCCTCACATTTGTCCCGTTTGGACATAAATTTGGTTTCAAAATCATCGGTTTTAGTTTAAAGACCGACAATTCCAATTTTTTTAAAAGTAAAATTTGGACTAGCCCTCAAAAGACGGTTATGATTACGATTTTTGAACCTCCGATTACGATTTTTATTTTAGTTCTGATTTCGGCTTCTTTAGATGACAATTTTAGTACTTTTATTTATGCTTAAATACTTATTTTTATAAAATTGATTTTATGAAAATATGAGAATGAATGTTAAATATAGATATATATATATAAGAAATTTATTATATTATCATATGCAAGGAAAAAGAAAAAATGATGCAAATTTTATGAAAAATATCTCATTATTGATTAGATTAGATTAGATTGGTTTTAGACTTAGATTAATCATGCGGTATAGACTTACTAAAAAAATAGGACAATGAGTTGTCGGGTTAGGATTCGAATTACTAGTATTAGGTGGTGATTATAGATATTGAGCTCTAAACTAGCTAAATAAATTTAGGTAGCAAATATTTTTTGGACGATTTAAGGGTCCTAAATCGCCGATTCTCCACTTCAAAATTTTAGTGAACTTGAATATGATCCTTTGGTTATGATTATGGTTCCGATTCCAATTGAACAAACCGTCGGACCAGTTTCGATTGATTCCAGTTCAAATATGAACCGTGGCCATCTCTAGCCCCACCCCACTACTCCGATGAGTGCCTCAATCTTGCCTCGCTTTCGTATTTATTTTTTATTTGATTATATATATATATATATATATACATACACACGATAGTTATAATGGATATCTTGGGCTCTATTTGGATGGGAGTGTTTTTCAAAAATTAGTTTTTTAAATATAATAAAAAATTTTAAAAAATATTCTAAAAGGTAATCTAAAAATTAGTTTAAATTTTTTTAAAATTTTAAAAAATATCTCAAAATATATTCTAGAAACTCTTCTACTTTTAAATATCTCAAAATATTTTCTGAAAATATCCCAAAATATAATCTAAAAACTCTGCTACAGTAAAATTTTTCAAAAACATCCCAAAAAACAGTTAATCCATTTTTGAAATAAAATTCTAAAATCATTTTAATCTTGTGAATTTGTTTCTCTATATTTGATTTTATAAAAAATCTAATGTAATTGTCATTGTTTTTGTATATAAACAACATGCTGTATGTCAAAAAAATAAACTAACATAACAAAGTTATCATTTAACCACAATAAATCAACAAGAAAGATTATATTATTTTACTACAAGCAAACATCATATCATTCATTTAATGTTGCATAGATACAATTATGTAGTAGGAAGAAAAAAAAATCGACCCATCCTCACCCCTACCCTGCATTTTTCTCCGCCTGGTAAACCGTCCATGAGTACCTTACCCCATTATCATCCCTAATCAAACGATGGTTAGTTTGCACATTAAAATCATTTTTCTGTTCATAAAAGCCATGCTGTTAAACCATAAACACCTTTTAATGCATGACTTAGCTAATTAATTCGTGTGATCCACCAAAAACGACCTGGTGGTTGTCGGCCAAATTGTTGACAATATCTCTTCACACGAAGGTTTAGGTATTTTATTTGATTTGACAACATGGATAATAACGTACTCATTCTCTTTTTTTCTAGTGGAGCTAATTATCCAATTGAGATGCAAAAAATGCCCCAACGTGCCTAATTACATGAATTAGAATATCCAGGACGTTTATTTTCCAACCTACTGCTGTGCCGACCACTTTCTAATTTTAAATTAAGGAGATACTTAGTAAGTGAGTTTCAAGACAAGATACGTGTTCTATTTCAATCATACCCACGTACAATTTTTGTGATGTTGAGGAGATTTTCAAGCCAAGAAATGTGTTCTATTTCAATCATACCCATATACAATTTTTGTGATGTTTGATTCCACGATGGGCACCGTAGTGCGTTTTTCTCGCCATGGGAGTAGCATCGTGCCCATGCCTTAGCCAACGCAAGGCAACGGTCGTTGTGCGGCCTAAGGCCCACCGCCAAGCCATGAGGGGCACCGTCATACGTTTTTCTTGTTGTCGGTGTGGCATCGTGCCCATGCCTTAGCCAACGCAAGGCAACAGCCGTCGTGCGTCCTAAGACCCACCGCGTAACCACGGGGGGCACCGTCGTGCCATTTTCTTGCCGTCAGTGTGGCATCGTACCCATGCCTTAGCCAACGCAAGGCAACGGCCGTCGTGCGGCCTACAGCCCGAAATCAGTTAATGGATGTCATAGATCCCTTCTATGAGTTTCATAATTAATTACCAATTCACTTTTTTTTTATTTACTGCCAATTTACTTATGCATTATTTTGTTTACTAATAAAATCAATTACCGTAAAGTTACCAAACACTTTATGGATTTTTCAATCAAACTCATTACTATTCCTCAATTATGATAGCAATTGTGAAATTTGAATGTACGACTATAGTACCTTTCTGGTATGACAACAGCAATTTCAATACCCGATGAAGATTTAATCTAGTGATTAAAGTTGAAATTTTAGAAATTAGAAGTTTAGAGTTCAAATCCTCTCATCCCCTCCTTACTTTCTAAGTCCCGCCCCTTCCCTAATATATATATATATAACTTAAATCAAATTTCGTAACCATGTTGAGGTTGACTTTTGAGGTCAAAAGGCCTAATTTTCAAACAGCAGCCGGTGTCTCATAAGAAATTTTCACACTGAATTGAAATTCATTAAAGAAAAGTCAAAGTTGAATTGGAAACTGAATAATGTCAGGTAGAATTAGTCAATTAATAGAATATTAGTTGGAAACAGGAAGTAGAACACCTCTTCTTTCTTTTTCTTTTTTTTGGGTCATTTTCTTTTGTTCATTTTTGGGTTTTCATATGCATTTTCAAGTGCTTTGATAAATAGTTTGGTAATGCGTTCATAATTTTTAGCCTCCCAATTGCAAATGGTTCTTTTTTAAAAAAAAAAATCATAATTTGGAATAGCAATTTGGTGGTGGTTTTCTGTAAATGACTTTTCTATTTTATCAGGTATGTCAACTAATTATTAGTCTCTTGCTATGGAAGAGTTCCCAGAGTGTCTTTACATTTTTCTTTTCTCTTTTTGATTTTTGTTTTTCTTCTTAAACATTTTGGTATCATTCATAAAATAGCAAATTATACAAGATGGTTTTCATAACTTTTCTATCATATATGAAAATCATATGAAGTATGGCCAATTGTTTGATTTATTCATAATAAAGAATTAAATTTTTTGACATACTTATAAGTTATTTGAAAACGAGAAAATAAATTTAAAAAGTAAAATTCTTAGGCTCCTTTGGATATATTTCGACTATTACAGAAGTTATTAAATAAGACTTGCGGACAATTTTTATACCCCTTTCATACTGTCTAAAATACTCTGCCTTTCATTGTCAATCATTCACCAAACCTAGCACAAAGAAGTACGCCACAACTGCTTTTGAGTCTTTGACTAGCCTTCCATACAACTTATAACTCGTGACCAATAATTAGAGCAATATTTTTTTTAAATATGTTTCCAAAAGCAATATTAATTAGAGCGACTTATGAGCTAATTTTCTGTGTGTGTGTGTGTGTTTTTTTTTTAACTTTGTGTGTGTGTGGGTGTGTATTTTTTTTAACTTTTGACGTAGTTAAGGGCGTTATCGGAAAATTTATACTGAGGGGACAAATTTCGTTCATATAAACTTTGTAGTCAACATAAAACTTTTTAAAAAATTTTTGAGGGTTCAAAAATTTTAATTTATAAAGGAGATTCTTAAAATTGGCAGATTTTTAAGGGGGAAAATCATGAGGCTACATGATGGTCATTTTTCTTCTTTCTCTTTCTTCTTCCAATAGCAATATGATCCACAACTATGGCATTATTTGACAAGTGAATTTTTCAGCTATTTATCTAAAATTTTACTATATTTGACTGTAGAATTTATATCCCATAGTAATTGTATAGACATGCCTTAATGTCTACAAATTAATGCCCATGACTCTTTTATTCTCTACAAAAATATTTGAGGATCATTGTTGGTCTTTGTGATTATGCCTTGAACTAGAATACTTGCACAAGATAAATGTGATGCAATTTCAAGTTTCAATTGCTTTGAGAAGAAGAAAGTTGACTTACATATGTACACAAAGTAAAATTAAGTATGATACATTGCACCTGTTGTGCCGTTTTGGTCACTAAACTTTTTTATTAGTAAAAAATGTCACTAAACTAGTAAATCTGTACCATTTAAATCTCTCCGTCTATTTATACTGTTAGGAGAGACGGAAACTAACTTTTGGAGAGATAATTTCGTCTGCACGGCAGTTAAAAAATTTATATCCTCGTTCTACTTTACCCACAACCACCCACCACCTATGTTGCCACCCACCGCCATCACCCCCACTTCCACTTTCCTCCCTCCCCTCCTCTCTCTTCCTCCCTCTTCCCCTACCCTTTGTCTTCTTTTTCCCCCCTCCTACTGCAACCCCCCCTTCCCTCCCATTTTTGATCCTGACCAGAGCTCCAACTGCAACCTCCAATTCAAACTTGCTGGAGAATGACAACAAATGCCACAATCCCAATGCCATTCGGACACAGAGGCACTAGTCTCGAGTACATCACACGTGCTAAAGAGCAAATCAAGGAAGGCCTTGGCACTTGACGCCCATGGCTGGAGATGTTCAACTTCCACGCAATTCGACTTCCCATGAGCTTCCACAAAGCGCTGGCCCTAATCAAAATGAACGTGGCATATTTTAGGACGAACTAAGTTATTACAGAGCTCTTGATTCTCTTCCTTGGCCTGCTTTGGCTCCCAATCTCGCTAATTGTGTGTATAGTAATAATGGCGGCCTGGTTTTTCTTGTACTTCCTTCGCGACGAGCCGTTGATGATTATTGGCCGTTTGATCAATGATTGGATGGTGCTGATGAGGAAGAAAGGAGAGAGCGGGGGAGGAAGGAGAGAGGAGGAGGGGGCGGTGGCGATGGTTAGGGTGGTGGTGGTGGTGGTGTTCATTTTATTTTCAAAAGTTATCCCAAAATAAATCTTCAAAAACACCCCTAACCTTGTCATTGTATTGCAATTTCAGAATATGGATTATGTGGTTTTGTACTTAATTTGAAAGTATTGTATGCAAGTTAGTTTCATTTTTTACGAAATTACCCTTCAAAAAGTTAGTTTCCGTCTCTCCTAATGCCATAAATAGACGGTGCGACCTAAACAATACAAATTTATTGATTCAGAGACATTTTTTACTAATAAAAAGGTTTAGTGACCAAAAGCAGCACATTGCAATAGTTTAGTGACATTTTGTGCATTTTGCTCTATTGTTTTCATCTAATTTGAGCATGTAGTTGACTTTCAATTTAAGATGGTGTATATAAGTAGCATGGTAGTACAATTTATCTTGTCCAAATTGCTGAACTATTTATATTGTTCTTATGACCTATTTTAACTAGTAGAGACATTGATCAAACGACCGTGAGATTTCTAATTTAACTTTCAAACCCTCTTTCTTTCTACCTTCCTCCTCTCCCTTATAAAGCTTCGAGTCATCCGCTGGAAAAAATTTTTAAAAAAAATCCATACTAGTGGAACGTTCCAAGGAGTGTAGTTAAAAGCCAATATAAGTGGACAACTAATGCAATTGCAAATTAAGACTATTGTATGTGTTCAAGTGTGCATTATAAGATCACTGTCACTTGAGGCACATTCGAGTCTGTGCTTAAACTTAGGAAAGTAGGGTGTACTCATTTACCATAAGAAAAGTATCAAATCAAAATAAAATTTTCCTTTTGTATTTTTTTTGGCCTTTGAAGATATGGTTAATAATGGAGGTAGAATGTGTTTGTGGTAAAGTTTGAGAGGTAAAAATCTTATTACAAAAAATGACAAAAATAGTTAACACCACAAGGGGATTGATGCTTTATTACATGATGATATAGATATACATTTTTTTTCATCAACTTATGTTATGAATTTATTGTCTATCCTATTACTTATGCTTGCCAATTGATTGTTGAACATGTGGTTATTAAATCTGTTTAGACGACTTGTACATTCAAATTTTGAATCCACATAAAACTAGCAATTACTTTTTAGTTAACAATGACCACAAAAGTGAATGAATTTGCTGATCTATGCTTATTACTTGATGATCCAGTCGTTGTCATACTTAAGCCTCTTATCTAAATACTTTGTATTTCACTCGAGAATATGTACCCTTTAAGGGCATTTTCTACAATAGTTTCTTGAGTGTGCTTAATCTAAAATGGAAGCTGTTACGTGGTATTTCGGGCACTTACCTATAAGGCGAAACTTCATCTCGGATGTCTAATTTACGGAAATCCCAAAAGGGAAGAAATTTTCCTACATTAGTGTTAGCATGATATACCATTTGCCTGTTCTCAAAGCAACTAAGCTACCTTTAAGCAAGAGTTTTTATGTTTAAACATGGTGATGAGATATGACTAGTTTCTTACATCAAACATGTTACCTTTAAGCAAGAGGTTTTAATACTATATGATAAAAGATAAACTTAAACACTTATCTTACTTTTAATAGTCCTTTAAAACATGTAAATCATATTGTGCAATAGTGCATTACCTATCGTATCTTACAATATTCAAAAGACAAATAATTCTAATCAAGAATGTTGAATATTACTTTATGTGGTAAGGGAAGGATTCTTCGAATTCTTTCCACTACCAGATTTTGTATTCGAATTCTATGCCTGACATTTGGAATGGAAAGAATGTGTAAAGAGGTAAACAGATAAAAAAAATATTATGTTGGATTCTTAATCCAACGTTAAACTTATATGTGAATAATTATATGTTGTAGGCCGTCAAATAAGATTAAATCCAATTAAAGTGATCAATTATAATTTGGACTTTAATGTATCAATAGGATGTGAGCATTTAATATGTAAAGATCTGAGGGTAATTTCTATTTCTATGATGGGTTGAAATTGGAATCCAAAAGATCACAGGAAAGTTATCTATAAATACGGTTATGATCTCTGGATTATACGTATTTTGTACTACAAAATAGCTATTTCTTGATATCCCATCGTCAGAAAAAAATATTAGAGAGAAACTAAAGGGCTCTTTGAAGGGATTAGTGAATATGTGGAGACTTGGAAGGCCATCCAAAAAATCTCCAAGGATTCAAGTACCAGTTAGTCAACATGAATCTAGATACATTTTCATAATTTTGCTGTTAATTTATTTCTCAATAATTATCATAAATATTATGAATTTAATAGGTGATGGTTTTCACCAAAAGTTGATATAAACAGCCACTAACAAGTGATATCAGAATAAGGTATAGTTGATTATTGGAAAATAGTTTTGATTTAGTAATTATAGTTTTCAATTTTTTTTGAATAAAGAACTACGATTAATTTTGGTTTTGTTTACATCGCGATTGGATTCATAGTTTTTGAGTTTCTTAATAAAGAACTCAATCAACTTTGGTTTTGTATGCATTGCGGCTGGTAGCATGAACTGTGCTTCTGTTCATAGTCAATAGGCATGAATTGAGATTCTAATGTATTTTGTTTAATTAGGGGTGCAAATGAGTCGAGTTTTGATCTAATAGAACCGAGTCTCCAGTTAATTTTATGAAGCTCGAACTCGATGAGCTCAAAATCGAGCTCGAGCTTAAAAAATAAAAATAAAAATAATTATTTTATTTTTAAAAATGAATAAAATAATAAAATTTTAACAAATAATAAAATATTAGAAATATATATGTAATTTTACTATTAAAAATATATATATATATATATAATTGAGTTCGCGAGCCGGTTGCGAGCCAATATTAATAGTTTTGTTTAAAGACAATATATTAATGGAACATCGGTATTTTGAGGTGGGGTTACCATTATTTGAATTTATTATTATTTTGATCTATGTGAACTTATTTTAATTATTTTATGTTTTCTGTTCAGTTACGAATAATCTTACAAATATTACTACCCACATCAATAATATTCCTATGTTGAATGGCACAAATTTCAAGTTTTGAAAAGAAAATCTCTTGATATTTCTTGAAATAATGAATCTCGACCTTGTGTTAAGAGCTAATTCCCCTCCACCTCTTACAAATCAGAGTATCTCTGATGAAAAGAGAGATAAGGAAAGGTGAGAAAGATTAAATCACATGTATTTGATGATCATTAAAAATGTCGTTTCAGAAGCATTCAAAAGAACAATGTCAGAAATGATAACTACCGCTAAGATGTTCCTTTAGAACATTGAAAAGGTTTGTCAAGAACGAAAAGACTGAAATAAGTACACTTTTGACACGTCTAATTTTAATGAAATATAGTAGTAAAGGTAATATCAGAAAGTACATCATGGAGACGTCTTGTCTTACTTCTAAATTAAATGTATTTAAGTTAGTACTCTCTGAAGAGTTACTAGTGCATTTGGTTTTGATATCTTTTCCTACACAGTTTAATCAATTTAAGATGAGTTACAACTGTCAAAAGGAGATTTGATTTCTAAATGAACTTATTTTACACTGTGTAAAGAAAGAAAAAATGTTGAAACAAGATCAGATAGAGAGTGCTTATCTGATTTCAACCACTAATAATAAAGTAAGAGATATATAAGAAAGAAGGAAAAGAAACTGCAGGTACGACACCTCAAAAAAAACAACAAAAGAAATCGGTTGATTTGGAAAAGAACTGTTATTTTCTTCTATGGAGTTGAAGGGCATAAAAAAGGTATTGCATCAATTATCACACTTAGCGTGCTAAGAAATGTATGTTTCTTGATTTGGTTTGTTTTGAAATTAATCTAATTTTGGTACCTAAACACACATAGTGACTAGATTCTGGTGCAACGACTCACATCAGTATGTCTATGCAAGGTTGTTTGAATTGTCAAAAGTCTAATGATCATAAAAGATATATCTATATATTTAATTGATTTTGTTGGTGGTTTTTTTAGAGTTGTAGGATTAAACACTTTTATTAATTTAGACAACTATTGTATTATTTTCTTTGTTAATCTAATTCTATTTTTTCTATAAGTACAAGAGGGTTAAGTTATCATGTATGTCCAACCTTATTCTATAGGTTAACCAGTTAACAGTTAACCAATTAAATTGAGTTAGGGTTTGCAATATAGTTTTACTAAACTGCTACTTGCCATTAGGTCCTGTATATTCAACATTATTCTACAAGTTAAACGGTTAGCAGTTAATCGATTAAATAGAGTTAGAGTATTTAATACAATTTTGCTGAATCATTACTTGCGCTTAGGGTAAATAAAATTGCAAATAGATTGATTATCCCTTCTATGAACATCCTTATAGTTGACAAAAACAAAATCCAAAACTCAACAATCCGTTCATTAATTTTAAAAGGATGGGTTGGGTCAATTGGATTATGGGTTTTGTTGGTTTAGGTAAGAAAAATCTAACTTATTCATTGGGCGGGTTGGATTTTTTATTTGGGCACCTAATACCCAACTTATTTAAAAATAATTCAAAACAATAAATATAAGATTTAATACACATATTCTCAATCACTTGCATTTGAACATGTGTTAATAATTTATTGACCAATTTGTATTCAAAATTCTCATATATATGTTTTCAATCAATTTTTTTTAATTTTTATTTAAAAGAAAAAAGAAACTTGAAATAAACTCATACTTATTTTACTTTTACAACAATAGTTAAACTTACTCAACTTCTATAATAATTTATTATGCCTTTTAAAAATATGTTGTTTTCCTCCCCTTTTTTTGTGGTTGGTTTTAAGTTGCTACTTGTTTCTATTTATTAATATTTCGTGTACGTGAAATAGAGTTTTACATTTGTTCTAATTCTTTTACTTTTCTCTAACTTGTTTTATTTCATTGTTAATAATTCTTCATTAATATTATAATACAACAAATTATATGTCTCTTACTTACATTTTCAAGCATAATATAATCTAGTATTCAATAATTTAAATACATAAAATATTACAACTTACAATAAAGCAGATATGAATAGTAAATGTGTTAATAAGTTGTGACAAAAATAAGTTTCAATCAATTAGTAGTATTAAAAAGTATAAAGTAAACAAATTTTTTTGTTAATCTATTTAAATGTACAATTTATTATCTAAAATTCACAATACAAGCAATATAAAATATTATTCTATTTATGATATGTTTCTAAGGAGTTTAAGAAGTAAGTGTGTGTTTGTGCGTGTGAAAATATTTTTATGTATATGAAAAAGTGTTTATGTGTGTGAATTTTTTCTTTTTATGAGTTAAAATTTATATGAAAAAGTTTATATATCAAAATGTATTAATTAATATTTCGATCATGAATTTTAAAATGATCCAATATGACTCAACTCAAAATTAATTTAATTTAAAATTAAATGAGTTCAATATAATTTATTTAAATAAAATTTCAATATCAGCTCGTCCAATTGTAAATTAAAAACACCCTCAAACCTACGGGCAGCTAAACATCAAACAAAAGAACGGGACGGACATAGAAATGCTGATTTGTCTTACGTGGCAAAATACCATCGTCACGGGGGATGGACTGTATCACCCTCCCCAATCACGCTTTCAAGTCGTCATCTTCTTTTAACACTCTTATCCCACTCTTGATTCTTTACACCGACGACAGAACTCCGTAAAGTTACACACACAACACACACTAAAGCACTTTGGTTATGACTCTTAACTCCTTAGAGCTAGGCTTTTTGGTGAAGGGGAAGAGAGCTCCGAAGAAGTAGCGTTAGTTGCCGGAAAAAATGGCGGAAATAGGGAAAGTAGTGCTGGATAAAGGATGGTTGGCGGCGAGATCAACTGAAATTGAGCTTACCGGAGTTCAGCTCACCACCACTAATCCTCCTTCCGGTCCTGATTCTCCCTGGATGGAAGCCGTTGTTCCCGGAACGTAATCATCTTTACTGATTACTCATTATCTTTCTGCAATTTGAACTTTTTCTTTCGGCAATTGTGTATCGAATTTTGCTATTTCTTCAATTTCTTCAATTTCGTCCAATCAGTTATATCAGGATTCTTTTTTTTTTGGGTGAATATGGGAAAATTCTAGGGAGTGGCGACTGACTTGCTCTGCTCTATGGTGAAATTTGAACTGACATTTCAGGGTGCTTGATCATGATTACTCATGTTTGTAGAAAATGAACCATTGATGCAACATAAATGGGCAATCTTTATCATGGAATTGACGAATGCTGATTCTTTATGGAAAATATTGATTCTTTCTTCTTGTTCTTAAGGATGATGACAGATTGAGCTGACTGGAAATGGATTGTATATCTAAAATATGAATGATGATAAAAGGGATAGAACGAAAGGGGAGATTTTCAGAATCTGTTAGCTTTTAAAGGATGTTGGACGGCTGACATGGAGGTTGACTTGGCTTATTACTGTTAGTAATTATAGTGGCAGAACATGAAAACATGGAATTTTAGTCTGGGATTTGGCAAATTTATGGTTTCCTTTAGTTTAGTATGGGATCAAAGGGACATTATTTGTATTAAATGCACCTACTTTAGGGGATTAGATTGAGGTGTCATGAAGAATTACATTGAGCAGATGGACTATGATGTCAGAATTTTACAAGTGCTTTTTCAATTAAAAGATAAATGGAAGGAATGACACAGTGAAGCTACAATTGAGCTTTAGTCTCTTTATGACTTAAATTTACTTGGTTGATCCCATTGGCAGCATTCTGGCAACTCTTGTAAAGAACAAAGTTGTACCTGATCCTTTTTATGGGTTGGGAAATGAGGCTATTATTGACATTGCGGACTCAGGAAGGAAGCATTACACATTCTGGTTTTTCACCACTTTTGAGTGTAATCCGGTAAGCACTTACAAATGCTTTGAGGTAAACAATTAAAGCAAATGTTTGCATTTGTAATTGACTCAGTTTCTGCTGGCAAGTGTGACTTCATTAATTGTTACAAACAGAAAAGCTAACTTTTAGTTTAGGCATTTGGAAATTCTTGTTTGGTCAGTATTGGGCTCTGTATTTCTTAAAATGGGATTTTATGTTGTTTCCTTTCTTTCATTCTAGAATTTTGGTTAAGTTTCATTGATCTCTTGAATTTATTCCAGTTGAATAATCAGCACATTGACCTCAATTTCCGAGCTATAAATTACTCTGCTGAAGTTTATCTAAATGGCCACAAGAAGATCCTCCCAAAGGGGATGTTTCGAAGACACTCCATTGATGTTACTAGTATTTTGCTCCATGATGGTCCAAATCTTCTTGCTGTTTTAGTTCATCCTCCTGATCATCCCGGGAGAATTCCTCCCGAAGGGGGTCAAGGTGGTGATCATGAGGTATGGTCAATGTGCTTTTTTTCATTGCCTTCTATACAATGTCTTGGCTACAGGCCCAATATAAGTACCTTACAGTCTATGTCAACCTTTTGGAGTTTCTGTTGTATTTATGCTATTGTCCGCTTCTTCTATGTTAGATTGGGAAAGATGTTGCTGCACAATATGTCGAGGGTTGGGACTGGATAGCTCCAATAAGGTGATGATTGAATTATTTCTTTGGTGATTATTCATCTAAATAACTGCCCAAATTGCACTGAAATATTTACACTGGCTAGTTGTAGTAAGATTACTGCAGGAGCTAGTAATTAAATTTACTGCAGAAGCTAGTATTCGTTGAAGATAGCAGTGATTGAGAAAACTGTGAAAGTTAGGAATATATTATAGGAGCAAATATGTTTTCAAGTAACTATATCATATTCACATCATCAAGGAATGGCTTCTATCTTTCAAATTGAAAGCAAATTAGCTTGCTCATTTTGTTTGATTTCTGACAAAGTAGGCTACAAACATCAATTTCCAATTAGAAGTTTGATGCCTAATAAAAAAGGCCAAAAAAAGACAAAAAAGGAAAACAAATTAAAGCAGAAGTGTTTCATCAGATGCTTCTGGTCACTTCTAGGTTTACATTTGTGGCTGGTTAGACAAAGTCCAGAAGATGGGGAACAGTTAGGATGACCTAATTTGAATCTGCAGTAGTTATTCAGAGCAATGAACCTGGGAAGGTTATCGTGGGTAGAAGATTTAAGTTGTTTAATCATGAACACTATTATTTGGATGAATCAAGCTACTCCAGTCCTGTGGACGTTGAGAATTCTGTTGTTGGGAATTGTATTGGTGTTAGTCGCGTCTTTAGTTGGATGCATTGTTCATCTATGTCATGGAGCTCAAAGATAATGAGAGGTAAGGAAATCATTATCTGAGTGACATGCTGAGGTAATACCATTGCCCAAAAGATTATAATATCAACTGTATCTTGGAACAGTTAATATAACTCTTTCCCCTTTTTTGGTGTTGCTTTGTCTTTAATGCTTGAATGCGGTGCACTTGGTCCTTGTTTTTCCTTGCTTTTCTGTTTGTAACACCTAAAAGTGAAGTCTTGATTTAGTTTCATTAGGTGTAAAACATTCTCAAGATGCTTGGAGATAGATAATTGATTACATGATAATTTCTGCTTCAGTTTGATTCAGTAAGGGGGTAAAATAGAAGAAGAATGATACAATCCAGCTAAATTTGTTAAATTCTACAGTGACAGAAAGCTGGAGTTTGATTTTTATTTTGTAAGTGATTGTGTTGGCACTATGATAGGGACCGGAACACTGGCATCTGGGACGAGGTATCAATCTCTGTTACTGGGGTGAGTTATTCCTAGTTACCATTTCTGGTGGATGTTATTCTCTTTTTAGTAGCCAAATCTTTTCTCAAAACTTTGATTGTAATGAAATCTCGGCATACACCTTTATAAATAGTGTTTTGGTATATATGACTCCAAATAGATGGGAAAAAATTCATTTGGTGGCTTTACCATACTAATCTTGCTGTAGTGACTCAATATTGGATAATTTTTTATTATCAAATTCATGATGCTTTTTGCTAGGACTAGATTTTTCAGTTCAAGATTTAAAAAAGGGAAAATCGTTCAAAATGTCCCTCACATTTTGCAAAATGACTTTTTTCGTCCCTCACTTTTAAAAGTGTTCATTTACAAATTCACATTGGTCAAATTTTGTCCTTACCTAGGTTTCTAACTAGTTTTTGGTCGGAATTTACCACGTGCTTTGCACATGATTATTTTGAAGGGCAAAATTGTCAAATCAAAATTTACATAATCCGATCCTTAGTCCCTCACATTTTATAAAATAAATTTTTTTGTCCCTCACATTTCACAAAATAAATGTTTTCATCCCTCACATTCTACAAAATAATTTTTTCATCCTTCATTGATCATGTGCACAAATAACTTTTTTTTAAAACTCATATATATATATATATATATATATCTATTTGATTTCATTTGAACAATACGAATAGCATGCAATATATCTCTATTTGATTTCGCTTGAACGTACTGTTCAGATGAAATTATCTATGTTCAGGAGAAATCAAATAGATATATATAGGGATTTAAAAAAATTTGTTAATTTTTCATTCATGTTCATTTTCTTTTACTCGAAAATTGAAAACAAAGAAGACATTTAATTCTAAACATTATCAACTATTTATATTGAATTAAATTTGGACAAAAAAAAAGCAAAGAAAAACTATGATAAAAAGAAGTAAGTGATTGACACTTTCAAATTTTAAGACAATCACAAGGTAAGAAATTCAATTGTTGATCTTAAAAGTGGCGAGTAGAAACTTTAGATTTAAATCATAATTTGTTAGCATGACTAGAGAATTCGAATTATGATCGATTAATTAGATGGCCTTATTACACAGTTTAATAAATGAATTATTACTAAAAGAGAAAAGGCCACAAATATTGAATAGATTCACATGATGAAATCAAATAGATATATATGGGTTTAAAACAAAATTGTTAGATTTAAACCCATGTATATGTCTATTGAATAGCATGCGTACAACTATAATTAGTCCGTTTAGGTGAAATCAACTAGAGATATATTATATGCTATTTGTATTGTTCAAGTGAAATCAAATAGATATATTCATGAATTAAAAAAAATATTCATACATATGGTCAATGAAAGATGAAAAATTCATTTTGTGAAATGTAAGGGATTAAAAAATTCATTTTGTGAAATGTGAGGGATGAAACAATGCATTTTGTAAAATGTAAGAGACTATAGATCGGATTATGTAAAATTTGATTTGACAATTTTTCTCCTAAAAAATGATCACATGCAAGACACATGATGAATTCCGATCAAAAACTAGTCGAAAACTTAGATAAGGATCAAATTTGACCAATGTGTTGTAAGGGACGTAAAATTACACTTTTAAAAGTGAGGGATGAAAAAGGTTATTTTACAAAATGTGAGGGATGTTTTGAACAATTTTCCCTTTAAAAAAATGCTATCAACTAGTTAATTTTTTGGAAGCTATATTGGAACTACGATAGAATATATTGCGGTGGTTTGGAATTTCTGACACCAATTGTGTAGCAATTTCATGCAGCCAGTGAAGATCGTTGATCCTCACCTGGTGTCCTCATTCTTTGACAATTACAAGCGGGTGTATCTGCATACTACGATAGAGTTGGTAAATAAAAGTGCCTTAGTTGCAGAATGTTTTTTGAATATCCAAGTGGCAACTGAAGTTGAAGGAAACACTTGCCTGGTAGAACATCTTCAGACTCAAAATCTGTCATTACCTGCTGGAGCACATGTGCATTATACATTCCCAGAGGTAAGTTTCTTAGCAAATTTAGCAAACTATAGCTTTATGCAATTCTCTTCTCTACATGCTAATTGGTATTTTGATAGAGACTTACTTTTTCCACCAAATGGTTTTCTTCTTCTCAATAAATAAGTAAGAAACTTAACATTCTGTGAAAAAGTGCTTGTGAGAAACTGTTTAGTCTCTGAAAACTAGCAAAAACTGTGCAAATTTCTTTGACATTTGGATGCTGAAAATGCGCGCTATATGCTTGATATACAAGCTTAAGCAGAGGTCTGGTCACCAATCCAAGATGCTGAAAAATAAAATCTATCTCCATGAATTCATATGTAGCCTGAATATAGAAACCACCCAACTGCAATCTGCATTTGAGGGGATAAATTACTAAGGTTTATGCTTAAGCCTGGTGTAAATTTCATTTTTATTATTTTATTCAAGGTCGACTTGAAAAGTGGACATGAAATTTAAGTAATACTAGTTGGCACCTATTGAAGCCTGTAACTGTTGTTCCATAGATTTAGGTCCTAGGCTACACTGGTCCTGTGATTTGTGTTGCTGAGTAGCAAATTGTAAACATACATATAAAGGTTCTGCTCAGGCAAAAGCTTCAAAACAAAGGGGTGTTGAGATACTTCAGCTTCTGGCTTTCTGGAAGTTTCCGTACCTATATTACCTGCTTGTGTTATAAAACTAGTATCTACATGAAATATGTTCTAATATAACGGTCATTAGCTAAGCATCCTGTTCACCAGTTAAGCAACAGCATGCAATATCATTTCTCATCAAGTAAAAGGAAATAGAAGCATGTTTTTTACATTCTAGCTCAACTGTTTTCATAATCTTACTAACTGTGCTTTTTTTGGAGGTTAATATTAGTGTTTCCCTAAGACAATTTTGTAGAACTGTCAAGTAAGATTGGCTTCCTGCTCCTTTACAAACTATTGGGGCTTGCCAAGTGTTGGTTACTTGGAAGTGTTGGACTGAAGGTCTCTTTTTAAACTGCTAAAAAAAGTGAACATTGTGGAGGGCTTGGGTGATATGTATGATTTCTGTAGCAGTATACTCTGGTGCTGAAGAAATGAGAGGAGAATTGGAAGTAGTTATTTAGTTTACTTGTTCTTTTGACCGAATTCTTAAACATCGGTCCACATATATGACTTCAGTTAAATTGTGAATGTTTCTTTTATCAGATTTTCTTCTACAAGCCTAAATTGTGGTGGCCAAATGGCATGGGAAAGCAATATCTCTACAATGTTGAAATAACAATTGATGTCAGGGGCTTTGGAGAGTCAGATTTGTGGAGCCAGCCTTTTGGCTTTCGCAAAATTGAGAATCATATAGACAGTACAACCGGAGGAAGGTAAAACTTATTGCTGGGTTTCTTCTTCGGTCGCTCTCTCTCTCACATATTGAACAGCTGGATTAGACTAATATATTGCTTTTGGTTTCTTGATCTTGGGGCCTTGACCTATGCCCATCTGCTCCTTAGGTTGTTTAAGGTCAATGGAGAGCCAATATTTATCCGTGGAGGTAATTGGATATTGTCAGATGGACTATTGCGGCTCTCAAAGAAACGTTACCAAGCAGACATTAAGTTTCATGCTGATATGAACTTTAATATGATCCGCTGTTGGGGTGGTGGACTAGCAGAGAGGCCAGATTTTTATCATTACTGTGATATGTATGGGATTCTGGTACATACTTTTCTCTCCAAATTATGTGCATTTAAATAAATGTGGTTTCACTGAGACAGTTTACATATCTCATTCAAAGTTCCTGACTGCTAGTTTCATACCTTTCTTGTCATTGGCTTTGAAAGAATGGAACTTACTATACCATGAACAGAATCCTAGCCAGGATGATACCGAGATAAGGGTCTCCTACTTTCTCTTTTTCACCTTCTTGATGCATTGCTTGGGTCTGAAATGGCACTAGTAGCGCACTTGCTCCTTCTTTTGAATAAGAAACTGTCACTGCTATGCTGCTTCATGAGCAAGGAGCGAGAGAATGAAGTGTGCTGTGATGATGCCAGAATTGGCACCTAATCTACCTATTTAGTGATCAATCAGCCAGTTTCTTTGATCCCATTTGGAGTTTCTCTTCCATTTGCTTCCAGGCTTCTTCTTGCATATTTTTTGACCCTGTTCAATGGGGATGACAATGTTGATAACTCTTGGTATACTTTTTTTTAGTACAGTTATTAGCTAGCTCATGTATGCGAGATCTTTTCTTTTTAGTTAAGAATTGTTAATAACCTAAATTTGAGTTATCCCAGAAGTAAATTGATGTACATCAGAATTTCTGCTGCTACCTTTAGATCACCTTTACAATAGTAGGATGGGCTTTCAATCAGTTTTTAGAGAAGGATGTAGATGTTAAATTTTCATCCCATTCATTCAATATTGTATGGTTCTGGGAGAACTAGAGTATACATTTTATGGTTTACTTAAAGCACGCTTTCAATGGAAATAAGAGTTCACAATTTAAAAAAGTACCATAACCATGGATTATTGTCTTTTCCATGTCATGCTGTGTGCTTATGTCTCCATGAGTGCCTGTGTGTAACAGATAGATATAGTGATTGATTAATAGACATAGTAAGTGGATGATGGGGAGAAAAATTTGATTGCTGACCATCCTTGTAGGTTTGGCAAGAATTTTGGATAACAGGAGATGTTGATGGACGAGGTGACCCCATCTCAAACCCAGATGGCCCACTGGACCATGACCTTTTCTTACTTTGTGCAAGGGATACTATCAAGCTTCTGAGAAATCATCCTAGTCTGGCTCTGTGGGTGGGGGGCAATGAACAAGTTCCACCAGAGGATATAAATTCAGCTCTGAAAACTTACCTAAAACTCCACCCTTATTTTGAAAATTTGAACAGTGATGACATTTCAAAAAGAGAACTTTTCTCTGTATTGAAGGACCCTAGTCAGTATCTTGATGGTACACGTGTTTATGTCAAAGGATCTTTGTGGGATGGATTTGCAGATGGAAAAGGAGATTTCACAGATGGCCCTTATGAAATTCAAAATCCCGAGGATTTCTTCAAGGAGGATTATTACAAGTACGGATTCAATCCTGAGGTTGGTTCTGTGGGAATGCCTGTGGCAGCTACAATTAGGGCAACAATGCCGCCTGAAGGGTGGGATATTCCTTTGTTTATAAAGCTGCCAGATGGCTATGTACGGGAAGTTGCAAATCCCATATGGGAATACCACAAGTACATTCCATATTCAAAACCAGAGAAGAAGGTTCATGATCAGATTTTACTTTATGGGACCTCAAATGATCTTGATGATTTTTGTCTTAAGGTAATTGAATTCTTGCACTTGTTGCTGCAGCTGTTAGCTTGCTAATCCTTTGTTAGCATTCACCTCTTGAATAAACTTTCAGGCACAACTAGTTAATTATATCCAGTATAGAGCTCTCTTAGAAGGCTGGACCTCGCGTATGTGGAGCAAGTATACAGGAGTTTTAATCTGGAAAACTCAAAATCCCTGGACAGGTCTCCGGGGCCAATTCTATGATCATCTCCATGACCAAACAGCAGGGTTCTATGGCTGTCGCTGTGCTGCAGAACCTATCCATGTTCAACTTAATCTGGCAACATACTACATCGAGGTACAGTTTATTCTTAAACAACTTCATGGATTGTCTTTGATTCAAAGCTTGGTACATAGTACTTATTCCAGTATCTAGTCATCTCAACCATCTTGGCCCGAAATTTAGTCTAAGATGTACATAAATATCTGGTCATCTTAACCATTTTGGCCTGAAATTTTTAGTCCATGATGCACATATGGGGGTCTTGGATGTATCTGCAGCATTTTTGTTTTTGGTTGTTTCAACAGAAAAGAACTTGAGCTTGTGCCATTTATATCTTCTCACCTTCCTCGTACTAATTTGGAAAAACTATTCTCAGTATTGGATCAAGCATAGGAATCTGACATCAATATTTGGAAGATAATGCATTTTTGTTTCAGATCCCAGAGAAACGTTTTTAATTCTTCCTGTCATGGTCTTTTGGTCATTTACAGGTGGTTAACACTACATCTGGTGAACTCTCTAATGTGGCTATAGAAGCCTCCGTGTGGAATCTGGATGGGATGCGCCCATATTATAAAGTGTCTGAAAAGCTCACTGTACCATCTAAAAGAACAGTACCTATCTTTGAGATGAAATATCCCAAGTCTAAAAATGCAAAGCCAGTTTACTTCCTCCTCCTTAAACTGTATAGCATATCAGACTATGGCATATTGTCCAGGAACTTGTACTGGTTGCATTTACCAGGTGGTGATTACAAGCTTTTGGAACCCTACAGGAATAAGGAAGTGCCACTTAAAATAACATCTCAAGTTTTAATAAGGGGATCCACCTATGAAGTCCAGGTGCGTGTAGTTAACACATCAAAGAAACCAGATTTCTAGAAGTCTTCTTGACAAGAATATACTTACCAAAAGTACTCGCACTGGTGATTGTGATACAACATTGTTGGAACCTGTACCAAGTGCAAATGAGAAAAAAACAAGTAATGAGTCTGTTTCAGAAGATTCAGAGAAATTTTGCTAAGGAGCGAAGCAGTTTGAAGGTAAATGCTATCAGTGGAACTGAATATGGAGTTGCTTTCTTTCTCCATTTCTCCGTTCATGATTCAAAGAAGGACAAAAAAGAAGGGGAAGACACTCGCATTCTTCCTGTCCATTACTCTGACAATTACTTTTCGCTTGTACCTGGTGAAGAGATGTCCGTCACCATCTCCTTTGAGATCCCTCCGGGTGTCAACCCTCATGTTACTCTTCATGGCTGGAACTACCAAGGTGGACATAACGTTCTCTGAAGTCTAAAGACATAATAATCTTCTTTGCCGTTCACAAGATGGCTTTTGACAACTATCAGGTTCCGAACATGTTTACAAAGATCAGGCATTAAAATGCAGTATGGCTAACTACTTCATAGGCTTCTCAAAGATCAGGCGTTACAATTTTTCTTTTTCTTTTTTTGGTGTACATTCAAAGTTTGGAAACATATGACAATCAGCGAGTATCAACTGAGCTCCAAGAACAAAAATGTTAAGTCATGTTCGTAACAATCGCATTTATTCACTGTGCATTCAAGCTTTGGTGCAACATGAGTCATTAAATTCTTTTAGGCTCTGCGTAGCACTCTAATTTGTGAGTTGAAGATTGCTGCTCCATGACAAGAATGGAGATTTTCAATTGTTATTTTGGCGTCTGATGAATCACTAGGCCTGCACGAACGTTGTGTTAAAATACAGAACGGTGACGAATTCAGATGCCTCTTCACTTTGCTTCCTATGCGCATTAAAAGTAGAGCAGCTTTCAAAAACCAAAGAAATAATTTGAGGTGTTTCACTTGGCTTTACTTGCTATATGCATGTCAAATTGCCCCAGAAATAAATATTCCAAAATTTTACTTGTGCCTATACATATCAGAGTCTTGTAGGAGAAAATTCGGCTCAAATCTCTTTGATGCACAACGGATGCAGTCATTGCGCAATGACGCTACCTGTAATCATGGTAACCATAGAAATGATGGTTGAGATAATGACCGGACCTTATTGCCTGTCGTCTGTCGTAGCATATCAGAGTCATTTGTGCATTCGTAATGTGCTTATTTCGAGCAACTTGCCACAGAACACAGGTAAATTCGTCCTCAAAAAATTAACTGAGTACCCCTCCAATCCAAAGCAATCTCTTATTTCAAATGAGATGTAGAATTTCATTTGCAGCTAGGTGATTTGAACGAGAACATCTAGGTTCGGAATGCTGAAGGAATCATGACTTCCACTATTCGTAGATTTCTTACTCATGCCAAAGTTTAATTGTTAATTTGGTATCACTCAATGAATTCGAAGTGGTTAGCATCTAAGATTCCACTTTGTTTTGGTCTGCAGGAGTATAAAATCAATCTATTCTCCAGCAGATGTCCCTCATCTGCCATATGCTTAAGCAAACCTAGCAAACTTTGATAGATAAATTCATTTTGTGGATGCATTTGATCAGCAACCGCAAAACTATGAATCTTCTTCTCAATCTCAATCCAACTTGTGCCCGTCTCTTTAGCTACTCCCCTCTCTTTCATCTCCCTAATAATTGTTGCTCTATCATTCCATTTCCCTTCCGAAGAACACATGTTGGCCATCAATGTATATGGCACTGGACTATCTGGTGCAGCCAAGAGCAGTTGGTCAGCAGCATACTTGCCCATTTCATTATCACCATGAATACCACAAGCACCAAGTAAAGCTTGCCAAATTAAGGCTCCTGGCTCAATAGGTAATCCTTCGATAAAATGCTTTGCTTCTTTAAGCAGACCTGCCCGACCAAGCATGTCAACAACACAGGCATAGTGTTCCATCCTCGGATTCATGCCATAAACTCTCTGCATGGTTTCTAAAATCCCCATGCCTCTGTGCACTAAACCAACATGACTGCATGCGTGAAGCAAAGAAAGAAATGTAACATCGGTTGGCTCTCGACCCTCTGATTTCATCTCTTCATATAATTCAAATGCTCTAAAGCAATTACCATGACGAGCAAATGCTGGCGATCATTGAATTCCATGAAACTGGATTCCTCTGTGGCATCTCAGTAAAAATTTTAACTGATTCCTCCAAGTTCCCACACTTGGAATACATGTTGATTAAGCCATTGCTAACAAAAGGGTTAGCACCAAATCCTTTCTTGATAACTAAAGAGTGAACTTGTTTACCAAGATCCAATGAAGTTTCAATGCCAAACACTCCAAGGACGGCAGATATGACATTTGGATCAAGCTTAATTCCTGCCCGTACCATTTTCACAAAAATCTGAATAGCTTCATCTTTGAATCCATTTTGTGCAAAGCCCACAAGTACAACAGTCGTGGAAACCTCATCAACCACCTTAGCAAACTCAAAAATCTGCCAAGCGTCCTCCACACAACCACATTTTGAGTACATATCCATCAATACACTTTCGACACAAAAGTCTGATTGAATCCCCAATTTCCAAACAACCCCATGAATCTGACAACCCTCTTTCAGAGCCTGTAAGCCAGCACAAGCAGATAACGCACTCAGATACGTCAAATAGTTCGGAGCTACTGATCCATGGTACATTTCCACAAACAAGTCCAAACTTTCCTCATAAAACTCATTTTGGACAAGGCCGGATGTCACTGCTGTCCAAGAGATGACATTCCTCTCCACCATCTCATCAAAAACCCGTTTCCCCAAATTAGAACACCCACACCTAAAATACGATGTTATCAGAGCATTCCCCAACTGTAACTTCCCTCCCAAAACCACTCAAAACCACCAATCCATGCAGCATCCTAGTAACTCCAAGAAACTCAAGTCCATCACAAGCTGACAAAACCGTAGTCAACTGGCACGATCAAACCGACGAAACTCCGAACGTATCATTTCTTTAAAATACCCAAGTCCCGTCTCAAACTTCCCATTTCTCAAAAACCCGGAAATAATTGAATTACAAGAAATAGTATCTCTAACAGGCATCTCATCAAACATCTTGACTGCATCCGACAATTGACCGCACTGTGAATACAAAGAGAGCAAAGAATTCCAAATTACAAGAGAATTCCGAACACTACGATCATTTTCGAGTTATAAACTTCCGGATTTTTATAATGGAGGCATGGAGAGAAGAACCCAGACGCAGATTGCCTTCTCTTCCACAAGTGGAGAGAAGGCTGCTTATTTCTACATGGTTTCGTGAATATTTCGGGGGTTTCTGGAGAAAATGGAGTTGAAAAAACTGAAGGTTTTGAGGTGGGAGCAGCGATAGGCGGCCCAGAAGAAGGGGAGGCAACAACTCGAGCATTGAAGAAGCCATCTGGTATTCATCCATCAAATTATGGTAGGGAGATTCTCTACAATATCGAGGGAGAGGCAACAACCGGTCGAAATACGGTTGCTTCTGCGGTTTCCCACTTCCCACCGTAGGGGGGAAGATTTGTTAGAACCGATTCGGACCGGTATCCCACTCGACTGAGCTTACGGTCAGGGGTCAATGGACAAATCGGGTCTAATCGGATGACATCATACATATATATGCATTATATATAATTAAAATAATATATAAAAATTTCCTTTAAATTGGTGGTTTACAACTTGTATACATATTTGATGAGTTTGAATTAGTGATGGCAACAGGGCAGGGATCTCTCTCCCGTCCCTCACACCCACCCCATTCCCCCGTCCCCAGTCTCGCTTCTCGTGCAAGTGATAATTTGATTTTTTTCTAGAAGCTTTTATTTAATAGATTAAAACTAAATTCAAAAAATAAAATAAAATACGAAACTGAAAAAAGCGAAAAAAGAAAAATAAAACAAAAAAGTGTTGAAATAAAACGTCAGGAAAATTAAAAAACTTAATTGGATTATATAGATAACATTTGGAAATACTCATAAACGCGTAATATGCTTGTACCAAATATCAATTAGGAATTTGGATAGAAATGGGATAAAGGTTATGTTTAGTTACAAAATATTCTAACTTTATTATTATTAGATTATATAATATATTATATTTATTTATATTAATAAATTGAAGTGGGGGACGGAGTAGGAGATGGGGCGGAGGACCAATACCCCTACCCCATTTAAAACAGAGGGTGAAAAATTCCCCTCGTTCCTGCCCCCTGCCCCGCCCCATTACTCCTCCCGTGGGGCGAGCACCCGTCCCCATTGTCATCTCTAGTTTGGATTTAGTCCAAAAGAAATGCATTTAAAAGTTATAGGTAAATTTGCAGTTTAAAAAAAATATAATGCGTGGCTTTTATACTTCTTAAATAATATGGGGTCAAAATGAAATTATAAGAAAAAATTTTGGAACAACCTAACCTAACGTGATGTTAGCCGCCGCCCGAGTTCCTTTACTTTTCACTTTATCCTGACTACTTCTTCTTCCTCCCATTCACCATAGCTCTTTTCTTGTCCTTTTTCTCCACAAGTCAAACACACATGAAAACTCTCTTTATCTTTGTTATTGTCCTTTTTCCCTCCTCTCTCTTCTCTTCCCTTCTTTGCTCTATTCTTTTTTTTTCTTCCTATTTGATTTCAAATATTTCAAGAACTAAGTTGCAGGAAATCAAGTTAGAAAATTTAGGAAATGAAATTTTTTCTCTTAATTTGGGTTGTAACTTTGTTTCTCTTGGAGCTGGTCAAAGATCAAAAGATGGAAAAAAAAAAGGGGAAGAAGTAGCCAATATGAAGAAGCAAGGATGAGGTACCATCGGTATTGGAAAGGAAACAAGAAGAAAATCGGGATCTTTCTGGTTCTAGTGGTTCCCGATTCGATCGATTGGACCGGCAGATCCGATCCAAATTTAAAAACACTGGTTAGAAGTACAACTCAACACAATTGAGAGAAGGTGACCGGCAAAGACTATTATTAGGACTGTCAATGGTCAGGCCAACCCAATCTTGGCTCTTTCGGCCGGGTAAAAAAATCTGATGAGCTCAACCATTTAGTGAGACGGTCTGAACTTGAACCTAAAAATTAAATCCGAATTAAACATGAACTGAGTTTGAGCTTTATTAGGCTCAAATCCAATATAGGTCTAACCCTTTAATTACCTATATATATATATATATATATATATATATATATATATATATATATATCCAAATATATTATTATTAAATACTAAATATATATAAATTACAAAACACAAAAATGCATATGAAGACTTCTCTACTAGTTTTCTTGAGAGTCGATATTAGTAATGCATAACTGAATTTCTAACTTTTCTTATTAGTTGAATAAATTTTGTGTTTGCATAATATTGATTTATTTGTTTCTAGTCTAGAAATACAAATCATCAAGTATGTTTGAGTTCAAATCACAAGGTTATAAAGAAGTTCTAACCTTTGAAGATGTATTGGCTTATAACTGCATATTTTATTACTATTTTCCATGTACTTTGAACGAATTAGATATAAATATTGTTGAAAAATTCTTGGTCTATATACTTTTTAAGAATTATTACTTGTTCATATTTAGTTTTAATGTTGTAGTCTTGTAAATGTGAAATTAGTTTTACAACTTAATAGTTATAGTAATTATATTAAGAAAATTAAGGAGTAATAAGTGAACTTGGACTAAACCCAAATTAAGGCTCAAAACTCAAAGATTTGTGAGTTGAGTATGATTTTCACATTTATTAACCCGAAACTCATGGTCCCAAATTCGAAAATGTTACAAATTAAATGAGCTGACCCTGAACTTATGAAAGTTTGGCTCATATGACCCGATTGACAGGCCTAACTATTATCATTTGAAGGAGCTAAGAGCAAATACCAATATTAAATTATACGTGGCTAAACAATGGTAATCTTTCTAACCAAAACAGTGGATGAGGGACAAAGAGGAGGACATTAACATAAGCATCCAGCTTGGGGAAGGGATGCAATAGTATTTGATGTTTGTGTTTCAAACAATGTGTTGGGTCTCATTTCTTTACTTTATCGTTAAGTGCATTGGTTCGGATATCTATATTTATATAAATTTGAGAAGGGATATTAGTATGGTTAAGTCAGAATGCTTCATTCTTTTTTTTTTTTAGAATTTTGAGTTTTTAAAATTGTTATATATCTTTTTATGCCTTTTGAATTCAAAAAATAAGAAGTGATGCCACTTACAGAGAAATTTGGTTTGAAGTCTATTAATGTGAGGTTAAATAGAAAGGAAACATCACTAAATCTGCTAAAAGCAAAAAAGTAAATAATAATATTTTACCCTTCAACTTAGTAATTCTAATTAAGAGGACAAATTATATAGAAAATAAAATGGAATAAATATTCATTAGTCGTGGAATTTAAGAATATCAAGAATGATACCATTCATGAAACCTAAATTATGAAATCACTAACTAAAAAACAAAGTATTACCATCCTTTAGATAAGGAAAGTTTTGTTTGAAATCTTTATTTTTGACAAAAAAAAAATAATAAAAACAACACCAATTCTACCAAAAATAAAATACATAAAAATACAATTTAAGGGAAAAATATTGACCATTTGACCCCAAAACTATATCTACTTAATTTATATATATCTAATCCCCAATTAAATTTGAATAAGAGTACAAAATCCAAAGTAAAGACCAGCCGTAGGCATTATTGATTATATTATGTATTCTTATCATTTTCTTCATAAGTAAATCTGTAACTGCTATGTCATTTTTATATAGATTTTTTTTTGTAGTAGTTGAGATATTATATATATGATATTATCAGTTTTTGGTTTGCATTTTCAAATACCAATACTATATTGTAAAAATGTTAAACCACAACTGTAGGTTTTGATTTTCTTTTGCTTCAAATTTTATCTTTTCGATTTTATTTTGAAAGTACAAATATAAGTATATTTTAAGTGTAAAACCAAATTGCAAATTATAGAAATTTTTCTTTCACTTCAAATTTTAACTCTTCAATTTGGGGGTTGAATATGGATTTAAGTTCTCATTTTGAAAATTTGAAATTATTCAACTCAAAAATTATATGAAAAATAACTAAATTTGCTGTTTTATACTTTTGTATTGAATTTTCATTTTTATATTTACTCGCCAAATTCACTTATAATAGTTATAACATTGACAATATGTTAAGTTATATTTTGAATAAAAAATGAAAAAAATTAGGACTCTCCAAACCAATAGATGTGAAAAATGTCGATCACAATTGCTACAAAAAAAGAAAATTCGAACACACATATAGAGCATGTATATACATATGTTAAGCATACACTTCTTTAAAATTTTTAATCTTTTTTCGTATACTTTATCATGCAGTGCAATGTATAAGTATATATTATTATTGAATTGAAATATAAAACCCATGCATAGCATGGTCAAAATACTAGGTATGTTAATCTGAACATGGAATTGTAATTGACATTTATCTAGATTATCATAGCTTGCTTGTTTCAATGGATTTGCTATCATTAGATAATCCATATCATAACAAAATCTTTAATTTAGCACTTATTTTTAAGAGTAAATTTTGATTTTTACTATAATTTGTTATCCTTATCATCAGATAACGTTAATCTATTAAAAAGCCTGCAAAAATTTTGATGGTACTTTACTAGTCAAATTAGTGATTTATAATCTATTATGTCTAGTACAACTAGTTGCGGAGTTAGGACTTAAGTTGATAATCATCTGTTATTTCAATAGTTGAAACGTTTAATCTTTGAAACATTTGTATTATGTGATTTATGTTTATGATTATTTTGTCTATAATCTCAATTCTAGTTTCTTGAAGTACTATGTTAATTGTGTTTATAATTACTCATCTACAAATTTGATTCAATTTGAAGTCACCATGTTATGTGTTAAAGATTACTTTATCTAATTCTAATTTTAAATTAAAATCTACCAGGGTCAATTATGTCACGATTTTGGTTTCTTGAAGCACTATGTTAATTTTGTTTTCTAATAAATTCATCTATAATTTTGATTCCAATTAAAAAGCCACTATCTATGTAATACATAAAGTTAGAGGGATCGCAGTTAGTATAAACTTTTTTATGTCATTTTTTAAAATTTTCAATTTTATCCTTATAGAAAAAAAATTTTGTTAGGATTACTTAATCACATTTTGCCAATATAATTACTTGTAACTACCCTAAATATTGTAACTACTAAATTACAATAACCTTATAACCCAAAATTCTTTAATAAATTTATTTGAATAAAAAATTAATTTTATATAAAATTAATTTCTTGTAATTATTTATATATATAATTACTCATCTATGTCAACTAACAATTAAATTTAAAACCATTATAACTCTTTTGTCAAGTAAGGATTTACAAATTAAGATTGGAGTACACATGGCTTCATTTCCGTGTATCCCAAGGATTATTGCATCTAGAACTGGCGAAAAAATCTTAAAACCCAACAACCCGCTTAATTAAATTTAAAGGATGGATTGGGTTAGTTGGGTTTATGGGTTTTGTTAGATTGGTTAAGAACAACTCAATTTATTTATTGGTGGGTTGAATTTTTATTTGGGCACCTAATACCCAACATGTTTAAAAATAATTTAAAATAATAAATACAAGATTCAATACATATCTGCCGACTTGTATTTAGACATGTGCTAACAATTCATTGACCAATTTGTTTTCAAATTTCTCATATATATGTTTTCAATCAATCTTTTAAATTTTCATTTAAAAGAAAAAAGAAACTTGAAATAAAAACTCATGCTTAATTTACTTTTACAACAATAGTTAAACTTGCTCGACATTTATAATAATTTGTTATGCTTTTTAACAGTATGTTGTGTTTCCTCCCTTTTTTTCTTTTTTTTATTGTTGTTCTTTAATTGCTACTTACTCCTGTTTGTTAATGTTTCATGTACCTATAATAGAATTTTAAATTTGTTCTAATTGCATTCTTTTACATTTCTCTAACTTATTTTATTTCATTGTTAATAATTCCTCATCAATATTATAATACAACAAATTATATGTCTCTTAATTATATTCTCGAGCATAATCTAATCTAGCATTCAATAATTTAAATACACAAAATATTACAACTTACAATAGAGCATATATGAATAGTAAAAGTGTTAAATAGAGCAAATATGCAATTTGCATCTGACCAAGTTTTCCAACTCTTCCCGCTCTATGCAACTTGTTTCCCCCCAGTTAGGCATAGGGAGCCACTTCCAAATTACTGACAAATTTTGGGTGTATATAAATGCCCATAAGTTGTTGAGAGGCATACATGTTATTTCTCCTAAAAGTACAATGGACCTTGTGTGAAACTTCTACTCAGTTTCGGTCACAACTTTTAATAGCTTTTCTTTGCCCAGGCCCACAATGATGTGTTGTCCTAATTTCCTTTGCTCTTCCCACCATGCACAGGTAAGTTAGGCCCCGTTTGGATTGCATTTTCCGTCATTTTCCATGGAAAAATTACTGTAGTGATTTGATGTATGTGAGAGAAAAAGATAATAGGGAAATGTGATCACAGAAAACGACGTAAATTTTCGGCGGAAAACGGCAATCCAAACAAGGCCTTAGCTTTCCACCATACATGAAACTGTCGAAATACTTTGAATTTGTGTTTTCCCCTTTTTTTAACCTTAATGATAAAAAGTAACCCAAAAGTCCCCAGCAGGTCTTTGCTGGTAACCACATTTGGTAGTATTCCATAGGTCACCAGTTTCAAATCACGCTATCATGTTGTGCTTGCTTTTTTGTGTAGAGAGCTTGTGTAGAAGTTTCTAGAACTTTGTATAGAGTTCTTGGCTAGCTTATAAATAGGTCAAACCTCTTCATTTGTAGACACATCGTATAATCATTTGAGTGCAATACAAGAGATTTCCTTAGCCTCCAAACTTTTCTTCTTTGTTTAATTCTTTCGCTTCCGCATAACCGCGTATTAGAGAGTTAGGCTGAACTAGTAACTGTTCATAATTAAGTCTTGAACCTTGCTAGTGCCGCACGAACATTGTGTTAGGACAACACATTGGTTATGTTCATCACAAACTAGTTCCACGAGGTACTAGTTCCGCACGAACTGATCATAGTCGATGTACCACACCGTTCTAGAAAGAAACTGATGAGTTAAAAAGGAACTGTACCACGCAGAAGATGCCACGCAAGATGAGTTTGGGCCAATTTTCCCACATCAGAAGATGCCACGTAGGATGAGTTTGGGCCAATGTGTTATGGTTTAGACTATGTAATGGTTTCTACGTGGGATGAGTTTGGGGTCAATGTGTTATGGTTTAAACTATGTAAGGAAATGCTTAGAAGATGCCACTTTAAAATGTGTGCCAATGTTCCTACCTCAGAAGATGCCACTTGGTTTACACTCAGGATGAGTTTGGGCCAATGTGTTATGGTTTAGACTATGTAATGGTTATGGTTTAGATTATTTAAGGAAGTGCAAGGAATTGTGTACCACGCAGAAGATGCCATGCAAAATGAGTTTGGGGCCAATGTTCCCACATCAGAAGATGCCACTTGTTTTCTACGTAGAATGAGTTTGGGCCAATATGTTATGGTTTAGACTATGTAATGGTTTCTACGCGGGATGAGTTTGGATCAATGTGTTATGGTTTAAACTATGTAAGAAAGTGTTTAGAAGATGCCACTTTAAACTGTGTACCATGCAGAAGATGCCACTTGGTTTCTACGTAGGATGAGTTTGGGCCAATGTTCCCACATCAGAAGATGCCAATTGGTTTCTATGCAAGATGAGTTTGGTCCAATGTATTATGATTTAGACTATATAATGGTTTCTACGCAGGATGAGTTTGGGTCAATGTGTTACGGTTTAAAACTATGTAAGGAAGTGCTTAGAATATGCCACTTGGTTTCTACACAGGATGAGTTTGGGCTAATGTGTAATGGTTTAGACTGTGTAATGGTTTTTTACTCAGGATGAGTTTGGATAAATGTGCTATGGTTTAAACTATGTAAGGAAGTGCAGGAATTGCATGCCACCTACTACATAGAAATGAAAGAAGAGGAATGATTTATAAGTTTGGGTCCACCTATTAACAACTTGGGTTAACTATTTTAAATCTGTGGATAGAGTCTTCCCTGCTATCAAAATTAAAAGAAGAAGACAAAGAGAGGACTGCCTGAGCTCTTTACCGATTTTTGTGCAAAAATGATAGTAGATCCACAATCTACTTTCTCACAAGACAATTTGGTGTAAATTTTATTGGATTTGAACTTGTTTTGCATTTAAATTTCTGGTGGCAGTGCCCCTGAGTATTTTTCCCTAATTGGAGGCACTTTGACCATTTTTGTGCAAAATTGACAATAAATCTATGATCTACTCTCAAGTTGAAGATTTTTGTATAAAGCTTGTGGCATTTGGACATGTTTTTGCATGCATGTGGCCATGCGTAGAGGATAGCGGCTCCATGCTCATTTCAGATAAAGTGGATGGCATATTCATATTCATTGAAAGACAAAAAAGAGTTCTTTTATTCTGTATAACAGGTGGATCCAAATGTTAGTTGTTCAGAAAAGGTTAAAATTTTTCGCTAAAATTTTTGAATTTAAAGGATAGATGATAATATTTAAAATTTGAAATGAGTCAACTCCTTATATTTATATACTTATCCTTTGCCTGAAACACACATAATAGAGAAAACCAAAAAATAAATCCAATATTGTATGATAAAGAATTCCATTGAAGGCAGTGGCCAGCAATGGTGCCTAGTGGCACCACTTACCTAGCTGATGGGCTTTGTTAACAAATTAGACATATCCTAGGGACTAAGTTATAAATAACTTTTTCACTATCAAAGTATTTGGGGTGTTATAGTAAATTCATACCCATCTCACATATTTTATAATAAATGAACAGTTATTTATTCCCCCAATACAAATTCTTAAAAACTTTCACCCTTCTTTTGAATTTTTAATCTTTCTATTCTTTTGTTTATAATTTTCCCAATTATTTTATGAATATTGCAATGGATTCTTTGTCTCACTTCCTCTCCCACTCTCTCTCAACCCAACAAATGTCCACACTAATTTAACTTATTCTAATCCTTCTAAACCTCCCAAACCTGAGTTAATTTAACAATAAAAGCAAACTAACGATATTCATATTAAGAGATAACCAAAAAAAAATTCTCTAAAAATCACAAGTGAACTAGAAGTAAAAAAAAAAAAAAAGTAAATATTTTGTATTTTGGAAGATACAATTTGGGAAATGGCTTTCAATATTTTACTAACAGGTGAACTTGTGTATTTTCACTTTCTAGGATCTGAAATCTCAATTCAAAACGTTGAATGCTAAATTTCACATTTGCTAATGTAGCTATATCACTTGGTGTGTCAGTATCAGGGATTGCAATGGCAAGCCCCATGACAGAATATCAAGATGCTTGTTTCAATTTAGCGCTCCAAATTACATGTTCACATATTAAATTCTGTTTTCCCAGATAGATCAAGTGACTAAGTTAACTTGCACAATATCAACCTCTGAAACAGCAGGAGATCTAAAAAACATCAAGAATTAAGCAAATAAGGTTCACATCAAGCACCAAAATTGCTATTATATTGCCAAAAGTTCTTCCTAAACAAATGCTACAGGAACAATATGTACAACAAACAACTAAGAGGCAAAATTAGCAAAGCAAATGGTCATAATTTAAGATGAAAAAGTTTTTCACATTCTATTCACAGAGGTCCTACATTGCTTCTGGCTTTCCTAATGCGGGTTCTCGCTCTTGTGAACCTTGAAACAGTTGCAGAGCACAGAAGCAGCTTTGTTTCCACTGCATGAGCATTAAATGCTTCACAACTTTTCTCTAACCGCCTTCTAAATTTCAATCCACAGAAGAACTAGTGTCTGCAGTCTTGTCATCTTCACTAAAACTAGTTGGCATTTCTGCAGCGGACCTAGAGAATGCATAGATGTAAGCAAGATAAAGCTTTGCATAAAGGTGAAGCTACCAATATACTAGACAAGAAAGCACATTTGGTCATAAATAAAGTATCACAAAAGCCACATTTAGCAGTGAAACTTTGGAAATTCAGAAAAGAACAAGAACTGCACATGTCAAGTCCTGGTTACAGTTGATCCCCATAAGGGAGAGGGAGAGACAGAGAGAGATACTACGTGCCTGCTACATGACATACTAAACATTCATTTTTTTTCTGTCAACACTCTGTGTGTATACCCATGTGCCTCCAAACAGTGTAGTACCCAGATATTCATCAAAAGAAAGGCTAATAAATTACAGACTAAGTTCCGGAAATAGCTATTTAAACCTTGAACAAATTCCAGGAGTCACAAGAAGAGAAAGCAATGCACACAAAAGAATCCAAAGAGATAACTTCCATTCAAGTTCCAGTAATTGTTCAAACCTTGGAGCCTGATTTGTCCATGGTGGCACTTCACTCCACGACGTTTTCTTGCTGTATTGCTCTTGAGGAAGTTCACTCCTAACTCTTTTGGCAGACTAGATATCGAGCAAATATCATAAATAATCCACATGTCAAAAAAAAAGAAAGAAAGAAAGAGAGGACCTGCGCAAGGAAAAGCATGGATCAGGCAACTTACCATCAGCCCATTCTTAGGTTGAACTGGATCAAAATTACCATTTAGTGTTAACCTTTCTCCGGGGCTTTTGGTTTCCTAGACATCATTGTCAAAGTAAAAGGAGTCACAAGGGAGGAAATATCAATGATATATGCAGCATGAAGGGGTATTAACTAAACCTTTGCCATTCTTTTAGAGAGGCCTTTATGCGGAAAATCATCATATTCAACGCCCTTAGAGGCCAAGTTTGATGACTTAGAGACAAAGTGCTCTGCTGGGGCCACATTGGAGTTCATATCATTATAGCTCTGCAACCAAGGATCTGCTTGTTCGCTATCAACTCTTGGATTGTGGAGACGTGAATGACGATGTCCAGAAAAAGAATCCAAACTCATCCCTCCATCACCATACTTAGCCTTTCGATCAGGATCCTGGCTATCATAAACACGTGTTTTCCTTGCAGAACCCTCATGGATATCCATAGATGAACTTCTTCCGGCATAAAAGTCACCATGATTGTGCAAAGGAGATTTCTGCTTGTATTTTGGGGGAAAACAGTTTTCAGAATGATCAGGTCCATGTGCCATTTTAAATCTTGTTCTCTCCATGTCTGAGTCATGAGAGCTTGCCTTTGGGTTGTACTGGGAGCCCTGTAAGGGTATTCAAAGATATCACTGAGTCTCAGTCATGGGTAATATGTGATTGGATAACTGTAAATTGGAGATTGACAAACATTTAAGAAGGAATTTAGAGTACGAAAATTGTACATTTTGCAAAACACAAACTGCAACACAAGCGTAGAATAGTAGGTAGGTAAACACACATTCTCATGATCAAAGGAGCCTTGTTTGTCAGTTTGTCATTGGTGAAAAAGGCATAATAAGAACTTGAAGAATTCAAGCAGACTCAAGACAAACAGAAAGACTAATAGAACAAATTGTAAATCGTTCACAACTTCTCAATGGACAATCAGTAAAACTAAGTTAAGAAGCAAGCTGGTTTGGCTTTATTTACATTGCTCTTGAGAGCAAACTACAGACTGTTCTGGAAATTCAGTGTCTTAAAAGCCAGCCTTCACGGCATACAGCCTGGCAAAGTAATCCATCTTATGAAATTTCACTAGCAAATAAATAATTCAGGATAAATGCAATAAATATGAAAATCTAATTAGCCAATGCAGAAATTTCCATTGCAACCTAAATAAAGTGACACTCTTTCTTCACATCAATGCATTTGACTGATGAAAAATCAAATTTGTGTGAATGCATTATGAAGCACCTGAAAGGTGTTCAAATACCGCTGTAAACTCAGGTGATCATTGCCACAAGGACATGAGCAATCCTTAAACACAGCAGCTGCCTAATTTGTCAATTATTCAGATTGGTCAAATTGTGCAAGTTTATTAATCCCTCCCACCCCCAAACCCCCCCCCCACCCCAAAAAAGAAGAAAAAAAACAACAAAAGGGAGTAAAACTTTTGATGTAAAGAAAGATTAAGAAACAAGAAATCTTCATAAAAGATTAAGAAACAAGAAATCTCCGTAGTCCCACTTACGCTGCCCAAATTAGAATTCTTGTGAACCATGGAATTTTCTGGTGAGCGCGGTAGAACAGCTTCTTCAGCATAATAAGATTCTGTCATTTTGGTAGAATCTGTAAATCAGATATTCAAAAAGAGTAGCTCAAGCAACTGAGATCTACTTGCCAAAAAAGTATACTATCCACTCAACAGCAACAAAGCATCAGAATTCGGATGTATTTATCGACCAAAACAGAAAGAAATTGAAAATGTCAAAGTAACTTCACTAGACCAACAGAAAGGAATCCAGAATTTGATTCACATATTCAAGTGTGTTGTTTCAAGTATTAAACTGACTTGACCTATTAACACTAACAATTTACTGTAAGTGAAAAACTTTGCAAACCATTTATGAAAAGCTCTAGCTAACATTTAGTTGAAAACAGGTGTTGCCAGTTCAAGGATAACACTTCTTGTTTGTTGAGGCTCTGACTGCAGATTGCCGCCAATAATTTCACTGTAAAAAAGCAAAACCAATCATGTGACAAGCACAAAAGATGCATGTGTAAATTTAGGCCACAGAACAAGCCGTTTCTTCATTTAACAAAAAGATGTGTGCATTTACTTAAGATGGAACAGGAAAGCATTAAAAATTTAGAAGAAATGGAAGAATGGTCTGACAATGCCTTATCAGCACACTTCAAGAGAAAAATAATTGGACAGTTTCATCGTATCAAATCCATTGTCTGAAAACTGACAATATGCTAAATCCTGAGCGTAAAAAAGATCTCAAAGAAAAATTCTTATACAAGAGGTTATTAGACAATTAATATCCAGAATTGAATAAGAGTGAATTCAGCTGAATAAAAAATTCAGTACTTATCTAGCAATAAGAGATAGGTGTGAAAGGTTGTGTTCTATATAGTTAAGTAAGAAAAAGTTGGCCTATCAAGCAAAGATATATAAACATCGTAAGTGGCACATTCAATAGGAGCTCATCCATATCTCCTAGTGGCATTTGGTAGTCCCAGAACTTAAGTTAGTTCAAGCAATCATAAATCGTAACTCAATATCAAAAGCTCTAAATTCTCTAAATATTTTTAAAACATGTGAAAAATGAGTCAACAAACATACATGCCACCTCAATATTTAATTTAGCTGCCAGTGAATTAGTTCTAAACCTGACACAAAAAACTTCCTTTGCATCAAAACAAGTTGATGTCCTAGTATGATTTAGCTTTAAAATGATAGCTATAAAAAAATGTGGGGTTTGACAGAATAGTTTATCTAAACTTAAGAAAAACATATGAACATGCAAAGGTGCTATGTTTATTCATGTAAAACCTATGGAGAAGCAAAGCAACTTTTTGTCGTTATTATTCTTTTGAGGGAATAACATTATAACAAGACGACAAAAAGGGAAGCAGAATATAAATGTTGGACTTGAGGTACAATACTTTTTCCATACTAGATGACAATGAATCCAGAGGTCTAGAACAAAATTATTTCTTGTTTCCATTGGCTTTTACATGACTTCACTTTCACCCAAATACACAAAAGGACAGCATCAATTCTCTCCACAAAAGGAGAAGAAGGTTCATGACACGTCATGCCAAAAAGAAGTCCATGATTCACCAACCAATCCATGTTCACAGATCATAGTTCATCGCTATCTTTACTATGAAATGGTAAAAATGCAAAACCACGCAAGCTGTAAGCCTTAGCTTTGAGTTGGATGCATAAGCGAAAATTAATATTTAAATTTGATTAATGGCATTTTGATAACAACACCTAAAGCACGTACAGCCTGAACTGTTCACCAAATAAGACCATACAAACTTTCCCAATTGTTCAAAAAAATAGGTTAACACTTTTGAAGCAAACAAAAAAAATGATGTTCATCTAACTCACCATTAGGTGGCTCCTGAATTGAAGACTCAAATGCTCCAGGGGGCAGTGGATCAAATTCAACACCAAGTGGTGGACCATCAGCCCGGTAATGTCTCCCCAGCTGCCTCTTAACTGCAGTAATAGCAGCATTCTCAACCTGACCCTTCACTTTTAAATATCCTGATGGGCCAGTTCTTGGTTTTACCTCCTTTATCTCCATCGGCAAGCTCTGTGCTTGGTATCTTGAACTTGCCAAAGCAAAACGATCCCTATCTTGAGGAAAGGACATATTCCTTAAAGAAGAGCTACTACCAGATGATGTATCATCAGCTGAACCATGATTCCCCGTATAATGACTACCAAGCTCATAAGTGAGATCTGCAGCAGAATACTCTTGGCCAACTAATCTTCTACTTTCAACTTCTCTTGGATCGTAATTCCTATCATCCCCTTGTTTAGTGCTGCCACAAGAGTCCTGCCTAAGTCCACTCCCACGATCTTGCAAGATACCGCTTGAACGATCTTGTCTTCCATTTGCATATGCTTCAGGATTCGCTAATCTCTTATCTTTCAACCTTCTGTGGCAAAACCACCCAGAAACCTGCTTTTCCGTCAATCCTACTGACTTAGCAAATTCTTCTTTCAATGCCTCTGTAGGATATTTGTGCTCTGGAAAAAGTAACAGTTCGCTCTCGTTACACATGCAAGTGAAGATAATAAGACAAAAACAAATACCATAAAATGGAAAGTCCAAAAAAGTTATTATACCATCATACAATTTCTCTAAAGCTTCCACCTGAGCACGTGTTTTGACTATTCTCTTCTTGTTCATTTCTGGAAGAACTTTATCATCTTCAGAGTGCTCTTTACAGGTTCCAGAACATCAAAAGAAGAAGCAAACCATCAGAAAATGCAAAATATCATCAGCTTTGATGACAATGGTTAAAGAGCTCAAATGTTCTTCAGAAGTCAGCAGTTTCATGACATCCAGACTACTATGATAACCCAAAAACATGAAACCACTGCCGTAATTCGAGGCCCCTTTGGCTACTTATTAGGCAGTTAATCCCAAAATGAGCTTGCAACAAGCCTATACAGGAGAAAACTGATATAGCTACAATATCAGCAGAAGCAAAACCTTGTACAACCAAGGCTAGAAACAAAGTATCCATCTTCTCTTACAATATGATAAGCTAGAACGTACAAATCACACGAGTGAAACTCCTAAAGTATGAAGGATTTGTGAAAGGAAAAATTTTGCACCGAAAGCAGATTCCATTTTATTTTTACATACGCAAATTTGACATGGCTCTAGCAAAATTTTCTCCATTTGTCCAGACCAAGTTCAATCCAAACTTAACAAACTTGACCAAAATTGCCCAAGATTCTCATAATGGTAACATATGAAGAATCACTAAACGAGCAGAATTGCATCTATATATTCTGCACCTGTAAAATTACAAGATCTAAAGCATGAAGCTAAGAGAAAGCCGAAAAAACAAATCTGAAAACATTTCAGATGACCACAGACAGCACTATTAAAACTTAAAAACCCAGAAATCTTTACCAGAATTAGCGAGAAATAAAATGTCATTGCAATGTATATGAGCACACAATTAGGCGTCATGCACATGACTTTCCTCCATCATAAAGAACACAAAAGAAAAGCCAAAAATCCAAAATTAACAGAAGTTCAAATTGAATCAATCAAAAACAAGCAAAACCCAATTGCCAAACACCAAAAACAACACAAAAATCCACGAACAAACAGCAAAAAACTACAGGTCAAAATCAATAAACCATACCTCCCATGTTTATTAACCAAAATTCAAAAGGGGTTTTGCTAAAAAGGGCTTCCTCAATTCCTTCCCCCCTTTCTTTTATCCCGTTTTCCCTCTCTGCTACTGACTCGTCATTGCAAGCAAAGCAAGAGTTTCGCAGACGGAGAATGCAAGGGCCAGATAAGAAAGCAAGAAAACTCAAACTTTTTTGTTTATTTTCTCATTTCTGGGCTTGAATTTACGGGATTTTGAGAATCTCAAACTGCTGTTGCATGAGGTTTTAAACACTTCTAATGTATTGATGATGATTTACGTACTAGTATTTTTTTTTTTTTTGTCTTTGGGGGTAGACGTAAATAAAATTATTCGATGGCTGGATGCTGAAGGGGTTAAAAAAAAGGGGGCAAAGAATCAGAAAACTCGAATAGACCCAATCCAATGAGCTTTTGTATTTTTCCTGGGGAAGGGATGGGATGGATGCCTTCAACTGACGTGACCAGATTACTAGTACCAATTTTATGTTGTTATCTAAAAATATACTTCGCTTGCAATTTTAGCTTTCTCTATTGGTTTTTTTTTTTTTTTCATTTTGTTTATAAAAGATGTCTATTGCTTGGTTCATTGTTACAATTTGCACGTGTTTGGTGATACTATGGTGCAGCAAGCAAGGCATTGAATGGTAAGCGGTAAACGCATTAACTCATAGGATTGGGTCCTAGCAAAATAATTACTACTTGACGTGAGGGTGTTTTTATCCCTTCAACGGTTCTAAAACTATCCGATTATAGTTCTATAATCATCGATTTTGGTTATTAAGTATTAAATCTAATACATTTGAATGCGTATCATATTCAGTGACGAGTGAATAAATTATCATTTAATTTTGAAAGTAAATTTTGTCTAAGAAATTTAGTACTACCTAATTAATTTAGATGTTTAATTTTTGGTTATTAAAAGGTTTGAATGTGTTAAGATCTGAATCTATTAAATTTAACTGCTGAATTGAATTATCAAACAGGACCTTAGTTATTGCATACCATTCTAAAATTGATGCTAAATTAATACAACAATGAATTTGAATAAAGATAAAACTGAAGACAAATAAATATAGAAGAGAATTAAGATTTTGATTTATATATTATCCATCATGAAAATGTGATGTAAATTTTATGGGGAAAAAAAACCATCACATTATTGAATTTTATTGAAAATTTTAAATAAAAGAAAAGGCATATGATTTTCTCATTGAAATTAAAATGAAATATGAAAAAAAACATCTCAAATACTTCTTCTCAATGTCCGAAGTAACCCCATCATTTTTAATTTTTAAATAATAGTTCTAACCAAAACCGAATCGTGCGGTTTTAGTTTTTGATTCTATTTCCTAAGAACCGAAACTACAAATCTTTATCTATGATTACTAACTTTCTCGGTTCCGATTTTAGTTCTGTTTTGTGGTTTTTATTCTAGTTCATTGATTCTTGGTCAGTAGATTCTAATTAGTTCTTAATTCCAAACCGAACCATGATAACCCTTTGCTCTAATCTTATTTATCTAACATATCTTGATTAAACTTTTGGTTCAAATGACCTCGACTTGGGGTTAATAGTAATTTTCTCGCTTTATACATTATTATTATTTGGAGCACAAATTCTTGGTATGCTCCCTATGCTTAAATATTCTTCATGCTTTTCTTGTTTCACTCCCCCCCCCCCCCCCCCCCCCTTTTTTTCACAACTTGCGGTATCTAACGGCTAAAATCAAAAGTTTCTCTTTTTAAGTTTTAAATCTTTGGATATTCCCTCCACTTTGCAGTCCAGTCTTACAATTCAGGTAGGATTAATTAGGTGGAATTCCTTTCAATTTACCACATGTGGAAGCTTACAATTGCGTGTATCAGTTACCGTCCACAAAAACAACTTGACCTTATAGGTGTCAAATAAATTTATTTAACTAAATTTATCGATACCCGTTCATAAATAGATGGGTATGGATATCTTAAGTTTTTGCATATGAATTTAAATGGATTATCCAACAATACCCATTTATTAAAGGGGTATTATTGGGTAATCTATCAAATCCAATTAACCAATTTAGAATTGTTTTCCCCAAACCTCCTCTCTTTCCTCACCCTTTTTTTTTTTAAAATTTTCATTTTGTCGTGATGTTAACTACTTTTGTTTCATTATTATTATTATTTATTGGTTTTATCTTATCATTTTATTTTCTCTAATTTGTTAACTTGCTCATTTTTTTAGGATTACCAATTTATGAGAAGTTTTAGCCTTTTTTCCTACCTTTTTTGAAATGAAAATTTAAATTTACACACGAAAAAAATGCTAGGGATTCAAAATTTTGGATTAATTTTTTATGTTAATTTTATCGTACTTAGTTCAAATTTTTATATTTTTATTGTTCAATTATTAAATAGTATGTAATTTTGCGATATAGAGTACGAATGGAAAAAAAATTGGTAATTAAGCTTATTGAGCATTATAAGTAAATATTTAAAACTAATGGTGGGTGCAAAGGGTGGTATAAATTAATAACTTAGTTTGCAAAAATGAATTTAAATAAGTTTATAAAAAGTTAAAACAAATGGGTTATAAGTGAGTAATTGAATTACCCAATTCATTTTTTGACTTACTTATTTATATCAATTTAATTAAACGGGTATAAATGGGCTGATTCGCTTATACCTAATACTCATTTTAACCAATCCAAATCCGTTTAAGTCACCCATTTTGACACATCTACTTGACATTAAATCATGCAATGCTTTCTTTTCTTAATGTCTTGCCTCGTTGGTAATTTGATATTTAGTTTTTTTTTATGGAAAAATTTTTGGATGGGCTTGGTTTCGATTATTACTATAGGTAAGGGCATGCCTTCGGAATCATAAATCACTTATAGAAATTCTTACAAATCGTCTACCAACACTGCCCTCACATCAGCAGAATTCGAACACACGATTTTTTGAAAAAAAAGTGATCTGTTCTTGTCAATTGAACCAACTTGTGTTTACTAATTTGGTATTTCGTAGCAATGAGTTTCAGTGTACCAAGAAAATGACAAAAGAAAAAGGAAGAGATCTTAAAAAGAAATATGGGAGATAACATTCGATCCTTTTAAATAGGAGACCTTGATATTCCATTGAAAGGCAATGGGGTCCACAAAATATCATCAAGACAAGAATGACATGGCCATAGTTTGAAACACACAATAACAGTTCAGCTACTTTTCTGAACCAAAATTACCTTCTACTAACATAAACTGCAAATTGATCCATATACTAGACCGCGTGAGTAATTGACATAACCAAATTCTGTGCAAGAAAGCCAATGGAAAGTTCATTATTCTGCAACCAAAATGCAGTTGGAAATTTATCAAATTTTCAAGAAACAGTTAACCGTCATAATTCTCCCTCCACCTGCTCGTTTCCATCTGCTCTCACCCCTCCAACCTTGAAAACTTCACTTCCTTTTCTTTCTTCATTTTCTTCTTGTTCATTCAGATTGAATTGTTACCGTAAAGATGATGAACATCTATCCACTTCTTTGGCTTATGATGTTCTTGGTTTAGCCCCTGATTGTACTCCAGCTGAACTCAAGGCTGCTTTTCGCGCCAAAGTATGCCATGTTTTCCTACTAAAATTGATCGATTCACGACATGTTTTTTTTCAGCATTCTGGATTCTGTGGTTGTTCAGAAACATGGGTTCTTGTGGCTTGATCAGTTTGATTATGTCGATGATGCTGACTTTTGTGGACACAGGTTAAAGAGTATCATCCTGATGTCAGACAAGATAAGGGAAGCTCAGATATGATGATTCGTCGTGTAATTAAAGCATACGAGGTACAACTAGTTGTTTTAATATCTTGAATTATGCTAAGTACTTGTGATTTTCATAACCCTTAGCCAAAAGCTACGACTTAGCAAATCTTGTACCAAATGTTAGCATTTGTTGGCATGAGACATCTGACTGCTCTTTGTCTATATTTGACCAGATATTATCGAACTGCAGCAGGTCAGAAATTATTGAGAGGTAATCTAAGTACATAGTATTTTCAGAATCTTTGGTAGTTGTAATACATGTATGGAAAAGTATTCACTGGTTGGTAATTGCATCATCTGTAGGGAATGTATGGACCCATTCGATGAACCAGAATGTGAAGCATTTGATGTATTGTTAATGAGGTTCTTTGTGTTGGAAAAGGTACCGTTTTCTTCACATCTTCAGAAATGTTAGAAATAGGGTCCAGTAGCTACCTAGAAGTGAATTTCAGTGAAAGAAACTATGTACTTCATCCAAGCACATTGGTGCAGACTGCAGACTGCCTGAAATAGGAAATTCCTATAACTGAGTTATATGTTTAACTTAGACCCGTGAACTGTTAATTGAAGTACATTATGCCCTCGTTTTAATTGCCCAGAACTTTGGAATGACAACTTTTTGATCCAACCTTGATCCCCAAAGTCGTGAAAATCTGACTGGCCTATAACATTTAGCACAAATTGAGGAACTCCTGGTGTTAAGAATAGGTATCTTGGACCTCTTCTTGGATAAACATATTTTGTTTTGGTTTGCAAATTACACTGAAAAAAAAAATTTCCAATAACAAGGAGGGGAACAATGTCTGCTTGCCTACAAAAATTCTTGTGATGCCAGCTTTTCCTAGAAAAACTTGTAGTAGAGAAAATTATCTGTTAGCTGCAAGTCCAAAAATCATCATATTTCTCTCTTGAACACCCAACTAGAAAGTAGGATAACAATTAAAAAAGATTTCTTCTCTTCTTTTTTTTCCTATCATTTTCATTTCATCTTCCAAATTTCTAAACTCAAAAACTAGGATCAGGATACTATATTTGATCCCGCATTCAGCAAACTTTACTCCTCCAGTCCATCTCTTTTGAGGACTTTCATCCTGTCCACTACTCAAAGATGAATTTGGAAAACATTCAAGGTTCTCCAGAACAGCAGCAGCAAATAGATTGCAAGAGATCAACCTTTCTGAGCCAATTAAGAAACATGTATTATATGTAGTTATGTACTATCTATATGAATGGGAAAATGCATTAAACTCTCCCATGAATCCTTCCTGGAACTATTACATAGTATTCGTCCTGATCCTAAATTTATCGAGGCCTTTGGACGGTTGGAGAAACATAGACATGAACTTTTTGGTACTGAGCCGATTTGTGGAATGGATTTGGACGATGTGAAACACTATAGCTATTCTGAGTTAAAGGAAATGACAGAAAGTTTCAATAAGGACTACAATATTCAAAAAACCAAGTGTGGGAGATTGTTCAGGGCAAAGATTCAGCAAGATACCAGAAATAAAAGAGGTGACCCTAAAGACATGTTTCATTTTTCCAAAGCAAGCTGGAAAGAGCATCCAGCTAGAGTACATGATGAAATCGTATTGCTAATGAAGGAAGTATTGAGATGACACAAGAATTTAGTGAAACTCATTGGACACTCATGTGATGATAAGCTGGCTGTCCTTTACGATCTCAAATTCACAAAATCTCTAGACCATGTGCTAAAGGATGGTGGATTCACATTTCGTGCCAGGATGAAGGTGGCACTTGATGTTGCACTTCATGATAGGCACATTGTGCTTGGCAATATAGATCTCGAGTGCATGAATCTAATATAGTATTATTCAACTTTGACGCTCATGGATCAGAACCAGACAAGGCTTTTGGTCCAGAGGTCACAAGCAACTTGGGCAGGAAATTGGAAGTTGAGTCATTTGGTTTCCTAGTCTTGGAGTTGATAACGAAGAAAAGGGTATGGGATCTTGATGTTATTGGACTTTGGCAGAGGAAAGACAATGATTACGCAAATGGAAGATGCTCACTTGTGCATGACACCTTTCTCGCAATGAATTTGTTGGGTGCAAGCTCTCAAAATCGGTAGTGAGTTGTTTCTTGGAAGAGGAAGGCTCATGACCTGATGTGGAATATATTATACCCACCTTGGAAGACTTGACCTGGGAGTTTGAAAGGGATCTGTCTCTCACGTGGAAAGGGGCAAGGATTAAAAGTAAGAAATATAATTGATCACAGAAGAATCATTCATGGGAACTTATGCAGCGCAGATGCATCGCTAGCAGAGAAAAGTTGCAGTAGAAAATTTTTCATCTTTGATATGCTAATTTGCAGATAGTTTATTTTCTGATGAATAAGGGGTATCAAGTGAAGTTGTCAATATTCTTTTTCCGATAGGTTATGTCTCAAGCTGTCTTAATCTACTTGCAGCAATATGTTCTGCCAGATTAAAAATCACACTGCAGTACCTGACATTGTTGAACCTGAAGCTTATACACCATAAAATCTGCTTTTTTTTGCTGAGGCTCTGTTCCATGATTTTCTGCAGGCTGTCCATATTCATGTGTTAAGAGAGCACCTCATGCATTTGAGTTTTCTTCTTCAACAGGAACTGCTCGTGCAACTTCTCAAGGTACCTTATCCACAACTAGCTTTCATATTTTGTAACCATTTGGCTAATCTTACGTGTAGAATATTGGAAATGTTAATTTCCAGCATATCTTTGCTTTCTAGATTTCTTAAGAAGTTCCATTCATGTAGTTCCCTCACAAATATTTCAATACTTCTTCCTTATTGATTGTTGGGTTTGGAATCTGACTTTACTTTTGCCTAGGACACGGCGAAGATTATCAAGTGCAGAGTGCAGGTTGGCCAGTGCCCCATGAGTTGTATTTACTTTGTTACACCTTCTCAACGACTCATTCTGGAAGAGCTACTTGATAGGTACATCGAATCTGTTTTTTTTTATAGCTAACATATGTTACTTCCTTTTTGCATGCTTTGGCTCCATAGAACTTTATAAACTGATTCATCTGAATGAAGACCCTATCAGTCATCACTAGAATTGAGTTGTAAGAAAGTGCAATGATCTTTGCTTCACTATTAGTTCATTTTTTTCATATGCTCCTTATTTATACCAATCACTTGCAAACATGCTTCGTCTTGCAGCATCATTGGTGCACCATATGATACTTCAGCAGAGGCAGACTTGCTTTATTCTCTCATTGTGAAGGCCAAATTTGAAAACAATCGGTACCGAAAGCCCAAGCAACAGCCGAAGGTCTCCACCAAACATGTAGATTGGTTTTGATCATCTGCACCCACGGTTGTTTGGAAATTACTTAGAAGTGCTATAACAACTCATGCTTGTCATTTGGCAAATAATGTAGCGCGAGGACGTCTAAGTTAGCGAGCAGAATTGACAATTTTAACGTCTAATGGCTGTCTAGTTTCTTACTGTTGAGTGTATCTTTGTATCCCAAGTCGAAACTTTTATAAAGAAGTATCTCCTTTTGATGGTTATAAATATAGTGGATTTAAGTGAATTTAATTGTGCTAAGGGCACCAACCAAGTGTCATGTGCACCAGTCCAAGAGAGTTTTGGGGGGTTCGCATGAGTTTTGGTTTGGCATCAAACCAAAAGAGTAAGTCATGAGCCTTTGGATCATCAAGCATTTAGTGCTATTTAGACTCTTTTGTAGTTTCAGTTTTAGGTGCCTTTTGGATCTGAGAATTATTTCCTAGGGTTTTGTACTCTCTCTCTGTTATAGTAAATCTGCTACCCCTTCGTCCGTGGACGTAGGTCAATTGAATCGAACCACGTAAATTTCTGTGTCTCTCTGTTTGATTTATTTGTTTTGTTATTATCATTATTGAATTGCCAAAAATCCTATTGTTTCGTTTGTCAATTTCCTGGAATTAGGCCTAACAAATTGATATCAGAATTTCAGATTTTGAGTCATAGTTAGATTTTGAGTTCTTGATAACAATAACAGGTATTGAGTGCAACAGAGAGTGAAGAAAAAAAAATTTGTTGGAGTTTAGTTGGATTTTGAAAAAGAGTTATTTGGTCCGTTGGAACTCGTTAAGGGTTTTGAGAAGAAGGTGGAGCAAGATTACTATGTCCGTGTTTTTTAGCCCTTTGGGATCTGTTAAATCTTTTGTGAGATTTGGCTCGTTGGGACCTGTTGAGAATTTTGCATCTTAGTTCGTTGGAGACTCGTTGTGGTTCATTCGGACTTTTGTGGTTTGTTGAGATCCATTGAAACTTTATGGAGAATGTGGAGCTTGTTTGCTATTTGTCTATTATTTACTGATATTGGATACACGCCAAGGTAGAGATTTGTTGAGTGTGTTTTTGTATCCCACATTGGAACTTTTATAAAGAAGTATCTTCTTTTGATGGTTATAAATCTAGTGCAGTTAAGTGAATTTAATTGTGTTAAGAACACCAATTCAAGTGCCATGTGCACCAGTCCAAGAGAGTTTTGGAGGGTCTGCGCCCCAGTCTGAGAGGAGTTTTTGGTTTGGCATCAAACCAAAAGATCAAATCATGGGTCTTTGGGCTATTAAGCATTTAGTGCTATTTAAGTTCTTTTGTGTTTTCAGTTTTAGGTACCTTTTGGATCTGGAAATTATTTCTTAAGGTTTTGTACTCTCTCTTTTGTACTCTCTTTCTGTTATAGTAAATTTGCTACCCCTTCACCCGTGGACGTAAGTCAATTGGACCAAACCACGTAAATTCTTGTGTCTCTCTGTTTGATTTATTTGTTTTGTTATTGTTATTATTAAATTACCAAAAACCTTATTGTTTTCGTTTGTCAATTTCCTAGCGTCAGACCTAACACTTACAAGCTTCTGAAATGCCAGATTTTTCAGAAAACGAGCAGTTTGCCATCAAGGAACGCTGTCTGAAACACTAGAGTGCCATTTTTCTTATATACAGGAGTGACTAAAGTTTGCTGAAACGTTTACTGCAGATCAAGAGTTAATAGGTTTCATGTAATTCACCAAAAGCTGAAGCAGAAAAAACATCTATTTTCCATCATAGATTGCTACTTGAACAGGTAAACCAGATCTATCTTGAAATGGCATTTAAGGATAACTAGACTGCCAGGTATTTTAAGGACAGGGTAGACAAACATAACTAAACAGTAGCTCCTGAAAAGGTGAAAGACAATGTCTATCTTGAAATGACTTTCATGAATCGGTTTAACGAGGAGAAGATGCCTGCTGCTGGTCAAACAAAGATGTGCCTTTCTCTGGCTTCTCTTCCACTCTCCAAAGATGATCTGTAAATAGACAAAACACTGTAAATCCACCAAGAAAGAAACACCATCCTTCTGTTCTTTCCCTTATTTAACTTACTTGATATCCAGCTTTCCTAATTTTTCACGATATTACTTCTAACAAATCCCTTACAATCTCTCAGGAGCAAATGAACCAAATTAAATTACTAGTAATTCTGCAGAAAGCAGAACCAAACTTGAACCCTGGTGCATTTATTTCAACTCTGTTCTTCAGGGAGACACTGACCTCAAGTTCTTCGGCATCAGGACGGCTTATCAACTCCTTGGCCAGGAGATACCGATTAGGCCTGTCCTTGTCATCATAAAAACACCTTCCATAACCTGTACAAAGCAGCAGAAAGCAAAGACAAGGGAGGGGTTACTCAAGATGGTCTTATAGTGTGCCACAATGAATTTCGATAAGCAGCTAATTAAATAGGAGGATTTTGTCATCTTCGCCTCTTGTCCAACACTTTTTCCATTTTCCTTTTCCATTCTGCGTGTACTCTGTCAAAACTAGATGGCACTAATGAGAACACTCAGGATTCAACAACTAACTACGCTGTCTTGATTAGGTTCCTCAGAGGAATGTTGGGACTTCAATAGCCAATCTTTCAAGACGTTCATGATGAAGAATAGACAATGGAAGTGTTCCATTAAAATGAGGGACAGGAAGACAAATTGAATTTCCCCATAATGAGATAGAGCTCGTTACTCCATTTGGAGATTGGAATATTTATTGCATCAAAAGGGCAATAGATACTTGACAGCTATTGGTGAGCACGAACGTCAGAATCCCAATCCACCTTTGTAGAAGATTAAGGGCTTACCCTGGGTAACATCTAAATACAGCACCTAATGGAAGTGGTCGCATTGAGTAAACCACCGTAAAAGTACTGCAACGTCAAACAGTTAGCAACAAAATGGTTAGCACAAGACTAGGAATCAAAACAATCAAATAAAATATGAGCAAACAAACATTTTCAGGCACTTAAAATGAAGTTATATATGAGAAACACGTGAAATTTAACAAGTGCTAGTGTGTCCAAAATGGGGTGAGGAGCCAGTAAGTTTTCAATGTGGAAAAAGCAAAAGACAAAGTAAACTAGAGTGAAGTTTGATTGGTGCGATGGGTTATATTCAGCTATAACTGAGATTGAATAGCTAGACAGCAGATTATGTCAAATGGTTGTAAATTTAATCTTATAATCACCCAAGTAAGTGGAATAAGACTCATTTCTAAAGTTTAGATTAAGATATACAATAAGATTATTGTTGATGACAAGTTGAATACAGGGAACAAATTTCAGGATGTTGCCCTAGCTACACCATTGTAGTCATTCAAAAGAATAAAAAACAAACAACTTGAGAAGCAATTCAGCAGAAATTTCTTCAAAAGTACCTTAAAAAGTTCCTCCTTAATCTCCGAACATTGATCCCAACACCGACATCCTCACTTACAAGACGTGGATTCCACATGAGAAGAGGCCTAGGCTAAGAGTAAAGTAAAAACTACTGTAAGGAAATGCTCATTTATAAAGCAAATTCTCCATGTCATAGTGTGGTGGATTAGCATATGTGTTGATGCAGAGTATGACAGAATCATTCTTTTGATGCAAGCAAAAGGCCTTATTGCACATGTTTTAGAATATACAGATACCTACAAAGAATCTTTTCCCACAGTCTTCCACCATTCTGGGATACAAAAGACAAGTGGAGAAGGAGGACAATTATTCAGTGTCCATTTAAGAAAAGAAAGATGGGGAAAATGAATGAAGAGGAGGAAAACTAAGAATCTAATGCTTTATCCATCAATTTCTGTGTGCCATAAAGCATTTCTTAGGTCATCACATACCTCCCAAATCATGATTCGTTATAGAGACAGTTTGATAATAACCTGTGCTAGTGTTTACGTTAGTCAGCTCATTTATATAAGCACAATGCAACATTCTCTTGAGAAACAGTAAATGTAGCTACACTGTTTGGAAGAAATCACTTTTTTCTTGGTAGTGTATGACTGAGAAAATCCAGATCTCCAGAGGAAGGATTCTAAGCTTGGGTTTTATTTGATATGACATTAGCAAATCATAGCCCAGAGGTAGCACAAGAATGACATATTTATGAAGTCAAATAAACAGTGATATAGAACACCAAACTGTTTCTAGCCATAACTAAAAGCAAATTTTATGCAACAGGAGAAAAACAGATATTCAATGGACTTCTATTTCATATTCCCCACCGAGATATTAGCTTCGAAAAGATTGTGCCCTACAGTCACAAGCTGCGTATTGCTGCATGTAATTTTTTTGTTATTATTACTATTTTTTAAAATAGCGTACGTGGTTAATTACACTCTGTATTATAAATTGTAGCTAGTAGCTACAGAAGTTGATATTTGTTGCACTTGCGACCCGAAAATGAGACATTTTCCGCCAAAATTTCAAGGGTTTTCGTCATTTCAGTAAAATTTCATGCTATTGCTTCAAGAATTATAACTTGAATCAGAAGATGAATTAACCATCCACTTCTAAAATTTCTAGGGAGGGAAGTAGAGTTATCATCAAAGAACCTATCAGATAAGCTCGGTCTTACCAGCCTAAAAACTTAAGCCAGTTATGTCTTGAGCATATGCATGACGTGCTCAGTTATGTGGAAAAGGAGAAGTTGTACATCATCTCAACAAGATCAATATGTAAAATGCATGAGTACTTAAAACTGGATAAAATTAAGTACCGGATCATCTGATAGTTCAGATGCAATTCTTTCGACATATTCCAACATCTGATAATCAGGTACTACCATTACAACAATTTCATCATCTCTTGTTACGGGCTTCCGGTCACCCAAGCTATACAGGTAGAAGACAGAGACAAAGCATGAGAGTTAGCCTGATGAACAGGGAGTTGAAAACTGGAAAAATAGTGCTCTATATGTTCTTCTAGTGTACAAGTAATGCATTACTAGGATATGCAATTGGTCCTGTATCAATTCCATAAAGTAAAAGCTCCAATTTTCTTTGTAAAGGAACATCTTGATCCTTGAATTATAGACTCTTTTTAGCAACTTTATAAAGAGATTTCTTGTTATACCAGTCGGCAAGTTAATGCATTGAAAAATAATCCTTGAATCATTTGCAAATTTTTTAACAGGAAAACGAAACGTAAAGTGTGGATGACTTTTGGGAGTTATTTCAAGCATTATCTCTATAAACTTCACATGGTTCATGGACTCTACCTGGAGAAGCCAAAAGCAGCATCTTTCCACCGATATTTAAGAAGTGCTGTAGCTCCAGCATCTGGAAATATGGCTTTAACTTTCTGACAATAAAAGCCTTAGTCTTAACAGTTCATGATACACAAAGATAATATTTTCTTTTAAAGCACACAAAGATAAAATGACTAAATCAATACCCACATTACTGATATGAAGCTAAAGAAAGAGAAACACCCATTGAACATTGAGTGCATGGAAACCAGTTTTTTGAAGAAGTTACACCTATGCATAAAAACGACATTAAATATTTAAACCGCTTTGCAGAGAACCTGACATCCTGTTTCTTCAATTAGTGTATCCAAAAATAACCTTGAGAGTTCCCAGAGCTCAGCTTGAGCACCCTCATCATCAAGAAACTGCAGCTGCGGGATTAAGAACTCAACCTGACAGGAAAAATGGATGAAAAAAGTCAAAGTGTGGAAAACTCAACTGACAATTTGCAACAGCACGCTTCCATGTGTTTTCTAACAACCAGGTTGCCAAGCATAAAAGAGAAACAAGAGCCCCAAGTAAGATAGAGCAAGATGAAATGTAAAAAGCCAAGTTCAAACTCAATAGCAAGCTTGCTCCATTACAAGTTACAAATTCTAGCCATGCAGCAGAATTTAGTATCTATTTCATATAGGGGCATATTCCGCCATAGACAAGTCTATTAGGGACAGAACTACTATGTAAGTTGCTTCTTCTTCAGTTGTTTTCTGATGTATATTTTTTTTTACCTTTCAGTTTGGAAGGTGATCTACTTAAGTAATTAGCATTTAACAAGTAAGTATGTAAGTCTAATTAGGCATAAAGTGCATTTTTGAAGTCTGTTCAGGAGGAGCTACACAAGCTACGGCAAACATGCATGCACTTGTGTATCGGGACCCCAGGGCGAGGGGTGGGGGAGGGAGGGATAGGGAGCGAGAAGACTCTAATGCTTAAGCCAACTAATGCACCACATGTCAAGAGAATATTGGACTTCTGTGAGATTATAATGAGACTCAAATGCCTTAGGATGTCTATACCTTATAAGAAGAATGGCGAGCTTCTTTAGTTTTGAGCAACAGGAGAAACATAAATTCAGTCCAAGCATGAAATGAATAGGTCTCCCTTACAATTAAGATAAAAATGTCACACAGATTACAATATCATCCATAACAGAATATTGTAGAACAAGTTGAAAACATACTATGGCTCTCATTCCTCCTGAAGACACAAATGTAGCACTTGCTTGGCCTGACTGGCGGACTGCACCCTCCAAATCAGAAGGCAAACAACTGTAAGAGATTTAGCATGGTTGAGGTTTTTCCCCAGTGTTCTTCTAAATATAAAACTTAAGGGTAAAAGGATACAAGGAAAAAAAGTTAAATGGCCAGTTCACATTGTTTGAAATGGACAGAAAGCAATAGAAAGATCGCCTGGATGTAGCTCTTATATTTAAACAACAAGACAAGCATAAACAGTCAAGACAGTTGAACAACTTTCTCACTAAAGTGATCTTCAAATTTGATTCCTTAAGACCCATGTATGTGGGTGTGTATATATACTTTCTCCACCATATTTTACAAATGATATTGAAGAAAAATAGAGTCCCTAGAGATGGGGAAATCTTGGAAAAATCCACATTCAGCCTCCCATTGTTTACAATAGGAGTGAAGCTATATCAAAGTGTACTTTACCTGACAACATATTGATAAAATCTACTGTTTTGACATTCAGCAGTAAGTCACCCCGGCCATTTCTACTTACGCTAATCCGCTCAAGAATCAGGCATTGACAATTCAGGGAGTTATATTGCAAATTAAAGCCTTAAGATTCTTTCAACTAGAATCTTGTCTATTTGATCACATTTTTAACAACTTTAAAAAATTCTCCACTTTAGTGGCCTTACTTTTAAGAAAACAACTAGTTTTCGATGCATCCACTTCATCCGCAAAAATTTTCCCGTTTCTAAAGTACTGGAGATCAACGCGCAATACAGATGAAAAACCATCTAAATTAGCTGATATAACCAAGATCTAATCCTCTAAGCAAACTTTTTGTCCAGTAAGTTACACGTAAATGATCATCAAACACAAAAGCAATCACGCATCTTCCTAGCCAAAGCCTCTGTATTAGCTACAGTGTAAACCTCCAAATTCCAATTGTGAACTAAGTCAAATGATACGTGACTCTCAAACAGAAGTATACAAAAAAAATTCATCTGCAAAAATTGATATATTTTCCATGATTCAGTGCACCCCACTAAAACTATCAACAGGGCAATCATGGATTCTCTAAATTCAGTAATTAAAACGAAAACCAACCTGTCATCTTCTTCTTTTTTCTCTTCTTCTTGAATAAAATGCTCTTGTGTGTCTAAAGAAGAATTATGACTGGTGTCGTCATCAGCAGCAGCAGGATTTTCTTGGCCTTCAAAATTTTCAAACTTAGCATGCATTCTTGAATTGGATACAGCTTTGTGAAGTGAAACTCCATTGCAGCCAAAAGTGTTGGAGGGGCACAAAAAAGATGGATAGAGGGTTGTTGAGGAAGGAAGTTTTGGTTTCGGAGCTGAAGGGAAGAAGCAAGAGAGGTTTGAACATGAAGATGCCATTATTGATTACGGATAAGGAAATTTCTTATTCCTCGAAAAACTTGGAAGGCTGTAAAGACTTCAGACTAGACTCGATGAAATAATCACATGCATAGGCGCCAAAATACAACCGCGCAATCAATGCTGGTAGTCAATAAAAGGATGACACTTGGACAACAAAAAAAATTTAATTAATTATTTTTCTAACAATTACCATTAACAAATATAAGTAGTTTTAGAATTTGGATAATTAAATTAGACTAAGGAAGGTTATTTTACGTGCAGTTTTGCCGTGATAAAGAGCTCTCATCATGTTCGATCAGACTCTGATTTAGTTGTTTTTACATGTTTCCAATTTTTGTGTACAAAAAATATTATGGAAGTTTTTATTTTCAATGGCTTAAGATGTACATTATAATACTACTAAATATGTCACTTTTTTTTTGATAGCGTGTACAGCTTAAATCATCTATTTTTAAGGTTTTCGTAGTTTCTACCAAAAAAGAAAAATGAAACAAATAAGAAATTATTGAACCTTAAAAGTCACTATAATGGATCAACACTTCTAATCCCGTTATTTATTTGGTTTGTTTAGTAATGACTTGTACAAGTGAAAAAAGTGTTGTAAATAAATATGCTTTCAAATATGAATTCCTAATTTTTGTAGTAGCATTTTCAACTATATGAATAGAGGATAAATTTATCATGATTTCAAAACTTAAAAGTATTGAAATCTTGTAATAATACTACCATAAGTTCTCTAGATTACATGCATATATGTATGCAAGGAATTAATTTGCTTGAGCCTTGCGTACGATAATTTTGAAAAGTTGATTTGAGCTTTGCAATTATCATGCTTATCCTCAATTAAATATGAAAAATTGCAAGTTTAAACATCATTATAACATCGCTTTTTAAGAAAAGTATTAATAATGCTTATTGACATTCGATATGAATGAAATAAAGTCTTATTGCAGAAGAATATAATAACTATGAATAAGTAGGATTATATTACCTCTCATAATCTACTCTCGCACTCATTGGAGATATGCAAAAGGAAAAGATATCATGTACTTATATTAATCTCTTTTTAGAGTTAAATTAAGAGGAGAGAAAAAGAATATATATATATATATATATATATATATGAGTCTATAAGAACACTTTTCTTGCAAAATTAAACCTATTGAGTCATGCTTTCGTATCCGTGATAATTTATTTTGCTTGTTATTGGGTATCAATTCAAATTTTACTGTTCAAAATACCGAATAGTAGAGTAGGAATAATAGGTTTTTATGAATTAATATCAATTATTCACAGTTGTTTTGTCATTTGTAGTTTATATACAAGAAAGGAAAGGAAAAGCAAAAATGCAAAATGTGGATCTGAATTGGAAGAAAATATAAATGGTTGTTGCATATAAAAAGTATCCTTTACCCCAAACTTGTAAACGCCTTTGCAACAAACTAAAAAACGAACGGTGGATAAGACAAGTTGCATAATATAACGTGTTAATGCTGCTACACTCGATCTTCTCTCCTGACTTGGATACTTTGGATGCTCCATTTACCCGATAACAGCGAAATTGATGCACGACTGTTAATCGACCCGGGTAGCTCGCGAGCCCAGCTTGACCCGACTCGATAAGGGCTCGACTCGACTCGTTTATTGAGAGAAACGAGTCGAGCTATGCTCGACTCGTTTGAACTTGACAGGCTCGAATAGTAGGGGTATTAGCGTCATTTCATTGTATATTTGATATTTTAACCTAATGTTTAATTGTTTGGCTGATATTTAATTGTTTGAACTCTTTTATGTAATTTTTTATTTTGTAATCTGATCTGGTCTGATACCGAGTTTGGACATTTTGTTCCTCCATTTGATAGTTTTGATAGTTTTCGCAGCAGTTTTAACTTCTTTTTCTATTTTTTGGTCGTGTTTGCCTTGCATTGTCATTTGTCCATCAATTGCATGGTATTATAGGTTTCGGGAACTAGTGTGTGGTTGGGTAACAATAGGATTATTTGTTTACATAATAATCTGTTACTTCCCTGGATTGTGTCCCAAACGAGCTCGCGCTCGAGTTTCGAGCTCGATAAGTTCGGCTAGATAGGAAACTCGAATTCGAGCTCGAACCCGAATTTTCTATCGAATACACCGAGTCAATCTCGAACAACTTGTAAAACTCGAATTACTAATCGAGCGAACTCAAGCTAACTCGTTAGAGATTCGAGTCGAGCTCGATTATCACGTGCTCGAACTCGATTCGGCCGTTTAACAGCTATACCTGTAAATAGTTATCCCGCTTCCAAAGAGACAATTGCGATCTTATAGCCGTTAGAAACCTTGGCTCCTCACTTCGCCAATCGGACGGTTCTGATTCACCCAATTTCCCAATCCAACGGGTCCGATTCACCCATTTCAAATTATCTTGAAATCAAACCAAAACCCCTCTTCTTTTTCTCTCTTTTCTGACCGTTTACTCGTCATCACTGCTCATTTCCTCACACTCTCTCACTTTCTCTCTCTATACAATTCCATTTTCCAACTTTCAATCTCTGTTTTCTCCACATTCTTCATCAATTTCTGAGAAATCAAAAACGTCTTCCCATGGACGGTAAACTCTTTCCCTTTCGCCCTGTTGTATGATTATTTATGATTTCTAGAAATTTTTTTTACTAATTCTATATCTATTTTCGTGAATCAGATCAACCCTTAGAAATGCTGTGTTATAATTTTGATTGTGCCGTCACTGTCTCCGGTGATAATTGCAAGAATTCATCTGCCGGTGGAATTCGTGAGTGAACTGGTTTTTATCTGGTTTTTTTTTCTTTTGGTTATTTTAATACATTTTAGAATTTTCTGGAGTAAGCGACCTTCGTTTGGAATTTTTTTTATTGTAATTCAAATGAGAGCCCAGAAACTTTGAAAATTCTGACAGGCGCTACTTTTATCCTGGATTATTGATTTGAGTTCTGTGATTATTGGATTTTTTGGTACAGTTTATGTGATGTTTAAACTGTTTGATTTCCAAGAATATCAAGAAAAATAAAGATCATTCTTGACGCGTTTAATGTAGATTTTTGTGTTGTTTTGAATTCTTGTTTTTCCTGAAATCACGAAAAATAAGTACATGGCATAAGCACAATGGATATTTTTCTGAATTGTATGCTTGAAATTTCTATCGTATTCTGTTGCGAGAAGCATATTTGTTAGTGAACTTTGGGGTCTTTGTTCTGCTTGTTTATCACTGGGGAAAAATGCAGGAGAATTTGCTTTTCAAACTTAAACGAGTAAGCCGTGATGATCATCCAGTTGTCGTACTCTTTGTTGTTTGACGATTGCATTAGCTTAACAAATTTCTAAATCTCTTCAGAAAAGGTTGAACAAACTAGTGATGTAGCAGAGGACAGTAAAGAATCGGTTGGAGTCAGCAATGAATCAAACGATGATACTGAGGAAACCTCTCCTTCCGAGCAGCAGACTCTTCCAGTTTTTCAGAAGATTCAAGACCTAAGCAGCAAAGTACAGGTATCGTTTTCAAGGTCGTCTTAGAAAAAAAAAAAGAATGCCTTTCTTTATACTATTTGCTATGCATTTTCATGAATTTTGTCTTTCCTTGCTCTTGCTGAATTATTATCTACCCCAGCACTTGAGGGAAGAGCACGCAGTTCTGTGCAATGAAGTAAAGGGCATTACTGCAAATTCTTTTCCTGGTTCGGAGGTTTCAACTGCTCTTCAGAGTCTTAGTAAGTACCTTGCTCATTTGATCTATCTTATGGCTTCTCTCATGATTTCTTCTGATTTCAATACCATTTTTCTGTTGCCTTATCACTTCGTTAAATGCTCCCTTGCTGTAAATTTTAGGCATGGAAAATGAAATTTTGAAAAAGAAGTACCATGAAGAGTGTGAACTGTTGAAGAAGAAATATCTTGAAGAGTACAATGAAAGAAAAAGACTATACAATGAAGTGATTGAGCTGAAAGGAAACATTAGGGTCTTCTGCAGATGTAGGCCACTGAATGCGGAAGAACTATCAGATGGCTCCACAGCTGTCGTTGATTTTGATTCAACTCAGGAAAATGAGCTGCAGATCATTTCCTCTGATTCTTCAAGAAAGCATTTTAAGTTTGATCATGTGTTCAAACCAGAGGACAGCCAAGGTAGTTTTATAGTTATTTTATGGGGAAAGTGTCTTAATGTGTTCTGCTGCACGTATGATCCACTCTTCCTTCATTCCCTGTTTCATTAACATTTTATATTTTCCCTGTCAGAGGTGGTCTTTTTACAAACTATGCCCATAGTGACATCCGTCTTGGATGGTTACAATGTCTGCATATTCGCCTATGGACAAACTGGAACAGGCAAGACGTTCACCATGGAAGGAACACCAGAAAATAGAGGGGTTAACTATCGGACTCTGGAAGAACTGTCAAAGTATCTAAAGAACGGAGCAGCTTTATGAAATATGAATTGTTTGTTAGCATGTTGGAGGTTTACAATGAGAAGATAAGGGAATCTTTTTAATTGAGAGTTCCAATCAAACCTGCTAAAAAGTAAGTTCTAAGTTCCAAATTGTGTTCAATGGTCTTTCATGAGTCTTTGTGCCTGAATAAAGAGGTAGCGGATGCTTAACACTGACAATATGTACTTGTAAGTTCTATTCCTTGGTATCTTGTACTCGCGCCAACAAAATCACTTACATAATTTAGCTGTTACATGCATTGTAGATTTTCTGCTAAAATTTCATAAAACTATCTAAAGCACAAGATTAGTAAGCTAGGAATTCTAAATTCCATCAATGCAGAAAATTTTTTAAAAAATCACACCGACAAAATTACCTACATATTTAACTAACATGCTTAACACTGACAATATGTACTTGTAAGTTCTATTTCTTGGTTACTTGCTACTCGCGCCAACAAAATTACTTACATAATTTAGCTGCTACATGCATTGCAGATTTTCTGCTAAAATTTCATAAATTATCTAAAACACAGAATAGTAAGCTAGGAATTCTAAATTCCATCAATACAGAAATTTTTTAAAAACTCACACCGACAAAATTACCTACATATTTAACCGTTACATGCATTGCAGAATTCCTGTCAATATATTGTATCTAAAACTACAAGAACAGTAAGTTTGGGGTTCTACTTCCAGAACTACAGAGTATGATCTCAATCATTTATATGCTAGGCCATTTCTTTCCTATGATATATTTGTACTTGCAGTTTCCACGGCAGTCACTTGATTTGCAGTAATGCTTCAGTTATTCTTATAGTTTACCCTGAAAATCTTACGTCCATACTTAAGTTAGATCAGTAATTCAATTAGAAGAGTGAATACGTCCTGCAACTTTGTGAGAGTTTAGGTGGCTTTTTCTGTTTTGAGGGCTCACATTTACTCGTGTGCCACAAGATTTACCGAAACCTTACTATTTATCTTCTCTTACTTGTATCAAGTTACAGAGTTTTGTACACGTTGTATTATGTTGGGTGCAAGATTGGATAAACCAAATGCAAGGACCACAGTACATACTGGTATAAATGTGTGAGGGAGAGACTTTGGAAGATTTGAAAAAGTGATAATGGGCCTAGTTGAAAAACACACTTTACTTCCTTCGACCTCAGATTCTGGTGGATTTATGATCCCAGGAATTTCTAAATGAATATTGAATATTGGCATAATGTGCAAGGGAAAGTCTTGGAACATGTTAATAATCACCAATGCGGCCTAGTGGAAAACACATTTACTTCTTTTGATCTCAGATTCTGGTGATTTATGATGCCTGGTGCTTCTAAATGAATAACGAGCAAGTTTCATTTTCTACTTTCACTTTGCTTGCTAAGACCTGCTTTTGCAGCTGATTTTACCTAATTGCATAGGTGGTATAGGGAGCTTATCCTATTACATGCTTTTCTCTTTTATTCCTGTCTGTGGCTCTCTCTCTTTTTTTTTTTTTTAAAGACAATAAGGTTTAAATAATGAGAAGTAACTGACGTCGTGATTTTAGCTTTCCAGAACCTAAATAACTAACTACTCAGCTAGATAATAATTGATATGTATCGTATTACTGTCACTCTTTTCCATTCTGGGAGATTTAAATCGTCTATTCTTCTATCCCTATATTTCCCTCTTTTGTAAGATGTATCCGGGTATGCAGGTTACTTACTCAGCATTTCCTTGACTAATATTAGTATGCCAAATATAAATCATTGTACAAGGCCTAATCCTGTGAATATTGAACTACAGATTGGAGATAAAACAATCAGCAGAGGGAACTCAGGAAGTACCAGGGTTGGTTGAAACTCATGTTCACAGTACAGATGAAGTGTGGGAACTCCTCAAGTCTGGGAGCCGAGCTAGATCTGTGGGATCAACAAATGCAAATGAACTTAGCAGCCGCTCTCACTGGTATTCTGAACTCTTAAAAGAAACAAGATTTCTTTTTCTTTCACTCTTCATATGTTGCTGGATTGGGATAAAACATTTCCAAAGTTGGGTATCATAACATCTGATCATGTACGTGCTTGTTTCTCAGGAGAACTTACTTATCACTTGTTTTTTATAACCTGCTTTTGTTGTAGCTTGGTACGAGTAACTGTTGTGGGGAGAACATATTAAAATGGACAGAGGACAAGGAGCCATCTTTGGCTAGTGGACTTAGCAGGAAGTGAACGAGTTGGAAGGATTGAAGTTGAAGGTGAAAGGTTGAAGGGAATCTCAGTTTATAAAACAAGTCCTTGTCAGCCCTTGGAGATGTTATATCTGCTCTTGCCTCTAAGACGACCCATATACCATACAGGCATCTCTCTCTCTCTCTCTGTTTGTTGTGTGTGCATGTGTCCTTTTCTAGTTTGCTTATCTATTTCTTTGCCCGTGGTATTGTTTTTGTCTAACCGATCTTCTTTCTTGTGTATTTATAAACCAGGAACTCGAAACTGACTCATATGCTGCAGAGCTCCTTAGGTAAGCTGGTTCAATTGCAATCTATCTGTGTCTGATTTAGGCCAGTATCTATCAATGATCGTAGTGACACACATGGGAACTCATTTGATTGCTTAAGCAGAAATAAAAAGTGAAAAATGGAAGTAACTGCAGTTAGAAAGCAGTTGAATAACCAGTTGGGTTATCATTCTATATAGAGTTTTCTGCAGTGGAATGAAATTTGTGTTGATTCTTCAACCATGAGTAACATCAGTTTGATTTGAATGTAGGAGGGGATTGCAAGACCCTGATGTTTGTCCAAATTAGCCCAAATTCTGCCGATTTAGGTGAAACCCTTTGCTCACTGAACTTTGCAAGTCGTGTCCGAGGAGTTGAGCATGGACCTGCTCGGAAACAGGCAGATGTTGGCGAGCTTTTCAAATATAAACAATTGGTATGTAGCAACGGGCAATATAATTGAGAACCATCTTTATATTTTCCACATTCGTTGCAAACTGAGATAGTTTACACATGAACAGGCAGAAAAAGTAAAGCATGACGAGAAGGAAACAAAGAAATTGCAGGATAGTTTGCAGTCTCTACAACTAAGGCTTTCTGCCAGAGAACACATATGTAGAAATCTTCAAGAAAAGGTAACAGTTGCATACCAGTTGTCTTTCTTTTCTTTCCTGCTTAGCCATTATATACTTTGGAGAGTCCAGTATAATATTGCCTCATATTTTTCCAAAGCAATTTAGCCTTTATTTTTCGTAAGTATTATGAAAGAGTCAAACACTTGATACAATGAACAGGTACGAGATCTGGAGAACCAATTAGCAGAGGAAAGAAAGACTCGACTGAAACAAGAAAGTAGAGCTTTATGTGCTGTCTCTGCTCAGTCCTCGGCCTTATCTTCTCTAGGCCAATCAATGAGGACTATAACTGAGAAAAAACCACCTTTGGCTCCATCAAAAATGAGGTTACCACTTAGAAGAATCACCAATGTGCCGCCACCATCTCCTGTTCCTACATACAGAATGAGGAATTCTAATGATTCCACTTCCCAAAAATGACAAGGAAAATTTGTCTAGACCATTGATGGAAACTTGCAAGTCAAAGGCACTTGCAGTACCAAAACGCTTATCCATTGCTGTGAGGCCTAATGCAGCTGCCAAACAGGTTCTTCAGCCAAAAGACGGGCTTCAATTGCAACCTTTCACCCTGAACCAAATTTAAACACAACAACTCCCTTGAATAGGTCCAGTGCTCGCTTGAGGACTGACCGTGTGGTGGGTCGGCAATCATTTGTTTGGGATCCTCAAAGAGTATGGCGTACAACAAAAGTACAGTCTCCACTACAGCAATTGAGGGGAACATTTGGTGCAATAGAGGAAACACCAATTAATCCTCGAAGCAGTAAGTTTGTTGGTAGTCCCCCATCACAAGCTGGTTCGTGGAGGCCCTAAGCATCCAACAGTTGTTGCACTACAGAAGAAGCAGTTAATATGGAGTCCACTTAAGATGAAAGCCATGAGAAATAGCAGGAAGTCATTAATATCCTGATAATCTGCCAAACCCCTAAGAACACTCACTTTTGGCTTATCTTTTTCACTTTAGGGATTCATTACTTGCTGTATGCATCTTGCTTACTGATGCTAGTTATTTCATATGCTGAGTGAAATTCATTTACTATATAAATATATTGCTGACAACAACATCAAGCATAGAAGCTATTGTGAATTTCTGTTGATATAGTGTTCCCAGTTCTTTCTTAATCTACTCGGCAGTGCCTACGGCTTATATTTGATTTGCTTTGTGAGATTGAAAATAGTCTCCTGGTTCGTTCTTCTCTTATTTTCTGCACTCAATCTTATCATCTCTATCTCCTATTTCTCAGGAATGAATATTTCTAGAATGACAGTCCTGAAAAAGTTGAAACTTTGATTTTTTTGATTATTCATTTCGATTGTTTTAAGCGTAAGGACATCCATTCAGGAGTTATTTCCGGCTTTCCGCATATAATCTTCATTTTGGAATTGCATGTTCTCCAATTTCACTTTTATTAGTATCGAATACTAAGTTACTAACAATGCTGAAGAGGCCAAGTTTGGTATGTTGGCACTAAACTGTTGTATTAATTAATTTAACTAGTAGCAATTTGCTTTTTATTTTATATACATATATATATGATAGATGTATATGTGTATATATATAATTTTTACAAATGGTTTGTATTATCTTTATATATTGTGTTATAGTGTCATATTACTTTTTTTCATCCTTGTGAATTTGCTTAGTGAATTGATCGACGAAAATGATAGATAGTGAATTGTGCAAAGTAGTTGACGTTTTCTCTTAATTGCACTTCTCTGCAATGCTTTGAACTTTTTACTTTTTTTTCAAGCGACTTTTTCTCTTTCTTAACAAGCAACTAATACAATCACCAACTTAAATTCATAAGCTATTTCTGCTAATAATTAATTGATAGATTGAGTCTAGTACGATGCAACTTTTTTGCTTTGTAGTCTTTCTCCACTTTTTTCGCAAGTTCCATAGTTTGATGAATCTTTTAAGATTTTGAGAACTTCCTTTTCCACAGGGAATGCTTTTTTTTTTTTTTGAAAATTCTAAGCACTATCACTCTATGGAAATACGCTACAAAATAAGTTTGCAAAACTAATTATTTGCTCAACTTTGCAGCGTTATTCGTTATTCGTGTTACTCGATATAAACTATTAATATCTCACTTACACGTTTATAAATAATATAACACAAGTTATGCCTAAAACAAGATGGAATATTGTACCATCACCGGACAATTCATACAAGTCTTAAAGTTTTGCTCTTAAATACAAGGATCTGCATGCAATTTCATTTGGTCTTGGCTGCAATCACAAAAAATTTGTATGCATGGACCGGCAATAACTCTCAGATACAGGGATCTCAATGCAAATATTTCCTGATCTCTGTTTGACTAATTTCTTTACCCCTTTTTTTTAACCTTTTACCATTTTTTTTCAAAATTATTCCCCCAACCTTTTTCCCTCTCCTCTCTCCCCCCGTGCTCTCCACTCTCCTCCACTGACGCGATCAAAATGAAAAACCCAAACCCATTTCTCACTCATTAAATAAACTCTCACTAATCTGTCTCTTTCTCTCTCTCTCTCACACACCACACACACACTCTCTCATTCCATAAACCCTAGGATTAACTGAATTAGCAATCAAAAGAAGATCATAACATTTCGCAATTAATCAAATGCAAGAGATTTTAGGATCAGTCCGGCGATCATTGGTGTTCCGGTCTCCGACAAGCGCCGGAGACGGCGGTGTCGGTGGCGCCGGTTGAAGATGGGACTATAGTAGACAGGATTAATTCCTGCCTCCGTAAGTCTAGAGTATTCTCCAAACCCTCGCCTCCGCGGCTGCCACCACAGACGACGACGGCTGGAGAAAATGCTGCTGCGGTGCAGTCCATCCGGTGGCGGAAAGGAGAGTTGATCGGTTGCGGCGCATTTGGACAAGTGTATATGGGGATGAATCTTGATTCAGGGGAGCTTCTTGCTGTTAAACAGGTAGAGAGTTTGATTTGATTTTGCGGTAATTAGTTTGGAATTTGTGGAATTGTTTTTTTTTTTTTTGCTGAATACTTTTACAAGCAAATTAATGAATGGTACGTTAATTTTTTGTTTGTTTGGTGTTTTAGGTTTTGATCCCTGCAAATAGTGCTTCAAAGGAGAAAGCACAGGTTTGGACCAAGTACTTATTCGTTAAATGAAACTCGTTAATTAGAAAAAACTTTGTTACTATTAACCGATATTTTTTATGTTACTTTGAATTTTATCAACTGTAATTCACTGTTGGAAGTTGTAAATGTCTGGAAATGTTTAGGCTTGGTAATAGGATCGCATGGTTGTGCTGTTTTGAATGTATTATAGTTCAGTTTAGAATAGTTTACTATGATGTTGGAAAATATTTATGATTGCTCAGAGAAGTTAAATTCCCATTTTGGACGAATGTATGAAAGCTCAATTACATTACCTCTGTGAAGATTTTGTCTCTTTTCATAGTAAAGGCTATTGCCTTTGTCTCTTTAATTGCCCTAGTTAGTAAATTTTTCTTGTGCTGCAACACAGGAGAAACATGGAAAGGAAAGTTGTGCAATCATCAATATACAGTTTTCTAAATGACATAGGAGCACTTGCTACTTTCAGATACTAGCAGCTAGCACCACAGCTTGATCTCTTTTTGGGCTTGCCTCCTTTTTGGATGGTAGTTGTTTCTTTTTGCAGAAAACATGTCAGGAAAATAATAGTGATTCTGGATTTATCCTATTATGCTGATATTTAGGATACATTTGTGGACATTTACAGCTATTTACATTAATGTGTCCCATGAAAAGGTGAATAAAAAAATCTACAATGTCACAGATTAAACCTTGAAGACCAGTGGTTTATGGCTGCCTTCCACATGATAATGTCATTGCTTGAGGAACCATTATTTATAAGGCTCTTCTTCTTTCTAGACATTAGGAGCTAGATATATTTGTCCAAAGCTATATCTCCTACGTGGATGGCCTGCATTAGCCAGGAGAAGGGGTTAGTCATTGGAAGCAAGTTGTACTTGGCTAGAAATCTAGTCTTTTCTGAGTCTCCCTATTGTGATTTTAGATTTTAAATTTTTCAATTTCCTTTCATTGTTATTTCATGCTGTCCCTTGAGATTTATAGTAGCAATTAACATAGAGGAGGGATCAACTTACACTTAGCATGAATCTTAGACCTAGACCCATTTGTGATGTTTTGCATAAGATGCCACTGAGAGGAATAACTGAACATGACAAATATGACGTGTCACAAGTAGGTTTTTTTGGTTTTTTCGAATCTAGTATGCATGATATTTAATACACACTTTTGCAGTTCAGTTTAGTCAGAAAAAGATATGCTGACAGACAACAGAAAATCAAGTAGATGGAAGAAGAGTCTTTTAAAAGGAGAAAGAAAATAGAAGGTTGGAAATGAAGGCCTGTAATATATGTCGGATGCAAATCTTGAAATCTTCTTGCAAATGACAGTTTATTGGAATATGTAGCACTCAAACAGTTGTTGGTTTGTTCCTCTAAGTCTTCTAATACCTTTCATTTTCATAGGCTTCTCTGTACTAAAATGCCAATACAGCACAAGACCATTTAAAGAATGTCTGGTTGTGAAAGATGTTAATGGTTAAAGTTCAGCTGTCTAGACGCATCTTCACTTCTGAAATGATAAATCAGATTTTAGGATCTGAAGTGCTTTGGGTATAAAACAAAAGGTTGAATGACGCTCATCTCTCAAATGAGATTCTTTAGTTTTAAAGTCCTTGCTGAGTTGCTTATACTAAGCACGTTATATCTTTGTAAGCTAAAATCTAGTTTGGGGAATTCTTGTTTGGTTTTGACTTACTGTATTTGGCTTGAAGTAATCTGAAAATGCTGATTGAGAAGCAGCTCAGAGCACCTCTAGAAAATTTATCCTCGATGTTTGAAGGTGAAAACAATTTTTGATATTTCAAACAAACTTTTTAGAATACTTTTTTAAAAAATATTTTATTTAAAGCAGCTTAAGTGCTAGAAGCAAATAAGAACATGCAATATGCTGCTTTGAGTGGGACCTGACACTTTGGAATAACGTTTTATGGGTTAAATAGCCCCTGTACAACTTAAACATACGATGCAAAACATTGAAGAGTTGTTGAGGCATGTTTAGCTTAAGATGAATTAGAGAGCAAAAAGTGTTTCATTTAAACACGTAGCCTCCTTTTTTTTTTAAGAATATAGAATAAACATTTTACATGGGGCTGTATGAGAATGTGATAATTACTTATTACTTTAACCTTACATCTTTACTTGACCTTTGCATTCAAATGAGTAGGTTTATGTTCGGGAGCTTGAGGAAGAAGTTAAGCTTCTCAAGAACCTTTCCCATCCAAACATTGTGGTGAGTTCAGTGTTTTTTGTGGCCATCCAATTGTGAGTTTTAAAAATATTTTGACTGGCTTCAGTTGTTAATTGGCATATCAGAGATATTTGGGAACTGTAAGAGAGGAGGAGACTTTAAATATTTTATTGGAATTTGTACCTGGAGGCTCAATCTCTTCACTTCTGGGGAAATTGGATCATTTCCAGAGTCGGTCAGTCATTTTTTAATTACCTTATTGTGTGACTTTGGTATCTGTATAGCTCGTTTAATCAGCTGCATATCAAGCAGGTTATAAGAATGTATACAAAACAATTGCTGCTGGGACTGGATTACCTTCATAAGAATGGCATTATGCACAGGGATATCAAGGTGTCCTTTCCCTCTTTTCTCACTAGTTTTTCTTTTACTACATTTTCAGAAAAAATAAATGTAAGTTGTCTTTTATTTCAGGGGGCTAATATTCTGGTAGACAATAAGGGATGCATTAAACTTGCAGATTTTGGGGCGTCCAAACAGGTTGTGGAGTTGGTATGTATTGCATCTGTGGTTGAACTTTTTCTTTTAATCTGACAATCTGTTGCTTTACTTGGAATGTGATTGTGACTGAAATACAAATATATTTAATTTGACATCTTCCATAGGCTACTGTTTCAGGTGCCAAGTCTATGAAGGGTACACCATATTTGGATGGCTCCTGAAAGTCATTCGTCAAACTGGACATAGATTGTATGTATAAAAAGTCCATGCAGATAATCTCATGATTATTTTCCACCTGTTGTTTTTTTTTTTCTTTTTTTCTATTGATTTCACAGATGGTAGTCTAACTAATGTGATCATCTTAAGCACTTAAAAATATGAGATGCATGCACCTTTAGGATCTGCCGGTATTCCAATTTTTGCATATTGATTATCTTGCTAGCTACAAGCAAATTTTTTGTGTATGTTTGAGTAACTGCTTGCAGGTAAGCTTTGTTGGGAACTTGAATGTCTTCTTGGATAAACAACTTTTTTTTCCTCTTGGATACCTGGTTCTGCTTTAATATTAGGATTTTCAACATTTTGGTTAAATGTTCATTCAGAGATATGGTACATTACCCCTTAATCCATGACACATGTGCAAAAGAAACACATCAACTAACAATGGTAAAAGCTGGGTTCAAAATTATCTTCATTGATTCTTGACAAGATATCACTGTATGTAGTTTAGTAACATCGACATAGCAAAAGAAATATAACGTTAACATCGACATCCTTAATGATTTATTTGGTACTGAATGGGAAGTTTATTTTTGACTGAATTCATGTCCATGCTTATAAAATTTTTACTCAAAATCCTTGGTACACTCAGATACATAAACAGGAGTATGGATGTCATGTTGTTTGAGGTATTCTTTTTTATGGTTATGCAGATTTAATTATGTCAAATGGTTCATGCCACTTTTTTTTTGTGTATGCGGGAGAGAGAGAGGGGGAGGGGGGGGAAGAGGGATGCCCTAATAGGATTCATCTGCTTTTATGAAATCAGTTGGGCATAAAATATTGAATTGCTGGATGGTTTTTTGTGTTTTTCCAGGTTCAATTAATTCATTTCAAGTTCTCATGTCTATGTTATCTTGCTCCATTACAGTTTTGCTTGGTCCTTATCATTTTCTTTATCGCCACTGTCCAATTTGTCGGATGATTTCAACCTGTGTTATTGTAATTATGTTTTCACCTGTTGTTTCTGCATGTTTTTTGGAATTTAATCCTTATTTACAGTGGCTATTGTGATATGTCTCTCAAGAATACAAAAGATCTTGTTCTGGCTGCAAAATTCACAAATTCATTAGATTGTGGCTGAGTTTCCTTTGCTGATTTGTTAATATATTTTTTTGGTTGATTTTAGCTCTGCTGACATATGGAGTGTTGGATGTACTGTAATCGAGATGGCAACTGGTAAAACTCCTTGGAGCCAGCAATATAAAGAGGTACAAAGTTGAACAAGAATTTGCAAATTTACTGTATTCTTATTTTCTTAAAGATTTTTCAGAACCAGCCTCCTATGTTGTGTTATTGATGTCTCATATATCATATTTCTTGTCAGGTTGCTGCATTCTTGTTCTATATTGGGACAACCAAGGAGCATCCTCCAATTCCTGAATTTCTCTCTGCCGAGGCAAAAGATTTCTTGTTGAAATGTTTAGAGAAGTACGTACTAGACTCTCTGTTTCATACTTGTATGCATGGCTGTCATATTAGTATTCTAGAGCAGTTTCAAGTTCATACAAGTTTTGTAATAAAGTTTCTCACCCCTGGATTGCATTTCCTTTAGATGTGAAAAATGAAAAATCGGCTAGGGATATTTGATGTTATGTTTTGGCAATCATCATTTTCTCATATTTGTAACCTTTTTGCCCTTTGGTGCTTTTATGATCTCACTATTGACTGTTTAGATATAACCTTCAAGGACTAGTGAGTTAAAGTCTTCTTTGCTGCGTAATCTTCTCCTTTGCCTCTCAATTTTATTGAACTACTCAATTATATATATGCAGGGAACCAGAGTTAAGGCCATCGGCATCTGAGTTACTGCAGGTCATTCTGATACCACAGAAACAACTCCTAGCTTTTCTCTTCTTAAATCCTTTCTTATATGTCAATCTGCTACATATGTGCAGCATCCATTTGTCACTGGTGAAATCTTGCTACCTCCAGTTGCTATTAGTACTTCAGTTATGGTTAGTGAATTCATGAATTACATGATTGAGATTATATCAGAAGGCATCTTGTGGAATACTTATAATTTTGTTTTATCCTGCCTTCGAACAGAAAAATTCTGAACCTCTATCCTCATGTGGGGAGAATCTCGGAGATACGTAAGTAATGTTAGGCTGTTACCTCTGTCAATTATGTTTGTCCGTAATAGACTTTTGATTCTCTTGTATTTACTCTGTTTGATAAACAGAGCTGGCTCAGATGACGTTTGCAATTTGGGATCTCTAGACTTCTCTACTATAAATTGCCAGAAATTTTCAGAAGGTAGGCATAGTTTGGGCCAAAACAGGATTAGTAATGAAATTTGCCAGATTGATGAGAAAGATAATCTAGTGGTGGGTAAAGCACATTTCAGCGATATTATGATCACAGATGAATCTTGTAAGGTATGTGCTGCTTGATTTATTTCATGATTATGGATTATGCCTGAGTGCTTGAATGTTTCTGTAAGCTTGCATTCTGTTCCTGTTTGCATAGAGTTTTAATCCTATTTGTGAGCCCTGTGAAGATTGGACAACCAACTATGATGCTAGTCCTGAAGTGGAAAAAAGCAGTATAAAATTGGACGTGAAGCAAGAAGTTGATAGACCTACTGGGTGTTCTCCATCGCCTGGAGAGACCAAAAATGTTTTCTCATTTTGTAGTGCACCATCAGTGGATGAGGATGACGATGAGGTTACTGAATCTAAAATCCGAGCCTTCTTAGTTGAGAAGGTAATAGTGTTAAACTTCTTGTTCTAAGCAACTAATGTTGTATTCCAATTTCTGGGATTTTGTTTTCACTATGGCACTAATACAATTTTCATCTTGTTGCTCTTTTAGGCTCTGGAACTAAAAAAACTGCAGAGTCCTCTTCTTGCAGAGTACCACAACAGTTTCAATCCCTTATGCTCTCCGAATTTATCTGACACCAAGGGAGATGAAAGTGCTTCAAAGTTCTTGAAGTTGCCTCCTAAAAGTAGGTCTCCCAGTCGAACTCCATCAACAGCAGTAGAGAGCGCTACTGATGCAAGCCCTGGCAGTAGTAGTAGGCGTGTGTCACATATTGGAGTTCGGACTAATGAAGACCATCAGCAAAATTTATCACCTCAGACAAATGATTTGAATGGGAACCTTGCTGATACCCAGGAGCCATGTAGCCCAAAGTAGGTCCACTAATAAACTTCTATTGCTTTGTCATATGCTACTTGAGTTGATTGTTTGTTATATTTTAAGTGACTTCACGGTAATGTCATGGTGCAGCGTCATGGAGATACAACGGAAGTGGAAGGAAGAGCTTGACCAAGAGCTTGAAAGGAAGCGGGGTAGACCTCTCAAACTTTTCATATTTGGCTTCAATTTTGCTCAATTGCTTAAAAGAGGAAATGATGCTTGGTATAATATTCTCATGATTGCATGATCTATCAAAAAATGAAGTTGCATCTTGCCCATGTTTGAATTGCTCTAGTGAAAACCTTTCTATGGGTTGTTGTCTGGTCACATATTACTTTTACATTGATTAATATCTCTTAGCACGAAGCTGTGTTCTTGGTAAATTTTAGATGCTTCAGCAACATTCCTCCTATTGCACTAGATTTTCTTACATGACTTTTTGCTTGTTTGTCAGCTTCTGTAGATCCCACCAATTTGTGACTTCTCCTAAATAGCAGATATATAGTTTTACCCACTATGACGTGATTACATAACTACCTTACGCTGATGTGGGAACTTTGGAAATTTATTATAAGTCTATGACTTTCTTCATTTCTGCCTCTTATCTAGCATTCTATAGGGGAGAAACATATGACTGTATCCAAATTCCAAGCACTCAATTGCTACATCTTGAAGTTGTTATTGATGACAAGGAATACAAACTAAACTATACTTCAACCTATTATGGATAAGGATCTGATTTATAAGTTGAAGCCTTAATGGCTTACAAATGGAATAGTATTCTATAGGTTTTGAGGAAATTTTTTATAGAACCATTCCAATCCGCTCAAGAGCCGAGCACATCTTAACTGTATGCAGAATTATCAGCTCTTTTGTTTCTTGTATTGGGGTTGTTCTCTTATTCACTGAATCTCCTCCTGTTGTTTTTTGTGTTAGTGCCGTTATTTTGTTTTATATTCTTCAGTTAAATAGTACTCTACAAAAGTAATTTTAAACCTTTATTTCTTTTCCTACCATTAATCATCTTTGGTGTTTGGAGATTACTAGGATCAGACATCTTGCTGCTAAAATAATTGTCAAATCCAAGGTGTGAATCTTGTAGATAAGACTGATTAAAACCTAAAGGTAGTTTGTCATTTTGCCTCTATAGTTTCTTGTTTCCTTGAACTAGTTCTCAGCTAATGATGCTAACATTTGATCAAGTTCTTTTGGAAAGAATATTTGTCTCATTGGAAAATTCTTTTTTATTTTGGATTCCCCTTCTTTAGAGAGAATCCTATGAAACTATGAGAGATTGTTGTGAGACCCGGATTTAAGATTTAGGGAATAATGAGGGAGAGTAAGAAATAGAGTAAAATGGTTACCTAACTGCATTTTAGTCTCGGCATCTTTGCATCTTCAAAATTTTACATTTTGAACTTGATCACAGAGATGATGCGTCAAGCTGGTATGGGAGGAAAAACATCTTCACCGAAGGATCGCGCCTTAAATCGACCGAGAGAGCGGTCAAGGTTTGCATCTCCAGGCAAATAATTGTATGAATGTCTGTCTGCTCTCATTTTGAAGAGGTTTTTTTTTTCCTTCCGAGCCTTTTTATGCACCTTGGAAAGGTTAATCATCATGCTAGAAGCCGGCCTTTTTGAACGTTTTTATACTTTCCCGAGCATTTTGTCAACGTCCTGATGGATTTCTTGGCATGCATGCTTTCGAGCGCTGTCGAAAATGCAAGAGTGTATTGGTAGACAGGACAGGAAAGAAGCTTCTCTGAAGGTGTTGGATGCAAGTACATAAGATTCCCTCGTGCCTCCTCGCCCTCTTTCTCTTATCGAGCAACAGGGTTACTAAGTCTTGATATGGGTTTTTGGGTTGTGTGATTAGTGTACAAAGCTTGTATTACTCATGTACAATAATAAGGATTAACCTGGCATCATATAGTTGCCACAAGATAACCAATCCCACTTTCCTGTAATCTGTGCTTCTATCTCTGGTTTATGAAGGACTCTGAGTGCAGTTTTACTTAGTCTGATAACTAATGGGTTGTTCTCAGAGTATCCTATATTCTAAAACGAAGATTGACTTGTATACGTGGAAAGAGAAATTACAATTTTAATTCCCTGTTTAGTTTTTGATGATATAAATGTATATGTACGTCAACGCTCATTTTCTCCTTGTTACCCTGCTTTTGTCATTTCAGCCCATTTCAGACAGCACGTTTCCACATTATTCTTACTTGAAACAGTTCATTTACTCGAATTGGATTCGATGCCATTGCTAATGGCTTTTACTGAAAATGTAGATCAACTCCGTGATGTCATGATATGTTGTTTTGTGTGGCTGATGGGGAGAACGAACAGGTGGTAATGAAATGGTTTGCCTATGTATAAGCAAATTTAGCTGCCATGGAGTGTTTAAAATGGACACTAATCCGTGTTTCAGGTCTCCATGAAACTATGAATCATGCATGCGTGATATTGTATGTAGAAGTGAAGTGCCTTTTTGCTTCCTCGATGCCTTATCTGTCCAATTTGTCTGAAGTTTTTGGTAACTGGATAGATGGAGCAACCAATGCAACTGCACTTCATGCAATGCAGTCCTCTAAATAATTGAATTTCAACTTAAAAAGAATCTGTCTTGATTAAAACAACTAGTAACTACCCATGAAATTACAGAAAATTTACTTCCAAGTGTACTTTCCTACTACTCTCCAGGTTTCTAGGAGACAAATTAATGTTGATAGATGGAAGGCAACTGATTGATTTGGAATTTGATAAATGGGATGTGATCGAATTCAACCAATTGAAAGCGTGAACAATTGAGAAGTTTAATCTGCATACCGTAAGCTCGAAGTAATAATTTGCTTTGTTTGGATATCTCATTTTTTTTTCAAATAATATTTTGCTTACATTATAAACATATTTTTTAATCCGCATTTTTATATTTTCAATTACCTTTTTATTTTGTATATATCACATCACAAAAAAGTGCTACAGTATTTATTCCAAATAATACTCTATTCAAACAAAAATGTAAGAAACTAAAGGAATCATGGCTTGATAGTGACATGTTTGGATGGAGGGATTCTGGATATTGTCCCAATATGGAGACAAATATCTCTTGTATTCATCACCAACCTTTCTCATTTATTAATTCTGATTTTTTGTTTATTGCCGCAGGGTTAGCATATTAGTCTGATTGCATTCGTTATTACCTTTCTCATGATTCCTCTGTACATATTACAGATAGAGAAATCTAAATCCCTATTATGTCCCTTTTTGTTGCCTAGATAACTCTTAAAAGTTCTAGATTCCTTGAACTCTCATTCTTTCGTCCCTAATGAATCCAAGATGTGGAAAAATGTTCCGGGGTGTAAATGTAGCTTATATTACATGCCTTTAAGTTGCTGTACAAAAATTTTGGAAAAAAGGGAGTTTGAGTACAGTCTTTTGTTAAGGGAGACAACTTATCTTTTAACCTTATAGTCATGGTTTGGCGAAACTTGCGATCAACCTTTGTAATGAAATTAGGTGGATGATAGCTACAAAAAAAATAGTGCAAAAATAAAAAAACATATAAAGAAATCACAAACAAACGAACATCCTTTAACAAACAAAAGAATAGCACAACAAATTTAGACAGGCTTTTTTCATTTGTCAAAAAAAGTTTACCATATGGACATCGAGGAAATATCATGAAGAAAGAAGGAAAATCATGCCTTTTCAACTTTTACAAGTTAAATTCTAGGAGCAGCAAATCGCATTGGAGTGGCAGCTGTTGGTCGCTGTTTTAGGCCACTCATCATCATTTTCATCCCATCAGTCTTATTCTGTACAGATTTTCTACTTTTCAATGGAGAAACAATCTTGCTTGCCAATCTTGATGGCGAAAATGACCTTCTAAGCTTTGCTGTAGTGGATACTTTAGGACTTCTCTTGATCAAACTTATTGATCTTGTTGGAGAAATGGACAACGGGGGGCTCCTTATTTTCACATGGAACTTAGAGGCCGAGGGTGGTGACTTGATCAAGAACTTGTGTGGAGTTTGTCGATTTCTCGCGATCACAGGGGACTTGGTCTTGCATAATCTCTGATGTTGTGAAGTTGGAGAAGAAGAATGAAATAATGGGTTGGGAAACAATACAGTTTTTCTAGCCCATAGCCTGTTTCTAGGGGAAACTCTATTAGCTATAAACCTGCAATTTTCCTTGTCACAATTATTCTTGTGCAGTGGCGAAACCTTGAAATTTATCCGGGATTTCGCTCTTTGGAGGGATGGAGCATCTGATTCTGATCGAATTGATTGCAGTGCAACCTGTTTTTCCCTTTTTCTTCGAACTCGAAGTTCCGAGTTTTCTGGGTTGGGAGTCATCTGGTTCCTCCTCCTGTGTGTCAGTGGTGTTTTTGGATCATCAGCTGGTCTATTAGGCTTATTAGAAGCAACTGTTTCAACTATCTGTCTTGCGAATTGACTTGCTTGTAGAATTTCTCCAACTGTCTCCCCTAGCAGCATTGCTGGCAATGACATTCTCTTCCAGTCCCCTGTTTGGCATAGATAAACCTCAACTTCCAGATTTAATTGAAATCTTCAGGCAATTGGGAATTGAAAGAAAGATGTTTAAAAATGGGGTTCTCCATTTACCTGTATTTGTAGGCAACTTTCCAGGAGGAGATCTCCTAGCAGTAACATTCTTGATCCTTCAGATTGTACAGAGGAAATCATTGAAATCCCAGGTGAATTAGAGGGCAAAATGCAATGTAGAAACAGAAGTGTATGATATAAAAAAAAAATTCATGCTTATGACCATACCTTAAAGATTCCTGCTTGCATCTGAGACTAGTCCTCAGGTAACTCCTTGTGCTGCGAGGACTAAGAGTCACACCAGAAATCACTTTTGTCCCACCTGTTACTGTAAATTGAAGCTCTTGCAATCTTGCAATAGACTTATCCACCTAACAATTCCCCCAAAAAGAAGGAAAAAGAAAAAAAGAGAGAACCCCACATAAAAATCCTAGACAATCCCAATAGTACAATATCAAAAAAAGCAAAGAGAGGATTTTTGTCTTTTGTTTTTTGGGTTTTTTTTTGGGGGGGGGGGGGTGGGGGGGAGAGGATGGGTTTGTAATGATGGAGGTACCTTATTAACAGTCTCTCTGATGAGAGTGGGATCAAGAAGTGGAGGAGGAGGAGGAGGAGGAGGAGCCACCATTTTTTTGTGCTGATGGTTTGGTGGGGTTCTTGCAACCATTTCTGCAGGAAATCAGAAAGAAACAAAAAGTGGGTTTTAAAGAGATTTTGATTTGCCCCTCTCTCGATCTCCTTAAACTCGTGAAAGTCAAAGATTGGGGAGGATTGGGGCCTTCTTCTTCTCAACTGATTTCAACATGGAATGGAAGAGCCCAAACTGCTCAAAGTGAAGTCTCAAGTAAGTGACTTCAGTTTGGGAGTGAGTAACGGATATCTTTTCTTTTCCAACGGTCGAATTTATCGCCGAATAACGCATGTATGAAAAAGAAACGGCCACTTGACTTCTCATTAATTTTGGTTTTTCTAAGATGGAAATATTTGCTGCCTTTTTTCGAAGTGCTGCCGGTGCCGGGTCTCGTGGCCTGTGTTGGTGCGGTGGGTCCCAAATCCATGGGGCCAGTAGAGTATGGATAGGAAAAGAAAAACACATCTTACCAATCCAGCCGTTGGATGTCGTCTGATGCATGAAATTTATTTATTTCAAAGTATTCTTTTTTCAAGCTGATTAGTACACTTAATTTTCACTCAAATTATTTTAAATGCACATATTAATTATCCTTTTAGGTTTAAATACTTTCCTTATTTTCCTCACTTTTTCAAAAACTAGCATTTAATGCTCTAACTGATGTCAAATTATTTTTCTCATCCGTCCAATTAACGAGTGCTTAATGGATATTCGTTAATGTAGATAGAGTTACTATAATTAATGAATTTTAACATTTAAAAAAATGGTGTATTTAGTCTTGAAAAACTTCTAGTAAGGAAAGAATTATGCAAATGACAAAAAAGACCATTTCGAGTAAACCAAGAAAGGTGGGGTGAGAGCTTGAATATTTGTGCTTCAATTTCATCTCTTTTTATTCTTTTCCTTTTTCGTTTAGTTGTCTTTTTTCTTTTCGCAACACAAATTTAAAAATATAATAATTCATTTTATAAAACTAAGAACAAAAGTGAGGCCAACTTTGTGCTTTTATTTTAATTTTTTTGTCTAAAAGATGCCAATACTATCAAGATTGTTATATTAACTTCTTTTTATACTTTTATTTCTTTTTAACTACAAAGAGATAGTGCATTACCAAATTCTAAATCAAAACAAATCAAGACTGTTATGGCTAAAAACAAAAAGAAAATGAACATGGAACTTGTTATCCTCCACAAAATGACAAATTGAAGGAAAAACTCAATTTATTTTGGAAGAAGATATAGAATAGTAAATTTTTTAAGACTTGTAAAAGATATACAAAAATAAATTCAAAAATTTGACAAAACAAGAATATCATATATGATATTCTAATTCTCTTAATTTAACAAATTGTATGTATTTGGTTTTCTAGGTTTTCTTTTCTTTTATTTGATAAATGAATTTAACACATTTCTGGTGACTTTTGACAACACTAGTCAAAACTAAATTAACAATTTTAATGTGAAATCATGTTGAAAACTAAAATGGTTTGAACTTTCAATACAAGAACATTTTCAATTGAAATGATAATTTCCTTTTTGGATTTTGAATTTGTTTTGTCTTTAATATATGTTCTCAAATTATTAAAGATTCTAAAAATGAGTTAAAATTTTCATAGTTCGAAATTGCTTTCCTAAGTGCCAATGAAAGATTTGTAATGTTTATATTTAGGGAAAATGTTAGATATATGATTTAACATGTGAATTCTTTAAAAATAACTTTCTAAAGTATTCAAAAATTAATGTATTAATTAAGTAGATTATCCATATTAATGAGTACCTCATGGACACCCGTTAAAAAATCCCTTCAAAAGAAGCTCTAGACTCTGTAATGCCAACTATATTAGCTAATATGTTTTCTTGCTAATATAATGTTCTAATAGTTTTTGAGAGAGAAAAAAACGCAGACTAATGAATGTTTGTTGGGCACCTACTAGATTTTTTATAACTTAAAGTACTTATGTACTACTACAATGTGAATTGAAAGCATGATGTTACTAAAATCTAATTAACTTATAAAATGATATTACTAATATCATATTAAATATAATCATATTAGGGTAATACTAATATCCTTTCCTGTGCTTTTTCCTTGGATTATATATTCTTATTAGAATTTTTATTAACTAAGGACATAAAATTTCAATAAAGCCAAAGAACAAATAATTGGTTGAGATTATTTATGGAAAATGGACTTTTTTTAAAATGGAAAATGGACCTATAACTAATGAAAAGGAAGTTTTTTTTTTCAATTAGTAAGTTGACTTAGATAAAAAAAGCAGCTCCCAAATTGTAAGAATTGATGACAAATTATTTACCAGAAAGAGGGAAGAATTAAATTCTTAACATAGAACTAATTATATGAGGAACCGCTGACTTGGAACGTAAACCAATTCTCAAAGAGAGAATCGACAACGCTTTATCCCAATTATACATCTGATCAGTATAGCAAGCTTGACCCTAATCATCAATTTTTCCAAGACCGTATGGCTTTAGATTTGAGCCAGAAATTCTTGTTCATCTGCAAATCCAAAAATATGCTTGTACAATCTGTCGTGCATATTGGCATTATCAAAGTTTTGATTTTTTACAGCATAATTAAAAAAATTCAATCGTAAATGGTAACTTGATGGCCATCTAATATTTTTGTTCCTAGCAAATTGCATTGCCCCTTCTTGAGGCTAGGAATCTAAACACCAGTGCTAATTTTCCTCCATCCAGAAGTTTGATGAAATTCTTAAGCCCAAACTTCTTGAATAACATGAAAGTGAATTTTATGAAAAGAACTGAAACACATGAAAGAAAACTAACAACAAACAGACCGCCAAAACTATCAAGGTTCAAAATGTTAGGAGTACTAATTGCATTTTCCGGCATGAATGATGATTGGCTCTTGAACCATTTCTTCTCCATCATCTCAAGTTTCTCTTCTTCCCTGAGCTTCACAATTGCTTGTGACATATCAGACACTAAGGGCAGACCTTTCTGAAACACCTGTACGTGCAAAACATCATTTGTTCATTGTGTGGATTGGCAGATTTGTACTACAAATTAGTGATATTGCTTGCTCATTGTGTGGATTGGCAGATCTATTGAGAAACCAAAAGAAGACGGGGAAGAGCAGATACTTACAAAACCCCAACCAGCAGTGTTAGATTGAGATGCAACCATGGCATAATCTTTACCATACTTGGCAAGAAAGATCTTGATGTATGGTAGTTCATCAACTATAACAGTAACCCCACGGTTCTTTCTTCCTCCAGATAAAGCAGAAGCATAGTCTTCAGGTGAGGTGTAAGGGTGAAGAAGCCCTGTAAAATTTAGATTGCTGGCAACAAGTAGCTCCCCTAAAAAAGAACCATATTGGATTCCTACATAATTCCTTGCTGTTACTAATTGAATCTGTCGTACCGTCAACATAGAACTCAGAGTGGCAGTGTAGCTCGAAGTGAGAATAAGCACAACGAACAACCAAATAATCACCACGAACCTTGACAAATTACTTGTCAACTTTTCTCCTGCAATGCCAATCAATATTGCAACACCACATGGTTACTCCAATTAACTCCAATGTTTTTAAATCCGGACCGGAGATTGAATCGGAAAATTTTTGGGTTCACGGTTCGATCGGTTCAACTCCGGTTCAAAGGTTTAATAATTTTTTATTCATTTTAGTATTAAAAATTTTGAATAAAACTAAAATATTATTTTAAAAAATAAATACTTAATAAAAATTGGTTGAACCTTTCGATTTTTATCGGTTTTGACCGGTTCAACCGGTTCTTGACCGATTCAATTAATTCTTTGAATTTTTAGTTGAACCGGATCAGAGACGTGGCCGGTTCACGGTTTAACTGGTCGAACCTGCCTGTCCGATCCGGTTTTCAAAAACATTGATTAACTCCAGAACGGCTTTGGATCGTTTGTTATACTTTTAGTGTTACACTTCTTATGACATTATCTATGTATTGTACGGTGATAAGTTTTCATTATTTAATATCCACTGATACAAACTATTAGTCATTTTCGCGTGCAGTCATGGTGTAACAATATCAAGTAGTCCAATAAATAGCGCTTAGGTAATGGAAGTAGAGGGCTTACTATGAGCATAAACAAGGGTTGAAAAGCCAAACCACAAGATTGTTCCGATTTGGTATGCAACTGATCCTTGGAATTCTTCGTTGGTAGGATGTTCAATGGTCCAAACCACCAATCCCATTAGTACAAAGAAGGCAGCACTTGTAAGCCATAGATTAGCACGAAGGGGCTTTAAGAAAACCCATATATCACTGTTTCCACGCCTTGCTACGGTTCCAGTCCCTAATTCTGTGAAAGGCAACGTGAAGTCCACATACATTGATCTGTTTGTTCTTATTGTGATATCCCCCACAGCGCCATCATATTTCTAAACAATTTGTTTTGCAAGCAACAGAGAATCAATTTGCTTGCCTAAGATTTATGAGTAGCTACAAAAAGGGTTGCAACCATAAAAGTGAAACAAAACAAAAGATGTAGTGTAGCAATGCATATGTTATCTGAGGAGGTAAAAAGCACCTGAAGATAGATCTGGTCAATGAGATCATTGTAAGTCCCCAAATTCTCCCAGTTTTCGAACTCATATGGTACTTGATAATCCAAGGAATTTATTGCAGCAATAAAGACATCTACGCAATAGCCCGTGAAACTACTTGTATTGGTTTCAGGATCGTAGTGCACTTTTGATAATTCCGGAAATCCACCAGTGTTGACCACTGCAATCCTTAGCTTTCTACCTCCTGTTGGAGCAGTCGCTGAAACCCCCGGCCATAAGACGGCTTCCAGACCTGTTTTTGCAGTAGTAGAAGAAGATAGACTTCTCCCCCTGAATGAGGTCGGTAGTTCTTTATTAATGCCATGCTTTGGAGTCCAAAATCCAACTCTCCTCTCTCCTTTTCCGATGATGTTCACTATAAGGAAGGTTTCAGAATGTAATTTCCCGTCAAAAAATTGAAATTCACCACTTAAACCTGTAAATTTTGATCCTAAAATCTCATATAAAAGCCTTGTTCCACTATCACAATTTGCAACACGTGCAACGTCCAAGGAGCCTTGGTTCCCCGCATTCAGAGCCTCAATCCACACCCTTTCAGTAGAATTGGCAAGTGCCCAAACTGTGTCATAGGCCCAAATGCCTAAAACATCTATCTCCCTGGCTTCCATCAAAGGATCCTCGGCATATACTACCATCCTCCATCGTGATTTGAACCCACGTAACTTGCTTGATGATGGTATATATGCCTTCATACCTAGCAATCCTTGCGATGACTCGATCACTTCATCATCTATGGAAGAAAATTGGTTCATTGTCTTGTCAGTTACAATCCAAGCATACCCTTCTTTCATCAATCCTATCCTCTTTGCACTAAGAAACAGGCGAGATGAAAGTGATGGTGACATGTGGACAACATAGATGGTTGCTTGCAGGGTTTTCAGCTTGTGAAGATCATTGTTTATTTGATCATCAGAGGAGAGAGGTGAAATTGAACTCTTACCAGCAATATGAACGTTTGCCACTTGGAGAGACTCAATCAAGTATGGTAATGCTTCTCTTCCATCATCATTGTCCTCATAAATGATGATAACACTCCTCCATTTATATGACTGTAGGATGGAAGCAATCCCCTTAAACTGAGAAGTTTCATCCTGCTTTATTTGGACAAGGAAAGGATATATGCCAGAGAGGACTGAAGAAAATGAAAGCATTGGAACTTTGGCTTTGCCGCATAGTAAGGCTAGGAATTTTGTTTCCAAGGATGTTTCAGGTCCTATGATTGCTTGCACCTTGACGTTTTCCAGAAGATCAAGAGCTGCAAGTTCATATTCAACCATAAAAGCAAATCAAAGGGGTTCTTAAATTGTTAGTTGCAAGATAGAATTTGGGAAGAGAACACCTGTCTACTTCTCTAGCTGCTTATTGTGATGCAAGTATGCAACTTACCTAAAATATTTTTGCTTAGTAAAAAGTCTAAAGGAAATTAACAGTCGGTAACTTGGATTTCAAGCTACAAACACCTATCCGCCATCTTATCATTTGTTCACTATATATACCTGATTATCTTCTTAAAAGATTAATGGAAAACTTGTCAGTAACATCCTAGTCATTAAATTTACCATTGATTCTAAATGTTGGAACGTACTCTATTAGTGGTGCTGTGGCCTGATACAACTACATAGTTAAACAGTCAAATACACAATTCCCCGGGCTTGATCATCCCGGCTAAACACCTTTTTTTTCTGGCTTTGTATCAATTTATTCATTTTTGTTTGCCTAGTCCAAACTTTCTAAAGTTGACTATGCATCATTTGAATCATAGCCTGCAAAAACTGGTAAGGAAACAAAGACTGAACTGACCCGCTGATATTGCATGAGTGGGATCCCCCTTGGAGTCTCTGGTGTGCAAAACTATCCGCGTTTTGAAGTGAATATGAGAAGCATAAAACTCGGAGCTTGCCATTGTAATGCATCGGTGGATAGTCTTCCCGGTAACCGATCCCATATCCAGGACAACGCCAATGCTAATCTCGCGGGACAAAGTTGAGCTACTACTACTGCAGGCTGCACATAACTTGGAAGTAGTAAAGCTAAGGATTACTACTACTATCGATATCAAAACATTTGTGTTTTTCCTTTTGATTTCCATTGCAAGAAGGAGTTTTTGCCTTCGGAGATTTTCAGCTAAACTACAAAACCATGCACCCGTTTTTTAAAAATATTCTCTGCAAGACCTTCGACTTCGACCAATCCATCACGACCTGGGCATTTGCATGGAAACTTAGAAAGACTTAGAGAGCGTACGAATTTGACTTTGACTGGGGTAGGTATGGTTGTTTTTTTTTTCCCCCTCTGAATTCAATTCCTTTGTCAATTGGTCAAATAACTAATTTGTGAACCACCAATCACTCGAGTAAATATTCTCTTTATGAATACTTCAAAGGCTTTTATCTTGCGAGTGCATCTATACCTACCTATATACCACTCCTTCCCCCCGCTATACGTCGTGTTTCGGGATTTTAACTTTTTAAAAGTAATAGATTGACAGTGATGTTAGTTGATTTGTTTTTAACATTATCCTCAAAAATTCAAATTTTAATAAATTTGAATTTAGTATGGAATATAGATAAAAGTAATAATAACATTGGAAAAAAGATCAAAAGCAACTTTGATTTTAATAGAACGATAAAAATTTTGGAACATTCCAAAATAAAAAGTGTAATATTTTCAATGGGACGAAGGAGAATATTACAACAGGGGATTAAGTTGATTTGCTTATATACTTATTTAATTTTTGTTCCCGACAATATCCTTGTTATAAATCTTCAAATTCAATTGCCTTCCGTTATGTTATTGTAAAATCGATAGCGAGGTCTCATATAGGAGAGAAAATTTTGTTTCATTAGAAACAGAATTAGATTTTGAATAAAATGTACATCAATAGTACTATCCAACATTGTTTACTGTAGGAAGAAGATTCTAATAAAACTACATTTTTCTTATGAAATTGAGTTGTATTTGAAATGAAACTTCTTCAATGTTTAGTATAAACTGACCTAAAGCTACCCAAAAATTCTCATTTCTCACCGGCCAAAACATATGGACAAATATGCAAGACGAGCCAATTAGCAGTGGTCTTGAGTAGTTCTTGACAAACAATTATTCTTAGTATGGACAAAAATTCCATTGACCCAACGGGCTGCTTCAACTATTCTTGGAAGCAGAAAATGACAAAAATTCCGTTGATCCTTCTACTAGGTACAATTATGTAAGCAGGAGGACGTTTGGGTCCATATATTTGTTTTTTGCACAATTTTTTTTTTAGGCCTCCTATAGAAGGTAATCATCAAATCTTAGGTTTGGTTGTAACACTTTTCCAATGAACAAAATGAGACACCAAGTTAGAGAAAGGAGAAAATGGCAGTAGGCGATAAATCTAAACAAGCAAAACCGAAATGCTTTTTCAGAGTGGTCAAACACCAAAATCCTGGATAAGAACTTGTATATTGTAACCTTCTTCAATTTGTCATAGTGTTCTCCTTCAGAAAAATGACACTAATCGTCCTGCACATTTTGCACTTGTCACTTTTTAGTCACTTACATTTAAAATGAAGGCGTTTTAATTCCTCACAATAGGCAATTTTAGCCAAACTTTTAGCCAATTTTGCACGGGATTTTCATGTGAAAAATCATCAACTGGGTTAAAAATGCATGATGAATCCAATTGAAACCTGTTAAGGAAAATTAGGGTTCATAATGGGCTCAATTTAATAAGAGTTTAGAAGAGATTAATTAAAGTTTTTTTAATCACCATCGCCGACTATCTTACGTGTCACTGCAGCAAACCTGTGATGGAGAAGACTTCACGAAGGGACAAAAACTCGAGGAAAAGCTATTCATATTATGAAATAACTCCTACTTGATTTTATTGGAGATGCACTGCATTCATGAGCAATGTGTGAAGCATCTAATTATAATATTGTATACATTATCGGTGTATATAAAATTTATTTATATATGTAATAAGTTAAATTAATAACATTTGGTTTTCACAGTACATCTCAATAAAATAATAATAAAGAAAAAAAAAAGAAAAGAGAATCAAGTTTGGAATTTGTAGTGCATGCAACACGGTCCAATTCATAGAAGAATGTACTTTTAGATGGTTAAGAATGCACAAAAAATTCTTCTGGACATGCCTTTTTTGATATTTGAACGTGGGCGCCAAATACAAATTAGATCCAGTATCATATTTTTGACAAATGAATAATTTTTATTGTGCAAAAGTATTACAATTCAAGAAGTAGGTAATAATTTTAATAGTTAATCTTATATACATTGACCGTTTATACAATATCAGAATTAGATATATAACACATGTACAAAATTTGGATTTCAAGTTCAAATTTAGATTAATTATTATGTTTCCAATGTTGATAGTATATATATTGCCAATATATAGAATATTAATTCTAATTTTAAAGCATTAACAGTTGATCTTTTTTTTATATGAAAGGTAATAATATATTTAAAACTGCTAATAAGAGTTTATAAATCGAGGCAGCCAAAACTACTAATAATGGATCTAATTTTCCTTTTTAATGTGTTTATTTAGTGCCCTCATTATGTTAATTTTAAAGCATTAATAGTTGATCTAATTTTGGGGCCCAAATCCCTTGTCATCTCCTCACTTTTTAAGTCCCAACCTTCCCCTGTTAGAAGAAAAAAAGATGATCTAATTTCCTTTTCAAGGTGCTTACCAAATAAAAAAAAAATCTTTAAACATGATAACAAGAAATTTCATGGGATCAAAACTTCTATTCCCCTTCTACACTTCTTAAATTCCATCCCTACCCTACTTAAAAAAGAAATTTTAAAAATTTAAAGAATGAAGTTCCATAGGAATATGGATTGATCTTATATATACACGGTCAATATATACACTATCACCATTAAATATAGCCACATGTGCAAACTTTGAATTTAAAATCTAAAATTTGCTCATGTGTTACCCATCCAATTTTGATAGTGTATACACTGATAGTATCTATAAAATTTACTCTAGGAATATAACATTACCAATTGATCAAAGTTTGAAACAAAAAAAAAACAAAAAATAAACCAGACAGTATAGAATCATATTTATCTAAAGATAACGTGTATAGTGTATGGAATATGTTTAGAAGGTACAATAATAGACTTACCACGACTCAATAAGTTTTGTAGAAATCTGTTGGAAATTAATATCTATACTAATTTTGAAAAATAGTAATAATATATAATTCTTTATGATAAAACACATCAAGATTTCATTAGACAATTAATGAAATATGCACTAATCAGATATTATATTAGAAATACATAGACACTCCATTTTTGAGTATTGGATACTACATATTTGTAAACTTAATAAATAACAATAACACCATGAAATTTCTAACATAGTTAAAAATCAAATAAAAAATTGTAACTTTCAAAACATCTATGCATATATCCAATTGCCAGATCTGTTAATTAATTAGTTCAAACACAGAAAATATGGTAAACTCTAATGAAATAACCTAAAAAATCATATATTTGACAATCAAATTTGAAAAATTCTCATATTTAACAAAAGAAATAAAAAAATTAAAAAAAATTGAATCGCTACCGAAGAAGAAAACTCTTACTAAGAAATCCTAAGTGATAAGAAATTGTTACTAGAAAACCCTAAGAGATACTTACTACACCAAAAAACAAAAACAAAGAAAGAAAACTATAGGAGGAAAGGAGACCAAGAGACCAATTGGTCTTCTTTTCGAGGAGGAAGATATTTTGTCTTGCAATGAAGTTTGAGAGAAGGAGGAGAATTTAGTAACACTATATAATACAATATAACAAAAATTTGCAATGCACCTACACCTAAACTATTATGATATTAGGAGTCTAAATAAAATTAAGGATGTAGAAATAATCATTATGTTGCAAGATCCACTCAAATTGCATTGCCATTCCTTGCAGCTAGGAACTCTATTATTAGAGTCAATTTTCCTTCATCTACAAGTTTGACGATATTCTCTAGCTGGAACTTTTGGTACAAAATGGAAGTGTAATGTTTGAGAAGAGCGGAAACACACGAAAGAATACTGACAAGAAATAGGCTGCCAAAAGCTCGACACCATCATTTCTCTAAGTCTAAAATACTAAATAAAAAGAAAATAAATTATACAGAAGCATAGAATCAAAATTTTTCTAAAGATTTATATGGTACATGAAGTATGCTTAGAAGGTGAAATAATTGACTTACCACAACTCAATAAATTTGAAGCTATGATGCATAATTATGCGATCCATTGGAAATTAATGTCTGCACTAAATTCGAAATATGGTGACAGTAAATAATTTATACAAAAAAAATGTGCAACGCACATACTCCTAAAGTATTATGATATTAGGGAGAGTCTATGTACAATGAAGGATGTGGAAATAATTGTTATGTAGCAACAACTACTCATGATCAAATTCCATTGCCATTCCTTGCAGCTAGGAAGCTTATCATCATTGCCAATTTTCCTCCATCTAGAAATTTAATCATATTCTTGAGCTGCAACTTCTTGAGTAAAATGGAAGTAAAATGTATGAGAAGAACTGAAACACATGAAATAAAACTGACAAAAAATAGGCCGCCAAAGCTTTGGAGGTTCAAAATGTTAGGCGTGGGACTTGCATCATCCAGCATCAATGGTGATTGGCTCTTGAACCATTTCTTCTCCATCATCTCGAGTTTCCCTTCCTCCCTGAGTTTAACAATTGCTTGAGATATATCAGATACCAACGGCAGACCTTTTCGAAACGGCTGTTCATCAATCAAAAATTAAGGAACAAATACTTGCATCACTATGGTATCATATTTTATAAGAATATGCAACTAACCAAAAAAATTCCGAAAACATACATACAGAATTTAAAAATCCACATTCGCTTTCGAAGAAGAAAAATTCACGCGACATTTCTGTACGTACTTCTACAATATCAGTATCTACCATACGTACCTCAATAATATCTTATTCTCATTCTTTTGTTATCTATTATATATTTGTACACATACAGACACAGATACATATATACATACATACATATATATATGTATTGATGTATTATATGTACAAATATGTATAGAAGAACGTACATAGGTTTTTCAAATAAGCGACTTCTCTCCTAAGTGGTATGGCTAATTGAAATGAATTCATGGATCAATTGCTTCACTGGATGTAACTATTTTGATATTTAGTTCTTCCCTTTAAGTAACCAATCAAATGTAATAAAAATATTGGTGCTCTAGAAATCAATGTAATTTTTTATAATTTCTCTTTGTTCTAATTACTTTTATCGCTTCACTAAATGATTTCTCTGTAATTATGTAAATAACTTAGTTTAGTAGATGTGGAGCTATTGATAATAATACATGTAGTAATTTCTCTACGAAGCTCAACAATGAATATTCATTTCGTTTAACTTATTTTTGTAAGAAAACATTTTTTTGGAGCTTATCACTTATTTTTTTTAGAGCAAATTTTGACTAGAAAATTTAGTGTCATTTAATAAATTTAGATGTTCTAGTTTTGGCTATCAGACGCATCTAAATATATTAAAATCTAAACTTATTAAATTTAAGTGGTGAATTGAATCATCAAACAGGGGAGGAAGAGAAGTGCAAATACTCACAAAACCAAAACCAGCAGAGTTAGTGAGAAACTCAAAGAAGGAAAGCGCAAATACTCACAAAACCAAAACCTGCAGTCTCAGATTGAGATGCAACCATGGCATAATTAGCACCATACTTGGCTAGAAAGATCTTGATGTATGGTATTTCGTCAACTATGGCATCAACCCCGCCTTTCTTCCTTCCGCGTGATAGAGCATAATCATATTGCTCAGGCGAGGGGTAAGGGCTAATCCCTGTTGAATTTAGATTGCTGGCGATTAATCCCCCTACAAAAGAACCATAATGGAATCCTACAGACCCCCCTGCTAATTGAATCTGTCGCACAGTCAACATAGAACTCAGAGTGGCAGTGTAGCTTGAAGTCAGTATAAGCACCACAAACAGCCAAACAACCACCACGAACCTTGACATATTACTTGTCAACTTTTCTCCTGCAATGCCAATTGATATTGCAACATTATTCAGCCTAAACTTCAAAACGCAACACTCATTAATTTACTCGTATGTTCGCGTTGTATCAATATCGAGTTCAATTGCTTGATTACCATTCTACTGCAAAAAAAAAAAAAAAAAAAAAAAAGCCAGATTGCTAGCCATGAATTTAAATGAGTCACTTTTTCAAATGGCAAAATTAGAATATAACTATTATTTTTTTGTTGACTTTGCGGAATTGGAGTCTATATTTTAGTCTGTTTTTGTCGCTTAATATTTTGCAACATCAAAAAAGTGAAAACACGATTAATAATAGAACACAAAGAGTACTTACTATGAGCATATACAAGGGTTGAAAAGCCGAACCACAAGATTGTTCCCAATTGATGCGCAACTGAACCCTGAAATTCCTCATTGGTAGAATGTTCAATAGTCCAAACCACCAGTCCCGTAAGGACAAAGAAGGCAGCACTCGTAAGCCATAGGTTACTTCGAAGGGGCTTCACGAAAACCCACATGTCGTGGTTTTCACGTCTTGCTACCGTTCCAGTCCCCAAATCGGTGAAAGGCACGGTGAAATCCACGAATGCATGTCTATGTGCTCGGATCGTGATATCCCCCACAGCGCCATCGTATTCCTGAACGATTTGCAACAAACAGATACAGTAACTATTTTGCTCGCCTCACATAAAAAGAGTAGCTTGACAAAGGTTTGCAAAACTATATGTGAAATACTACTTGTTTCTTTCATATGACACGCCCATGAAACAAATGATGCTGGGTGCACCCAGTGCATATATGTTTTCTATGGAGGAAAAAGTTACCTGATGATATATCTGGTCCATGAGATCACTGAAAGTTTGCCCCGAATTCTCCCAGTCTTCAAACACATATGGTACGTGATAATCCAGGGAATTTATTGCAGCAACAAAAACGTCTACGCAGTAGCCCGTGAAACTCTTGGTATTGGTTTCAGGATCGTAGTGCACTTTTGTTAATTCCGGAAATCCACTAGTGTTGACCACTGCAATCCTTAACTTTCTAGCCCCTGTTGGAGCAGTCGCAGAAACCCCTGGCCATAAAACGGCTTCCAGACCTTTTTGTGTAGTAGAAGAAGATAGGCTCCTCCCTTTGATCGAGGACGGTAGTTCTTTAATGATGCCATACTTTGGGGTCCAAAATCCAACTCTCCTCTCTCCTCTTCCTATAACATTCACTACAAGAAAGGCTTCAGAATGTAATTTCCCATCAAGAAATTGGAATTGGCCACTTAAACCAGTAAATCTTGATCCTTGAATCTCATGTAAAAGTCTTGTTCTGCTTTCAGCATTTGCAACATGCACGACAGATTCAGTCCATACCCTTTCAGCAGAATTGGCTAGTGCCCAGACTGTGTCATATGCCCAAATGCCTAAAACATCTAGCTCCCTATCTTCCATCAAATGATTTTCTGCGTACAGTATCTTTCTCCATCTCAATGTGAAGCCGTGCAACTTGCTTGATAATGGTATATAGGCCTTCATACCTAGCACTCCTTGAAATGACTCAATCACTTCATAATCCATGGAAGATAATTGGTTCATTGTCTTGTCCGTTACAATCCAAGCATACCCTTCATTCATCAGCCCCAGCCTTTTTGCACTAAAGAATAGGCGAGAAGAAAGTGATGTTGGCATGTGAACAACATATATGGTTGCTTGCAGGGCTTTTAGCTTGTGAATTTCATTGTTTATTTGATCTTCAGTAGAGAGAGGAGAAATTGAAATCCTACTAGCAATATGAATATTTGCCACTTGGAGAGACTCAACCAAGTAAGGTAACACTTCTCTTCCATCATCACTGTTCTCATACATGATGATCACACTCCTCCACTTATATGCTTGAATGATGGATGCGATCCCTCTGAATTGAGAAGTTTCATCTGGCTTAATTTGAACAAGGTAAGGGTGTGTGCCAGAGAGGATTGAAGAAAAAGAAAGGATTGGGACTTTGGCTTTGTCAGCAAGCACGGCCAAAAATTTTGTTTCCGAGGACGTTTCAGGTCCTATGATTGCTTGCACCTTGATGTTTTCTAGAAGATCAAGAGCTGCAAGTTCATATAAACAGTAGAAGCACATCAATAGGGTCTAAATTATTAAAGTTCTCAAATATAAGCAAAGCAATGGGAAAAGAACACTTCATCTATAAGTATTTCGGCCGCCTGTTAAAAAAAACACTTCATACTAACCAACCATGTCTGAATACAACTAAGTATATAATTAAAACAATTATTATTGACAATTTCCGGGGCTTGATCTTGCTGGCTAGCCTCCTTTTAATTTCTTTCTCTTTTATGCTTGTTATTTATTCGCAATCATTTGCATTATTGTTGGCAAATGGGTAAATCAAGAAAACTAGACACAGAACTGACCTGCTGATATAGCTTGAGCGGAATCCGCCCTGGAGTCCCTAGTGTGCAGAACTATCCGTGTTTTATAGCCAAGATGGGAAGCATAAAAGTCCGAGGTTGCCATTGTAATGCATCTGTGGATAGTCTTCCCAGTTAAGGATCCCATATCCAGGATAACACCAACGTTAATCTCACTAATGTGGTCTGACTCTGAATGTATCTTTGGAGTTGGAAGGCAAAGGAATAGTACTATAACAGATATCAGAATATTTGTGTTTTCTCTACTGATTTCCATCACGAGAAGAGATGGCTGTTATTTTGCTCTTGAAGAATTTCAGCTTTACAGAAAAATGATCATATTTCGCTCGTTTCTCGTCTTAATACTGAGTTGCTAACTCTGAGAGAGACATCTAACCATCACGACCGTGTGGAAATTGGGCATGGAAGCTCGGCAAGAAAGAACGGCGTTGACTTTGATTGACTTTGATTAAGTCTTTTTCTTTTTTTTTGGTCATTTCTGCTTCTATTTTGTGATTCAAGAGATATGACCGAATTGATCACGTAACTAATCTTTGATGGTCTTTTTTCCTTTTTTTTTTTTTGGCTGCTCCTAATCTTGTGATTCAACAGATATGGTGAATGCTACAGGGTGAAAATGCTCATAGTTTGCTGACATTGTCTGTGTTAGTTCTAAGAAATGGTTTTAAGTCAAATTTTTGCAATATTTGTTAATTATACCATTAATTATTTTGTTAATTGTATTTATTTTTGCAATATTATTTATTTGACGAGCATGAATATATTAGAGATGACGTGTGATATTAGATTTGATTAATATTGGCATGCATGATAATCTTTCTTTAATTTGATATTATGATGGGATACTAGAATTGGAATTTAAAATTTGTATGATGATCATCTCTTCTGCATCTAAATATGAGTTGTGCGTGATTATACTCAAAAAATTTGAATTATTTGCAGAAGTTGTTTCGATTTACTGCCTAAGAACGAGCAACAGTTCAAGCATTGTGGTTTTTTATTTGGCGATTTTTCTGCATGTAAGAGTGATATTTTGGCATAATTCCAGAAGTTATTTTGGCATAATTTCCCAGTGCTTTGGGAAATTCTGCTGTAAAGTTGTTTGACTGAAGTAAAATTCAATGTCTATGAATTTAATATGTTTGCATGTTTTGTAGGGTTTGATTAATCCAACAATGCGTGGAAATAATGTGGAACACAGGACAATTGGCGAAACGCAACAAAAAGAGAAGCTAGAACGAAGCAAGGAGAGTAGAAGAAAATTCAACCGACGCCCACTCCGTGGTTGGTATCTTTTTTCTTTTCTTTTCTTTTTTTTATGGGTTTTACTTCAATTACTATCACATAGCACAATACACCCTCTGAATCATAGATCGTTTACAGGAATTTTTATAGATCGTCCGTCAACTCAATCGTCATATCGGTAGCGGGATTCAAAGATACGACTTTTTATGAAAAAGTGATCTATCCTTATCAATTGAGTCAACTTTAAAATAAAATAACATTTGTTCATTTGTGACCCAGGACCGGTTCCATCACCAAATAACCAAGACAAAGAAGCTTAGCTAAGGAAATCTTCCCTTTTGTATACAATTACTGATATTTCCCTCTTATTTTATTGGCCACTATTTGTTTCTAAACTTTAGGAGTTTTTTTTTCCTAGTTATTGTATTCTTCTTCATAACAATAAACTTTCAAACCTTGTTCTAGTGGACGTGATTTCAACTGACCAAATCATGGAAATTTTGTGTCTTTGTATCTTATTATTTTTTCTGCCACACTTTATTAATTTTTTTAAAATTTTTGTTAGTTGTCAAATAATTTTTGTCAAACTAAGTGGGCAGGTGGGATCCTAACAAAGGATGCAGAAGTTTCCCTAATTGTTGGCTCAAAAAATACATAGCGGAAGCATAAATAATTTGATAATCATTATTAGGAAATTTTTAAAACACACAATTTCGAACAAACAAATAAATTTGAGGCACAAATAGACAAATAAAAATAAGTGGTGTAAAGGAATGAATGGGAGACAAAAATATTAATATTTCTTTCATTACTCAAACTCCTCTACAAGTGGTGGTGCCAAAAAAACAAAGGGATAATGTCAGAAACCTTTCTTGAGGTTTCTAGTAATTTCAAACAGCTCCCCTCACGTTTTGAAAATTTCACATACCTCCCCTAGAATATAGACTTGGGTTTCACCTTGATGATGTAAGACCAAAAAAGTATATGAATGCCCAAAATTGCCCTCATCTAAATTTCCCTAATATGAATAATCATTAAAATTTTTTAAAAGTCAAGAATACACTTGTATACTATCAAAATTATGAATTTTATTGCTTAACTAATGTTTTGATATGTTCCATCCCCACGGTTTCCTACATTCACCCAAACTTCAAACTCTTATCACTTCTTCAAATTATACTTTTCCGTAATCCAGTAGCTTTTTGTACTCAATGATATGAATAATTGGGTTGTTGGCAGTGATGATTGTTTCCATCATCATCAACAGCAGTGGCATATTTCAGTGATAGAAAGAAAGAGACATCTACCTTGATTAGCATATTTGACTAATAGAAGGTTATAATTTAATGGTCATGGCTAAAATAGTTTGGCCACAATATATGACCTGGTCAAGAAGTATTGTTTTCCTTTTTTCATTTTCCTTTTTTCTGTTATCTTTTCCCATTTTTATCAATGGCTTGTCTTTTAAAAATTTTGAAGATTAGTATAGTCATTGTCTATCGTCAAGGGAGGTAAGTGTAATATTAAAAATCTCAAGGGAACTCAATGAAATTGTCAGAAACTTCAGGGGAGGTTTCTGAAATTATCCCAAAAAAAAAAAGGAGGTGTGTCAACATTTAAAACCAATCAAATTTCAATACAACTCCTTCCAACTACAAAATAGTAAACTTGCAATCTAGTTTAACCAATGGAAAAGGTTTCCTACTTTCCTTAACAACTATTCCAATAACTTGGTTTATATATAACAAATGGAAGTCCATTTCAACCAATCATGTTCAACACAAATTTTCAAAAATTTGATTTAACATTCTACATTGATATTAAGTTACTTAGAGAGGATTGACTTGACTTTGACTGGGACTGGTGCTTTAGTCCTCTCTTTTTTTTGTTTGGTATTTCTTTTCGTAATTGTATTTATATAGCCCCTGATGTTTGCACTCTTAACCTCTGTATCAGTATCATTCGAGTCCACTCATCAAACATTATAAGCAAAACTAGCAGAATTAATTAAGAAGCAATTGTGCATACAACGAGTGAATATAGCAATTGTACATTTATACAATAACTCATTCCACTTTACACTTATAACTTGTATTTGATTCTCACTTTGCATCTTTAACTTTTATTCAATTCTTACATTGTACCCTACTTTTATTCAATTCTTACATTGTACCCTAAGTTTCAATATTGAAAACATTGCACTCTAAACTCTGAAATTTGTTACAGTTGTGTCCAATCTTTAGCACTATTGAGGAAAACTAATGGAGGTAAAATGTGTACACAACGTGCAAGTATAATGGTTACCATTCCATTAAAGATAAAAAAAAAAAAAGAAATAGACAAGGAAAGTTTTCCATCCTTAACCAATAAATTGGTCTTATAGAGTCTTTCGGTCAAAAAAAAAAAAGAACTCAATTACTCGACAAAGCATAATAGAGTGAACAATAAAAAATTATAAAATTCAGATTTCAATTGGAATATTTCGAGCGTGAATCAATCCAAGACTAATCTTGCAAGAAGATTTTTTGAGATGTGCCAAACATCAATTAATGATGTGAATAGTCCTTATAATAAAAGATCGATTGTCTTAATACATTTAAGTTACACATAATTTTTACTGTGTAAATATTCATATTTATAATTATTATCCTATCTTTACGTGAATACACTTTTGTTACTGTATTTAACTTTTTCAAATAATCACGGAAGATATTGATAGATAAATCGAATGCCATGTGGAAAATACATTGGTGACGGCTCAAAAAACAAATGCTACTTCTATAAATTACGAAAATCATGGAATATCATTCATTTTTCTTCTTGGATCCTTCACCTTGATCTTCCAATGCCCATCAGAATAGTTGCCATCCTTTGCAATCCTCCTAAACATCACTGCCCTTTCTTCCATATCAGGAGTCAGCACACAATAAGGTTTCAACTTGTTTGGCATGGAATCAAACACTTCCCACCACTTAGCATGAGCAGAATCACTAGCAAACGTCTGATTATCCTCAATATCCCAGTTACAATCATAGTCTCTATAGCACATCCAAGGCTTCACCCCAAGGTAATGCATGGCATGGGTGTTTTTCGGGTACAAATGGTCCGGACCACAGTCAATATTGCTGAAATCCTTGAGAAAATTAACTTTATTAGGCCACCTATGCCACCATCTAAAAATCTCATTCAAGAATCCCTGATCACCTCCGTTGTATGAAACTATTGTGAATCTTTTCTCCATCATGGTTTCGAATGTGCACCTCGATGGCTCGATTAACATGACTCCAGAGTTGAATATATGCCTATTATTCTCAGCAGCTGATAATTGAGGGTACAAGAAAAACTCGTCTAAGTTCTGGAAAACTAGCATGTCTGAGTCTATAAACATGACCTTATCATACTCGGTGAGCAGCCAGATTCGGAGCTTGCTGTAGTTGTACTTGTTATATGCATTTTTTCCAGCATTCGGGGCTTTTAATTCGTCCGATCCTCTTGATTTTCCATCCGGCATGTCTTAGAGCTTTTAAAGATTCGGAGGAAATTGAGCTGTCTGCTAGCAGGATCATGTCTTTTTTGGTTTTGGAGTTGATGATGCTTTGGCCTAGAACTATTGCACCACACAGGTAATCTTCTGAAGAATGGAGAACAGTCACATAAGCTTCTCGTGGCTGCTGGAGAATGCTACTTGATGCATTCTTGTTCCACCCTACTTGAGCTGCATTTGACATGGCAAAAAGATTTTTTTTGATAAATAAAGTCTATAATTTATAAGACTACCATAACAAAAAAGGACTCACTTTTAATTAAAGTGATGGGTTCAGAAAATTAATTAGTTAAAACAAAGGGAATTAAAAAAGAAAAGATTAGATAGAGAAAGAGAGATAGTTCTGTTGTCATTAATTTTTGCTTAGAGGTAAAAGATCCATGCAACTTGTGGTGTATATTTTATCAATTTGCAAGGCAAATTAATAAAATAAGATTTCAAAATTATCGTACTATTTAGGAAAGAAATAAAAGAAAAAAGTCAACAATAAGATAGCATTATGAATCAGTTGACGAGTTATCAACCATGATAGGAGGGGAAGAATGGGTTGGATGGTACAGAAGAAAGAAGTGTAAGTGAGAGATCATGAGTTTGAGACCTCTCACTTGCAAAAAAAAAAAAAAAAAAAAAAATATATATATATATATATATATATATATATATCAACAATGATAGCTCAATTTAAGTTTTTAGCATTACATAACCTTTGTAAACTACCCAATAAACAGAAAAAGTCAGATGCAGGAAATTTTAAAAATGTGTATACAGAATGGTTTTGGTACTTCATGTAATGACCACTAATATCTACATTAATCTTTACCAAAAAAACTTTTTGGTAAAGTTTGCTACATGGAGTTAAAAATCACTCCCTATCTTCCAACTACTAGTAATTAACTATTCAGTCAAGCAATGTGCATAACCTCTGGATATGGTAAAGGTAAGATCAGAGATGCAAGAATTGAAACATGCACATACATCTTATATTTTAGTAATTCATGTAATAAGTAATGCTATTTTGGACCACCTATATCCTCACTATTTTGGACCAACTACTTATTCATGTAATAAGTAATGCTATACTTTACCCCACAGGCCACAACCTTAGTGTAATTCTTTCCAATCCCCCCAACTACTCTCAGTGGTGATAAAATATGCACGTCCGGACCAGGAAATATAGCTCTTTAGCAATACGCTTATATGTGCCTTAAATAGCTTTCATATCTTTGCTAAGACGGAAAGTGTAGTTAATTTCATCATAACCTCTAAGTAAACCATATTATAGAGTTTAATGGTTTTTGCATTTGTACAATACATATTTAGCGCGTATGTGCTGGTCCAATAAGAAAATTACAAGCATGAATAAGTTTAAGAATCAACAAGAAGTAACCGTATTGGCAATTTAAAAAAATTGGCAAAATTCATGCAGGAACAATAAGATGAAAGGGAGAAGAAAGAATCAATCTCTTGAAGATGATAAATATTGTCACGTTGCAAAAACCTATGCAATAAAACATGTTTGTAAATGAGTGATTGGAAAATGTGATCAATTCCTTCATATCGGTAAGGTTAATAATCAAGGAATGTGACAACTTGATTCTTAGAGAAAGTTAAGTCATGTTACTTGAAACAGAAAATTTCTAAAATGGGGCTATAAATGTGAGTATAATGAGCAAGCTTGGAACAAAAATTAATGAGTAATTTCGTTTCAAGATACGTGAAAAGAACGCTCTATAACTCCTCAATGTGACCGGAAAAAACTAACCTGCCTCCTCAATTGGCCGCGCAAGCTGGCAAGTACCCACCGGCATTCTCACCTTTTGCTTCAATTTGCTCAAATCAGGCTTGTAAACCCAAATATCGTTGTCATGCCACAAGAGATCTTCACATCTGAATATTTCATCCATTGGACCACAAGAGCCAAGAAAAACGGCATATACGTCTCCAGAGAAATCAACAATGCTTTTGTTACCTTTCACTAGTAGATTAGCGACTACTAGATTGACTTGCAGCCTAAAAATATCAATAAATCCCAATTTTGTTGCCTTACCTGGACACGGAACAGTGGCTACAACAACGTTCCAAGTCTTGGAATTGTTCAAACTGTGGCATGGGAATTTCCGGGCACGTTTGTAGCTCAGGATATTCTTCATTAATTCCACACTGGAAATAAGTCTGACCATTTTATATTCTGTGCAACAGGCTGAAATTTCACCTCCTTTACATATAACCCTTCATGTAATTCATCGAAAATATTCGCTTTTCTATCGATGTTTACTGTACCAATCTTTAGCCCTTGGTACTTGTGATCTTCAGCTACAATTTCATGCCATTTTGGACGTGTGACTGATTCAAAAGATATCTCTTTTTGTAGAGTACTGATCTGCATATTTCTCGTATGGTTTTGGCCAAAACCACATTGTTATGACTAGAATGCTGAGTAAGATAGAGACGAAAAATAAAAGGGAAAGGTTTTGGCTTCAAAGTTGGCTTGGAAACCATTTCCAGATTCCTACTAATCTTCTGTTGATCTCTGTGGATTAAGTTTCGAGAGTACTCGTGCATCAGCACTACAAGAAAAATGATGGAAAATGATTTATTACTTCGCATAGAAAAGAATTTGGGACTGAAATTTCTCTCATTGATGGTGTGATCTTTATATATGGCAAGCCAGCCATGAGTTGTTATTACTGAAATTGTAGATTTGAGTTTAAAACGTGTGGGATAAAGGAATTTTAATTTGATCCAGTCAACTTTTTTGGAGTTGGAAATAAGGGGATTAAATTAATCTAATTACCATAACAGAAAAACTTTATGAACCACATGTCTATCGTGCATGAAAGATCTAGGTGTATTCGGGGTAGGATAATTTCTCCGTTGATAAGGAACAAGAAAAGATAATTTGGACAAGTTTATGTAATCAAATCCAAAAGAATATAATTTGGCCTAGTCTTTACTAAAGGTTATAAACCATTAAGCATTCAATATTTGTAGTATCGAAGAAGTAAACCAGAAAAACAAAAACCGCAGCATCAACTCTACGAATTTTTGCCCTAAAGCCATCCCAAAATTGTACTTGAGAAATTTTTGCTGTCCGAAATTCCAGTAGATCATATGACAGTCGAATTAAGTCTTTTAATACTACGCAGGTACGTGACACTGATCAAGAATTAGTCCAAAAAAAAAAAAAAAAAAAACCTCTAGAGCTGCCCTTAAAGATAAAGCAAAATAGTAATCCAAATAATCATTTTCCATTCAGTTCTTGAATACTTGGCAAGACACTTTGCTCTGTGAAATAAAGGGCTCCAAAAATTGCCTTGGAACTGCCAACTCTTATGGTAGTTCGTTCTTGAATTTAGGATGCCACCATCCCTTTACATGACAACTTGTTGGAGCAGCTGGATGATCACTTAGTTGTAAACAAAGATCAAAGGGCAACAAAGTTGACAAGGAAAAAGATCAAAGTGTATGAGATATATTCATGCAAGATGATTGTTCATGATATTTATATGCCTGTCAATTTCCAGATTAAGTATGAATACATGACATATCAATGAGCCAATTAAGTTCTAGTACCATTATGAATTTTTGGCCTAAAGTGTTTAGATTTTTATCCCACTTGGTACGATCATAGTGGAAATTTTTTCTCATTAGACAATTTGAGGCTACCTACACCGTTATCACACCAAGGATGATAGCATGGATCCCAAATAAATAATGGTATTAATTGGGACAAGCAAAATCAGAGTTGTATTACTTTTATTATTTCCTTGTCTTAGAACATTCTTAGATGGTTCCTCTACTGACGCTTGAAGAACCACCAAGTCAGTGATCAGTATTCGATAAGAACAATCTTAGTTTGATCATAAATTTTGTAATAATTTTCGAAACCTAATATCTTTTAGGATTTTCACTAACAAAAAGTACTTTATAATTATACTGTTTTATCCTACGATAATAGCATACAATTTAGGATGAGAGTTACTTTTAGGAAAATATGTTCAAACTGAAGTCAAGTGGCTAATTTTTTTTTTTTGGAGGGTCAAGTTGGGTGGTAAAGTGAGAGGGATGAAAATAAAGAAAGTAGCTATTTTTTTTAAATGCTTTTTGTTACTTCATTCTCTATGGATTGCCATTTTTCCTGAAAAAGTTTTTACATTTTTCATGAATACATTTTCAATCATACTTTTACTTCGCATACATCAAATCACTTTAGTACATTTTTTTTTACAAAAGATTTAGAAAGTAGCAATTTAAACGGACTCTTAGTTTTCTTCTCTATCTCTTTTTTATTTTTTATCCCATGTTTTGTCCTTTCAAATTTAAAAATATCTTCCATGAACTTTCTAAAGTTTTCTCTTTTTTCTTCTCCACAATTTAGTCCTTATCTAATTGTATGTCTCCTAATATATGCTACCATGTATTCTATGAAAAAAAATTTATGTAAATAGAGACATCATTTAGATAAAAATGGAAATAAATTAGAATCAATGAATGATCTAGCAAGAGCAGACTTAAATTGGTCATCTCTATTTTATTTTGAAAAAAAAAATATTTACTTGAATATTCTAACACAAGTATGACTTTAGATGTCTAATGGTACAAATGGAAATCCAACTCTTAAGAATTCGGTGAAAATTAAGATAAAACACGAAGTCTTCACAAATTCATCGAATTTTTAAAATGGTTTCAAGCATAGAAAATATCAAGTTCCATATGTAATTTAGTCATTTATCTTAAATTCAATATTACAATTTTTAAGGACATTGGAAGGCAGCAGTGGACAGTATAATTTTGGGCCAAAAGTGGAAACTGTATTAGGTTATGGATTGCACATGAACCTATGAAATAGCCCAACAACATAATCGATTTGGACAGCAAAAAATGGATTAGGCCCAGTAAAGTGCATAATTGTCCCAGTAGTCCACGTCAAGAGATGGGCTGGGTTAAAGATCCAACACACTTTACTGGAAACCTGACAGCAAGTAGATGAATTGCAATTAGTTTATTTAAAAATTAAATATAAATATATACGCATTTACTACTTATTTGACAAATTAAACCACTTTGTATTGTATGCTCATACCATAACAAAGAATCATTTATTCTCAAAAAAAAAAAGAAAAAGAAAAAGAAGAAGAAGAAGAAGAATCATTTACATTGTATTAAAACTAATTAGACTTTCTGCCAACAAATTTAATTTAAAAAATTAAGACTCATTGTGTCCTTACCTATAAATATAGTGAAAGATGCGGATAATGGCCTGAAAATTGAACATCATGAACATGTTTCTATGGTTCAAAAAAGGAAATTTTCACAGCACATTGTGGGATGACGAAATTGCCTCCTAATGGTCTGCCATCACTAGTTAAGCCCTTATTTGATAGTCCAATTCAACATTTAACTTAATGGATTCAAATATTTACATATTCAGACACGTTTGATAATCAAAAAATTGAACATTTGAATTAATTAAGTGGCACTGAATTTTCTAGACAAAATTTGCTCTAAAAAAGAAGTGATAAACTATTCACTTATCATTGAATGTTATGTACACCCAAATGTATTAGATTTAATACTTAATAGATTCAGACTTCATATTTTAGGTTTCAAATTTTTAGTTTTCAGACTTCAGTTTTATCAAACGTACCCTAAGTCTAAAATGGAATACCATGTAGAACAAGAGACATGAAATCCCAAATTGGCCAAATCTTACAAATTATACATGTACAGATATTTAGGCGTGCATTCTTGGATCTTTCACCCTAATTTCCCAATGTCTATCAGGCAAACTTGCATTCTTAGCTTTACCTCTCCACTTTTTGATTCTTGCATCCATTCTTGGACTAAGCTCACAATATGGTCTGAGCTTCTTAGGCATTGCATCATAAACTTGCCACCATTTCTCATGAGCCAAGTCACTAGCAAACTTATGAAACCCTACCATATCCCAATTACAATCATAGTCTTTGTAGCACATCCATGGCTTCACTCCTAGATAATGAATGGTATACAAATTCATGGGAATCTTAGGTCTGATCAAATCATAGGAATCGCCGAAAAACTTGAGAAAATTAACCCTTCCAGGCCATCGATGCCACCATGTAAATACTTCATTAAGGAACCCTTGATCGCCACCATTATATGAAGCCATTGTGAATCTTTTGCCCATTACTGCTTGAAATGCACATTTTGATGGCTCCACTAACATTAGGCCAGAGTTGAAAATGTGCCCATTGTTCCCAACAGCTGATAGTTGTGGATAAACAAAGAATTCATCTAAGCTCCTAAGAACTATGAAATCAGAGTCTATAAAAATGATCTTATCATATTCAATAAGATGCCATATTCTGAGCTTGCTGTAATTCCACTCGTTATAGGCACCTTTCGCGGCATGAGGGCTTCGAATTCTTTTTATTCGCTTGATTTTCCAACCAGCAGCCTTCAGTCCTTGCAGGGATTTTTTTGAGATGGAATCATCAGCTAGTAATACGAGGTCTTTGGTTGAGTTGGATTGGATGATGCTTTGAGCTAAAGCTATTGCACCACAAACATAGGCTTCTGAAGAGTGGAGAATAGTTACATAGGCTTCTCTTGGCTGGTACAATGCATCGTTAAGTGCATATCTTCGCCACCCTTCTTGACCTACAGATATTCTTTTCATGTAAATAATTTTTATTGTATAACCTATTGAACTTTAATCTTCTTTTTTTTTAACGTAATTATAGCGAACGAACATTTCAATTGGGATTATTGAATTTTCTCTATCATGTAGTAGACAGAAAACACAAATAGATGACATAATAGCAATTGTCGCCTGAATTGATGAATGTAGAAACCATTTCTCAATCAGAACTAAATATGTTTATATTTTGGTCAGAAAAGTTTTAAATAGTTGATAAAATGTTTCATCTGTAACCAAGAGTCACAAGTTCGATCAACAGGATAAATGGAATCACTATTGATGCTAAGAGAGAAAAAATATTTAATAGAATCAACAATCATGCATGCATTTTTATAAACATCCGTAGATAATGTGAGCACCATATTCCCAAAGGACAGCACAAAATAACTGGGGAAAATGAAAGAAATTGGCATTAAATGGATTTATTTAATATTTCCACCTGTTTCACCCTATGCATTCCATGAAACAATTTTGGTCATTTAGATCAAAACTCAATACAAAATTCCTTCACTAAGCAAAGAAACTTGCCTGATTCTGCGAATGGACGAGCAAGCTGACACGTTCCAACCGGCATCAGCACCTTCTGTTTGAGCCTTCTCAAGTCCGGCCTATAAATCGACCAAGTCCCGTCATCCCAAAACAAGTCATCACATCGAAAAAATTCCCACATTGGACTACAAGATCCTAAGAACACAACGAACTTCATTTTATGCTCATGGTACTCAAAGCTACTTCTTACCAATAAATTAGCAACCACTAAATTCACTTGCAACCTAAATACATCCCTAATCCCCATGCCCTTTTCTGCTCCTATAGGGCATGGAATACTAGCCACAATTACATCAAACTCCCCATAATCATTGTACCGTGGCATAGGAATTTCCGGGCATTTCTGTTCTTCAGGATTATCCTCATCTATCCACTCAGGAAATAAGTGACCCCATTGAATATGATCAGCAGCCCGATCAAAATTTACCTTCACAATCTCAGCTTCTCCTTGCATAAATGATGATCCAATGTCTTCACTTGTCTCATTGTTTACGTTAACTAAACCAACTCTTATCCTTTTTTGTGCTAGCTCTTGGGCTATTATTCGATACCATTCGGGATATCTAACAGAAATAGAGTTGATGTTTTTTCTTGGAACTTCAATCTTCCAGCGAAAACTACGGAAAATGATGAGCATGAGAGTTAGAGAAAGAAAGGTGAGGGAAAGAGTTGTGAAGGGTTTTCTCTTTGAGGGCTTAGAACCCATTTTTCGGCAGCTTGTCACGTTTGATTTGTTGTGTCCAAATATAAGGAAGATAGGTGTATTGTATAAATTGGTTTAGGAGCAAAGAAGACATTGCATGACTGCACGTTCTATTGATTTGTAGTTGTACATTTGTTTGAAAGATTCACACGTCTCTAATGCTTGTGGTTCCATTGTTTGTTTATTGATCAGTCAGAAGATAATGCATTCTCTTCAACTAGTTAATGATTGGGTTGGTATGCATAAATAATGCAAGGTTGTATATTTTGAGTGGAAGGATGGTTACTAATCTCTACTTCATGAACAAGACGTAATCTTGCTTGGGGTGTGGTACAACAGAAGAAGTCTTCACGTCTTAATTCAACTTCTTCGACAAGAAAAAATGAAAATTTTATTGCACAGCTTAGAACAAGCACCTTTACATAATTGAAAATGAATTGCTGTGGGTGCAAAATTCTGCGGTTGCAATAGAGCTCTTCATTTTGTTTTGTTTGTTAATTATCTATATAAAAATAAGTAAAAGGTGAAAATGGTCACTAAATTATCTAAAATGGCATGGTTTGGTCACTGATTTTTTTTTTTTTGTCAAAAAGGTCATCGAACTCTTTAAAATGAGCCTTTGGGTCATTCTATGCTAAATCAATCATAAATGACCAGTAATTTAGGACATTTTTGTCCTTGAAAATCTATAATAAACAAGTCAAATGCGCTTCTTTCTAGTTGATTTACTAGATAAATTGGACGATATGACCCAAAAAACCCATTTTAAGGAGTTGACCTTTTGGCAAAAAAAAAAAGGACATTTTTGTCATTCTATGCTAATGAGCCTTTTGGGTCATTCTATGCTAAATCAATCATAAATGACCAGTAATTTAGGACATTTTTGTTCTTGAAAATCTATAATAACAAGTCAAATGTGCTTCTATCTAGTTGATTTACTAGATAAATTGAGCAATATCACCCAAAAAACCCATTTTAAGGAGTTGATCTTTTGGGTCATTCTATGTTAAATCAATCATAAATGACCAGTAATTTAGGACATTTTTGTCCTTGAAAATCTATAATAACAAGTCAAATGTGCTTCTTTCTAGTTGATTTACTAGATAAATTGGACAATCTGACCCAAAATACCCATTTTAAGGAGTTGATCTTTTGGCAAAAAAAAAAAAAAAAAAACTGGACAATCTAACCCAAAAAGTCCATTTTAAGGAATTGATCTTTGGCCAAAAAAAAAAAGAAAAAGTGTCCAGACCGTGCATTTTTTATAGTTTAGTGATCATTTTGGCCATTTACTCTTTAAAGATAGTTTTCTTTTTAATTTCATGCACATTCTTTGTACTCATAAGACACTCGTAAAATATATTTCAGACGTTATATTTTTAAAATATAAGATTAATTAGGAAAAGTATAAAATACAATGGAAATAGGGGAAAACATAGAAATGCAAAGAAGGATAAAATGTTAGTATATGTATATATATGATAGTTAGTTAATATTAGGTTTGTTAATGGAGTGTTCCTGAGGGCACCCCTCAGAAAAACCCTTCTTTGTATTTCTTCTAAAAGATTCAAAAGTTTAGATGGACCAATATCTGAGATATCAATTAATTGGAACGCGGCTGGATAACATTGCATAACATTTGATTCTTGAGTTTCTTAGGTTAGGTCTTGATACTGATTAGGGATGCAATGATTTAGGCAAATTCTTTGAATTGCTTTACGGATTTTGAAGAAGGCAGGCAGCCATTGATGTTGGATTGCTACTCGTGGTTTTGGTCCTTAGCCGTGAGAACGGCACACATTCACATAGAAACAGGAATTAAGTTTAAAAAATGGGGAAAAGCAAAGGTGAAGGGAAAAATAAATTAGAAAGAAAACTAAAGCACTTTTGAAACTGTCAATATCTTTTGTTTTACTGCTTTAAAGGTGTTTTTGCCTTTAATTAATGTTTGGTTGATTGTTTTTGCCAAGCTTTTAAGGTTTAAGTCGTTATATTGTTAAGGGCAAATTATCCAATTGGCCCTTGAACTCTTTGTCTAGATAAAAATAAGCCCCTCATCTATTTTTTGTTGACTTTAAGCCCTCGAACTTGTAAATTGGGCACCCGTGACCCTTTTAGCCAGTTTCTCTGATTTTTTATAACCGGAAGGCCAATTCACACGAATGTCAGTGTACTTTTTCAAAGGGCATTTTTGTCCGTATATTCTAAGCAAAAGGGAACAACTCCTTCTTCCCTCCATTTCTGCAAAACCTTCGTCGTCGCCGCTTTCTCTCTCCTCATTCTCTGCAGGAGAGTGATACCACCGCTCTTAGGAATCTCCCCACTAGCAGAGTCATAGCTATTCCTTCGAGCCCTCCAAGGTCCCCACTAAGTTCATCCAACCACCAATCCATACTACTCTTGCTACTCCTCCTGCTCCGATTCCTTTTCTTCTTTTTATCAGAATACATATCGTCATCCCTAGGCCACCAATTCTCACTGTAACAGTCATCACTCACCGAACCTTGCTCTAACTTTTTCTTCTTCTTCTTCTTCCGCTCAAGCTCTTCACAGTACTCCTTCTTCCACCATTCCCTTGCTGGCCTCCTCTTATCCTTCTTCACGTTCTTTTCATCATCCAACGACACCCACCAATCTAACCGCCTTCGGTTTTTCTTCTTCTTCTCTTTTTTCATTTTTCCCAACTGCTGCAGAAGTTGATGAAGTCCCAATCCATTCACTCTTCGGCCTCTCTTTCTTAATCTCATTTCCAATCCATTCCATCATATAATCCTTCACCACCCCCGATTCAATGTCTCCATTATCTTGCTTCCACCACCAATCTTTCCCAGAAAAACTCTTCTTCTTCTTTTTCGCAATCTTACCCCCACCACTGCCCAATTCTCCCCCACTCTAGACACCAGTCCTATCAAAATTAGCCGCTAAAACACTATTCTCATCCAAACTTTCCAGTGGAGATGCCATTGCAACCGCTGTTCTCGGCGAGACCACCATAGTTGTCTCTGGGGACAATTCCGCAGTCAGCACCGTCTCCAGCGAAGCCTCCACCGCAACAAAACAACACTCTAGGGACTGTTCCACACCCCCATCACGTCCATCACAAACACTAGCCGTTGTCACACAGATTCACACTCTCCGTCTCCTCAGCTACAGATCCATTATCCTTCACTCCCTCATTCACCGAATTACCCTCTTTTTTCACCTCAATCTCAACCTGACCCTCATCTAATTTTAACCTTGCTTTGCCTTGCGATACATCAACTCCACCACCGGCAAAATCAAGCCGTACAAAGCCGCGGCTGCAAGCGTCATGAGGAACCCCAAAACATACATCTTGATGGACTCACCCTTGGGCTAGTCACCCTTGGGCTGGTCACTGTTCGTGTTCATCAATACTAGCTTGGTGTTTGGTCCTTCAGTTTTGCGGCGGTGGAAATAGGAGATAGGTAGTAGGATGGCAATAATAGGAAATCCTACGGTTTGTAACAAGCTCGAAAGCCAGATTCTTTTGCCTCATTTGACGAAGCAGAGACGCATGATTATAGGGCCACCGCAGTTGCCTATGACGAGAATCAAATAGTTGAGAACTAGGAGAGCTTTGCTCAGAGTGTTGTTGACTTGAGCTTCCATTTCTCCACCTAAACCTATAGATCTGTTGTTCCCTTTTTGCTTAGAATATGCGGACAAAAATGCCCTTTGAAGAAGCACACTGGCATTCGTGTGAATTGGCCTTCAGGTTGCAAAACCGGAGAAACTGGGTAAAAGGGTCACAGGTGCTCAATTTTACAAGTTCAAGGGCTTAAAATCAGCAAAAAATAGATGAGGGGCTTATTTTTATCTAGACAAAAAGTTCAAGGGCCAATTGGATAATTTATATTGTTAAATATGAAGTCATCATTAATCACAAATGAGTGGTTGATGTGATGCCACATGTAAATTTCAACATGCTATTGCAAGTTTCACTAAAAACAAAATTGTGATACTAAATTTAGTACTACTAATGGTAAGTTTCTTTTGTACAAATCAAGTAAGTTTCATAATCTATAAAACTTACTCTTTAAACAACAAATTTTACTATTTTTTTAGCAAAAATTACCACTTTTTTTACCAAAATTTATCTTTTTTATACAAAACTTACTATTTTTTGTATCAAAAAACTTATTATTGAATTAACAAATTAAAGATAAAAGGATTCAAATGAGTGTATACTCCAATAATAGGCTGCATATTCAAAAAAGAGGAAGGAAAAAAAAAGGAAAGAAAAATCAATTTATAAGCAAAAAATGGACTGTTTTAATTTTAATATTCTAAATAAGTTGAATTTGCTCACCTATTGTCAGTCGATGTCTGATCACAATTTGAATAAAATAATTTAATTTGTAATGTGTTATATGGTTGAGTAATTATAAACTTATTTATATAACCAACAAAAGATATTCATGTCCGATATATCAAAAATCATAATATAAAAAATAAAATAGAACTAACTCATTTAAAAATAAATAAAAATGAATTTGAATGGTTCTTTTGGTTTTATACTTTCTAAATATACTTAACTTTGTATTTTAAAAATAAAAGCATTAGTTTTAGTTATTTTTAAATAAATTTGAATTGAATAGTGTCAATTTTCAAATGATGGTTTATAATTGAATCCATACTCAACTTCAAATTAAAGAGGTATATTTTGAAGCAAAAGAGAAAAATCCCATAACCTGCAATTTGGTTTACATTTTAAAAAAAATACTTAACTTTATCTCTCATAATATAAAAATATAAAAACCTGAAAAATTGATCACAATGATTGCACGTATAGACATCTAGAAATGTAATTTAAAATCTGATAATATCTTATAAAACCCTTAACAATCACAAAAACTAAAAGAATTTTTAGAATATAAAAATAACATGACAGTATTACATATTTACATATGAATAATAGAACAAGGATATACAAAATAATTAATAAAACTCTAAGGTATTTTTAGTTATTGGGTCGAAGCCTTTTCTTCAAGCCTATTAGGACAAATTTGGGTAGATATATACAAATTAAGTAGATCTAGTTTAGGATCAAATATTTTATACCTTTCCTTAAACTATATTATTATTTTTTTATTTTTGGTATGACTAATGATGTTTTCACTTTTTTCACCAAAAATAAAGATTTTAAATAAGAATTTTCATGTTGAAGGGCCAGTAGAATTTTATTTTTGACTTAGTGATTTCAAAATTTAGGCTTTATTAATGGTACCATTATTTATTCGATTTGGTTAACGGGTACTTGTTGAGAGCAGTTTCAAGTGTTATTTTTTTTAAAAAAAAAATATGATTAATTTCAAAAAGTGCCTAAATACATGCGGATAAATTATAAAAATCTTGATTTATTTTTTTTAATCCACAACCAATGAATATTATTTCTTTTTTTTTTGTTTTCTATATAATTTGACCTTTAGTTAGGATTTTAAAATTGAACTATAAATTATTATTTCCTTTATTACTTTTAGTAAGAATGATAATGTTTTCTCTTTATTTATCCATCAGAATCTGACTTGACAAATGAATCATTAAAGAAGTAAAAAACTAAATTCAAACTATAAATGGTTTCTTTAATTTAGTTCACTAATCATTACTTATTTATAATTTCCTTGATTTGGTCTTCTATACATTGAATTGTGCATAGTTATTTATAGTAAATTTAACCAATTCTAAAGATGTTTTCTTAGTTTTGTTTCATAGTAATTAAATGGCCAAACTTATTTTTGTTAAGATTAATAAAAGACTAAAAAAAAGTAACCAATCTCAAACATGATCATATTCTACTTTGGTAAGGTTGAGAAAAATTGAAATTCATATTGCAAAATCATAGGCACTCTTTCCTATTTATGATATGCCACGTTTGGAAGATTCTGCTTTTAGGAACTAAACTAATAAAAGAACATATTTAGAATGGATCTAACAAAAGGTAGTAATGATAGTATAAACGGCAATCCTCAATTAATTCATCTAATAGTAAAATAGTGGGAGAGTTTGAAATTTTGAATTTGAGACAGTGATAAGATTAGTCATAACTTGCTATTTCAAAGTTTTTAATTGGACTTCATGTGTTAAAATAATTTAAAAAAAGAAAAAGAAATGGAGGGTTTAAAAGCTATTCAAGGGTCTACACTAAAAACTCCTTTGTAATACACATACAAACACACATATATGTATATGTACGCATATATATATACACATATGTGTGTGTATGTACATACACACACATAAACAAACATACACACATATACATATGCATATACATACACAACACACACATATATATATGTGTATACATATATATAGATATATACACACATACCACGTGTGTCACGTGTATGTATATATATAATATATGTAACTTTAATTCATATAGAACTTTTGGGCAGATTGATGATTGAGACAACTAATACAAAATCTTTTTTAAGTCTACAATGTTCTCAATTCTATTGCCTTCCACCCGTGAGATGATATGATATCTTTTCTAGATCCCATCACATGGATAATATGACTGTTGTCATTCTCTCTTCTGCTTTTCTTTGTCTACATTGGCTTCATTTTCATTTTAAATTGATGGAAACTTTCTTCCCAATGTAGGGAATCTATGGAGGCCTAAAATTTTAATTCAGGAAAGGCGTCCTACTCATTTAAAGTGTCAATACAAAGGTTACAAGTCCGAGCTACTCAACCCCTGTCATCCACAAATTTAATGATCTAGCCCTTTTTTTCATAACTTTGCTGAAAATCGTTCAGCAGCAATTGATTGATGGTTAAAAGAAGACTTTTAGTCGTGCCCTCCCTCTAAGCACAAGTTAAGCATCTTGGTGACTCATCTAATCACCAGGAATTTATGTACATTCTCCCAGCTGAAAGGTAAAGAAATGGTATAGCTCCCCCATGACAAAGGCATTTATACTTTTTGTTCCTTGGGGCTGGAGAGAAAGGGAGAGAGAGAGACAGAGGAGCATCAAGCATCAAGAATATCAGTAGATATAGACCGACATTCCCCTCACGTAGCAAACTAGAATATTTCTCAATTCACAGCAAAAGTTAAGGGCATACAAATGATAAAGTTAATGGCCAAACAATTTGGATATCAAATCTACCAATACAGTAACATCTTTAACCTTTTCAAGCCCGACCTTATCATTCTCTTTGACTAGTGGTCATAGCTATGTTTCAATAAATCTGATTGCATATTTTAAATCCTACCCCTTTTTAAGAATAGCACTAAAGGCTCATTTAGCTAAAGTGGCTCTAGTTATGTTTGAAAGAACACAAGCGGTAAGCATTAGAAATTGTTTCTTAGTCCATGATGCCCCCTAGGTTTTAGCTAGGGTGGGGGGCTAGCTAGTTGGCGCCTTATATCTGCAAACTTTTTGGTGATTCTATGGAATAATATATTTTGTACTATTCTTTTGCTCTCTTTGCATAAGAAAAAAGCTGTGAGGTGTTTGAAGTAAGAAACAGGAGAGAATGATGACCTGAACTTCTCTTCTTTACTCTATTTTGCAGGTCTTTAGTTACATTCCAATTGTTTCTTAAGCTTTAGCAAGGAGAGGATCGTCTTGCTTCAAAAAAAAAAATATCAAGTAGAAGATCGTCATACTTCTTGGTATATAGCTGTTTAAGCCTTTCTCTGATTTATTATACTATGTTTCTGCTTCTGTTTCTGATACTTTGTCTGTTCTTGAACAAGTGAAGCTAGATTTTCTGAACTTGCAAGATTGATTCTGTAGATATGTAGTGAGTCTTTAAGAAGCCTACTTGTAATTATGAATATTCATGGCTGTTGCCAGGAGCCTGTTAATCCTGCTTCTCTAATAATGGCTGTTGATTATCTGTCCATGTTAATTCGAATTGTTCCGCCAATTGCTTAAGCAAGATACCATAATATGTTAGGATGAGTGTAAATTAGGCTACATTGAGTCGAACACCGTAATGGTCAAGCTTGGATTGTATTCGATGACAGGCTTGAAATTTTGTGTTTCCTTTGTCGATATAGTCCTAGAGCTTTGGATTTAACATGATGTTTTTTTAAAAAAAAAAAAAAAAAAAAAGGAGGTTCTTTTTGAAGTATCCTCCTCCTTTTGTTTAGAGTAGCGGGTAGTTCAAGTTAAAGCATCTTCCTCACTTTGAAGGATGTTTCCTGAATCTCTGTAAGAATTTCTCTTCTTAGTTGTTCTTAGCTTTGATTATGACTAGTGACTTTGCTTTCTACAGAAGCTTATGGTGTTACAGATTGACCTTGTTCATACTTCCCTTTTTTCCCTATAAAAATCCCAATGTATTACTAGCTTGTTCTACCTATATTGTTACAAAGAGACGTTATATACTTGTATACATGCTCAAGAAATCACGAGACACAAGACCACTTCAACAGGTGCCTTTGCAACCTGTTGCCGAATTAATCATTGAAAAACAGGAATCAGAGATTACTCTGAAATGCATATGCTGACAAATCCTAGTAGGATGCACAATTTCCTGACAAAAAGGAGTACTTTTGGTAGGAAATCTTATTGCTGGTGACAGTGATATTACTCCTAGCCTGCTACTTTGCAGTAACTTTGCTGAACCAAAGGTACAACCATGATTTTCCATGATTCCATTACCGTCCAGCTTCAAACTGTTGCCATGGCATCATCATGGCAATTCCTTCTTTCTAGACTCAGGTATCCCAGCAATGTACAGGGAATCTGAAGCCTGAATTTGTCAAAGCTTTTGACTAACTAAAGGCATGCATGGAAAGTGCTGCAAGTAATAATGAATATTCCTTGTCAAAATTCACGCGCTGGCATAGCATGATTTGACCTGATATCAGACAGAAAATGCACAACGGAATTGACTCTTGTCTCCCTGCTTTTTTTGAAAATCTTGTTCCTGCTTGATTAAGTTTCAAAATAAAATCAGGCTTCCTTCTGATGCCCGGCTAATACATTGCAGCATTGGCTAGATGGGAGCACAGGCACACAACGGCAGATCTTTTGATCCAAAAGTTTGCTCAAGTGGAGGAGGAGGGGAGGAATATGACAACGCAACTTTAGAGCCTCCAAGAATCCTGGCAATTCTTGCTTCAACACTCGAAAAATCCATCCTCAAGAATGAAAAGCTACTGAAAGCAACCAATGTGAAAGATGTCATTACAATTTTCCACGGTTTAAGAGCACCTGCATTAAGCATTAGGCAGTATATTGAGCGCATATTCAAGTATGCCAACTGCAGCCCCTCTTGCTTTGTTGTTGCATAACATCTATATGGAGAGATTCCTCCATCAGACAAATGGTTACTTGACATCCCTCAATGCTCACCGGCTTCTGATCACCTGCTTCATGCTGGCTGCCAAATTCGTCGAGGACGAGTAAGTACACATTACAATATTCAATCCGAATATCTCACCACTATTAACATTTTCCCCTCAAATAGAGTGGCAACTTTGTAGGCAATTTCTTTCCAGCAAATCCTCACAATGTCAAAGTAAATTCAGCCGAATGTTTCAATGATTGTGCCATATCAAATGACTGTTGCAGGTGCTACAACAACGCATATTATGCAAAAGTAGGAGGAATAAGCACAACAGAAATGAACAGGTTGGAGACGAAGTTGTTGGTTGCCATAGATTTCAGGCTGCACGTGGAGTGTCGAGACATTTGATGATTACTCCTTTCGACTAGAGGATGAGGCTTCAAGGGAGCAATACAGAATCGAAAGGCCTTTCCGACTGTGTGGACTGGGAAAAGGTTCAAACAGCAAAGACGGCTCTGGCTTTGCACCCAAAGCAGCAGGATACACTTGCAGAGCCACCTAAATAATGCTCTTCTCAAACATATCCGAGTGAATTCAAGAGGAGAAACTGAAGGTTATGACTTCAAACTCCTTTTAAAAACATTTTGAGAAAATGGAGATGTTCAATGTAATTGAGAAAATGATAGTTAAAATGTAAGCTCTAGTTGGTCTGCTTCCAACTGAAACTTCTGAAGTCGCAATCCCAGAAAATATGTATGTTTCAGGGCCTTTTGCACTAACCACAGACTACTGAACAACTTGTTTCCTTTTCTTTCCTTCTTTTTTTTTTTAACTCCCTTTGCCTAGAAAATTCAAATTGTTACGATCTGATAAGAACTTGAACCCTGTAAAGTGCGTCCAAGTCTAAACAACAATTCTCTTGAGGGAGTGCGACTGCACCAATAATCGCACCAGAAATGCCGGAGTCTGACGGTCAACGGTTGCACAGATTATCGTGGAATTCCCGGACGACATCTGATATCATACGGATGCATCCGAGGAGAAGCTAACAATAATATTGATAGATAGACCCACGAGATAAACTCATGAAGCAAATCGACAGGAACATAAGAGGTGCCTATATGATTTTTCTCCATTTCGCACCTTAGTGGTTTTTCAAACTGATTACCAGGAGAGGATGAAAATTAGTGGTTTTTCAACTTCAAAATTTCAATAGCTTTCAACTATAGCTTACCCTGGAGGACGCGCCACCTTCCAACAACTTTGCCATCAAGGCTTTTCCCATGTATGTGAATTTTGTACCATCCAGAAATTCAATTCCAAGCAGCTAAAATTCTTAGAGACCAATTCAATTTGCTGTACATTAATTAATCAATTCCCATCCAATTTTGGGTACACCTATCAATAAGAAATTAAAAGGGCACAGTGAATCTTTACAATCAAGCGACAGAAAGATCCGCTTCCCTTGGTTTGATCAAATGCAACCATCAAGTAAACTTGGCGTAAAGAAAATTCTCGTCCACTTTCCCCTATCTATTCAATTACTCACCATCATGAGTCTGATATACAGCTGTTCCCACCTTATCTACACAAATCAATAACACAGCTACGCATTACTACACAAATTCAGAAGAGTTTCCCATATTTATTATTGAGTATGGCCACCTTCATTTCCAGCGAAGCAGGGAAAACTCAAAACACTTTCAAAAGTGAGAAAGGTAAATGCCTAGAGCACAAGGAATATATAGAATAGCGAACGTATAAAATTTGCAAAATTTTAGTATCATAAATTACATCTCTAGTTACACATCCACCATGCTGCCTCCACCACCATTTTTCCACTTGGGAAACCTATACCTAGCGAGTAGTCATTACAATAGTAGGCCAAACGTAAAAAACCTACTTCAGAACAGCCAAACACAGAAGCATCAACATGGAGAACTAATCTTCCAAATTCTCCAGAAACCACTTCAGACGAAACACACAAGCTTCCATCTAAATGCTAGATTTGAAGCAGAACGCCTTTTTTTTCTCTTTCGGAATTAAACATTACGAGAAAAGAAGTGAGTGCCCTTCACCAATTTAACTGGATGAATTCCTTCTTGCAGCATAAACACGGTAAGCAGCCAGGCCGACAACAGCAACTGCAGCTCCAACTATAAATCAAAACTAGCAATTAGTATTGTTGAAAGAAAGAACATGAATAATCTACTTTGCATTTCTTGGCAAGTTCAAGCCTAGCCTGGACAAAAAGGTTAACTGGCCAAGTCAAAACAGGCAGAGGGCTAAAACCATGTCCCCATTTCTCTTAAGAGTATCATCACGTCCCTCAAAAAAAAAAAATTTATCACATGACTGAGGCTAAAACTACTAAGACCTCTTTCAAGAAAAATGACCTAACTTTACAATTCAGGCAGAAGGGTTGGAGTTTAGATGGTCTCTTTTAGTAATGCCCTTAAATGTTTTACTCAGATTTATAAACTTTCTTTCGGACTATTATACGCTTAAATTTTGAGAACAATCTAATGCATGAAAGATGTTGACTCTACAAGTGTCATCAAAACAAATATAGTCAAGACAAAGAAAATGAAAGAGAAAGGTCTGTATTTGTATATACATCTACGATAGGAGTACATACTGTGGAATAGAGCGTCTTTTGTATAGTCTAAAACTCGAGAATTAATAGTCTTAACCGAAATTAATGTTTTATTAGAATTCCATCAAATCTGTTTTTAATGGTAATAAGACTATATAAAGAATGAATTGCAGGGGAAAATGAAACAACTAGCCTTAGTAGTTGGACACTCCTATGTGCAGGACAAAAACTGAAAATCTCAGCCAAGCATGTAGTATGCCAATTCTCCTTTAGGCGATTATTTCACAGATAGCCTAGATTAGCTAGACCAGACCCTGAAAATTCATGCATGGTGTTGATAAGCTACTTTATTTTAATTCTATACGTGTTTGAGCTCAAGGTAGAAGCACATTCTTCTGACAAAGAACTTCTTGTCAAACTCAACAAATGGAGATAACAATAAAACCTTAAGCAGGCGAAGCATATATAGTCAATTCTGAGATACCAAAAGTTCTGATTAAAAGAGTCTCCAAAAGATCAAAGTTATAAGATAGATGACAAAACAAGTACTTCAGATTTATCCAGATACCTGATACAAACATTAAAGAGCGACTGATTAACCGATGATAATGCTTGCGGCTTTTTCCTGCTTCAGTCTCAGGGATACTCAAATGGGGGTGTTCTGCTGCAGTTACAATCCTAAGGAATATATTACTCAAATCTCCTAGCTTTGGTGCTGATTGGTATAGGAGCCTCAATCCCCAAGTCCTGGCTAACCTAAAAAAGTAACAGGCAAGAACTCGAGGTCAGACAAAAAATGACAATAAAAAGGAGAAATCTAGCCACACTAGTCTCAAAAGCAGCTGAAGGACAGAGAAAATCATTGATCTCAACAAAAAAGATGTTTCATCACTAATATTTTGGCCTATGCAAAAATCACCAGCACCAGTTAAAAATTAATGCTAAACTGGACTTTCGTGGGTTTGAAAAGAGAAAAAAATCAACCAAAAATTGGGGAAATTTTTTGGAGATTTATTCCACCCAGCATTAATTAAGTTTGACCAATCATCTCAATTAGGAAGTTAGGAAAAGAAATGGGGGAGGAAAAAAAGTTGATTTTGGTACACACTTTTGGAAAAAAAAAACCTGAAATCTTAATTGTGCACAAAAAAATGCCACCAAAAATCATGCCCACAGAGATTTACTAGCTTCAAAAGTTTTTGGACACTTAAGTAAAATTATTAGTATATCCCAGAACACAACATCCCATAAACTGCTTAAATGATCCCTACATATCCACTGTAGGACAGACTGCTGGGATTCTACAATCTTGCCCTCTGAAGATGAAACATCTTCTGGCCCCAAATACAGCATATAGGCCCAAGTCTTCAAGATCAGACAGGAGTGCCCCGACAATAGCTAAAAAGAAACACTAGATGAATATCACAAACATTCAATAAGAATAGCCCTGTCAATCACTACACAGATATCACCAATCCTAAAGATTGTACTGATTCATGCATACACCACTGCTACAAAGTATGAATTGATGGCATATCCTGCTACGCTCACTAAATGCCACATCCATATCAATACCTTAACTAGCTATCATCATACTTTATATTTGCAATGAATAAAAAAGAACCTCAAGAAATAGTACGAGTATAAAGGTTTTATACCCTCGTTGAATTTTGTATTTCAGTCACAAATGATTCAAGATCATCTTTAGCAGCAACAATAAGGCAAGGAACCTCATAGCCAGTAGCTTCCCCATGACTAGCTACATCAAGCAGCAATTCAGTTGCCCTCTTCCATGAAGATTCACGAGTGCTGCAAAAGAGCACCCATTCAATTAGAATCAAATGTCAATGATGTGCAACATGACAAATTGTACTTTCTCATGACATCAGACTATCTAACAGTCATACACACATATACCTAGAAAAGTTCTTCAAAATCGTACTAGTATACATTGTCTGCTTACAGAAATTAAGGGTATTTCCAAAGAATTTCTGTCGTGTGTTCAAACGAATAACTTGTTAACCTTGAGGATTGACATATAGGAATGGGGTCTATGTCAGGAGATAAAGCAGTAGTCTTCAAACAAAGAACGTTAAGCAGATATTAAGACACCTTAGATACACAAATTAAGCATTTATGTCACCAAATTGATTCCCAAACCTTAATGCATTTATTCAACATTATACCTCATACAGAAAACCTAATAGACGAAAAACATCAGGTAGAACGACTACTTTGGCATCAAAACAAAGAAAATGGTATCCCTAAACCAGACTACAACGTTTTCCAGCTACCTGTCATGGACAAATACTGCAACATCACATCCAGCCAAAGCATCCTTACTAGATAGCAGATTTTGCACACCATCCTCTGGAATCTCACGTAAAACGAGAGTTTTTCTGATTCCCTGCCAGAATGCATACATACAATTTATCATTCCCCCAGTGGAAAGTGGCAAAACCAAACACATACAACAGACAAACCACACAAAGGAAAAAAAAGAAGGTTACTTAAGTACTAGCTGCTTTCCCCACTCCTTAACACTTCGCAGAAAAGTTCATCCAAGGTTCAATCAAGCTTCAATTCACAAGCATCACAGTTGAAGCTAGAACAAATTACAAGGCTTTTTGAACCTGCTCTACAACCCAACATAACATTCTTTGCTCAAGTAATTCTTAAGTTCCTTAGAGAAAATATCAGTATATTCTCTCAAGCATTCATTCTTTCCTTTAGCAAGAAGTATCTGTACCGTTATAACATATGTAAGAGGGTTGAGAGGCAAATAATTTATGAAATAGAGAAGTTCCAGTCACTAACTCTTCTAAATTAGCACTACCATGTACCCTTCTAACCATACAAGTACGATATGCTTTATGGCACATATACAATCATTTCTTAGGTGTTTCATTTGTTAACTTGCTTTATTTCCAAAAAAATGCAGAATGATTTGATATCAGACCAAATTCCAAAGTATTTTGACATTTAATTAGTCAGTTACCGGATGATCAACCTGCAAACTTCTTCAAGATTTCACCCTCTTTTTAATTTTCTCCCCCTTTTCTTTTGGGAGATTATATATTAAAAGGTGAAATTCCCAACTATATGTCAACATCATTCATGATCCACATTGGCAAACGTTCATCTCTTAGATTCTATCACATGCTTTGATAATGTTCAGCAGCACACAGAGAAAGATGTATGTCTTCAGAAGATCCTTTGTGATGTTCTTTTCCTGGTTATAATGATCCCAAGTTAGCAAACTGCCAAGTTTATGCAACCAAACTTACCCCAGGTTGATCAACAATATGCGCAGCATAGTTGTTATCATTGATAGTCGGAACATATTCTCCAGGAAAAGGCCTGCATATAAATAGCATTTACATGTTAAGAAGTAAACATTTGCAAATAAATAAGCTTAACTGATGAAATTGAGCAAATCAAGTTCATCTATAGAGATACTAAAAAAGAACCTTCCAATGAAGGAATTCAATAATGCAGACTTTCCAGCCTCTTTGGGCCCAAAAACAAAACACTGATACACATTTCTGTCTGAGTGTTGCTTTTTGCGATCTAAACGTCTTCTCCGAGTAACACGGATGGCAGTTGAAGCATCACCAGCATATCCAATATATATGAGATACTCAACACAGCGAATTGGATCCAAAAGTGCCATAAGAGCCCACTGCATCCCACACCATAATAAAAGATTTGGAACATGAGTTACTTGATAAAAATATAAGATGTGTACTTCAATGGTGACATACTTTATACAATATTAATGACAAAAGATGTCATCCTAAATTTTCAATACTGCTACCTAAGAGTTTCCATAGTTGCGAGGCAAATACATAAATCTAACCAGGAGGAACTGTCAATATTGAAAAGAATAAATGTGACAATGCCAACTCAACGAGTTGACCCTTCTGGGGATATAAATGACCAGTTCTAGATGAAAGCCCGCTCCACCAAATGTAACAATTAGAGTGTAGAATGAAAACTAAGAAAAAAGCAAACCAAACAAGTATGCAATAACAAGATTCAATTATTCCTCTTTTGCCTGCTGAAGTATACCATTAATTACAAGGAACCTTTTTTTCAGAAGTCAGATTTTAATAAACTAATAGTTAAGTTCTTAGATCATACTGCAAGCAGTTAGTTAAAGATAAAAAGATGAACAATCGACAAAGATATTGCAATCTCATATTTAGAATGCTAAAGTTATAGTTCCAAACTAACAGCAACATCTTTAGTAAAAAGGTCATTTTTCAATATCACACCGTGGCAGGCAAAGATTAGGGTATAGTTGCATTCCAAACACCATTCATTACGAATTTGGTGTCTCCTTGACTTCATGCAAAGAAGGTGTGGAGTCCTCTAGGCTGCTAATGAAAATAAATTGGTCTCAGCTATTAAATGAAGTGGTCAAGAAAACATGTCTTGCATGGGCTTGAAATCCTCTAACCAACTCTCATACTCTCAACTCAAAATTGAAATCTTGTCATGTGTGGTAGCAAATGCAATCCCATGCATTAGTGGACTAGTCTTTAACATATTAAAATCACCAATACAATGCTTCCTAATGCTCTGCATGTAAAATATTGTTAAAACATAAAATGGCACAAATTTTTGAAGTAACACACAGATTCTCATGACAAAAGTGTCTATTAGAGTGTAATGTAAGAAATGAGGGAATGGAGTACTAACCTTAGACAAAAAGCCTTCAATTGTAAGCCCACCAAGGGCATTTTTTTCTCCAGCATCTCTATAAGGTGCTTCATTCCATGGACTGAATATAAAGGGAAAAATTAGATGATAAATGAACATGAAATTATTAACCTAAAAATATAAAATCATGTTCTGCTGTTCAAAAATTAATATTGCAAATAAGAGAAATCACACGTTTTCAGAAATCAACAGATGTTTAAGAAAGATGCAAGGGAAATCAAATAAATTGATATAAAAAGTGTTTCATATGCAGTTTAAATCCTAATGGCTCGAAACCAGGTAAAGTGTTAGATACCCAAAAATGGGGGTTGTTACAGGGGTTGATCACATTTGGCATCGGGCCATTAGCCAGGGTGTTGGATGAAATTTAGGTGAGGATTGGACATACAGCAGAAGGAAGAAAATTGATGGGTTACCGCACAAATTATGCTGAGAATATATCTTCTAAATTGTGTAGCACTGGCACAGATATTTTCGTTAAAAAAAAAACTGTTTGTATTACATTTCAGAGATTAACCCATAGAGTAGTTGATGCCAAATTCATTAACCACTGTGATTGGTATCATGTTACTTCCACAGAAGCGAAGGATGTCATAGTTAAAGCGGAATGAAAGCATGCTTGGACTCCAAGGCAAAAAAAGTATGTTTTAGTTAAAGCACCAGCGAAGTTGAAATATTGAACAAAATCAAATTACTTTTCTGGTGCAGTTGAGAACAGATCTTCAACTTCAGGGGCTCTGAGAGATCCATCCTGATGGAAATCAGAAACAATATTCGCAACTGTTATTCAGAATGGATAACCATCAAGTTCAATCACAAAATATTAGTCGAACCAAATTCTCAACTATGAATGAACATCTTTACAAATCAAGACAACAAAAAATCTAGACGCTGAAATCTACATTGGATATGCATGCTGTTCACAAAGTAAAACAAAATGGTTGGCGTAAAAGCACATAGAAGATGTATACACTTAAATAAGATAAAATAAAATAAAAGAGATAAATGCATGCATGCATGCATGTATGCACAAAAATCATATTATACACATGAGCTCCCTAATATGCATATATGTGCGTGCGTGTGTGGGGCAGAAACATCAGCTTATCTACCAAAAAATCATAAGAACAAGTATCAGCAGCATTCAGAGACCAAAATACAAAATCAAAATCATGTCAAAATTGATAACCAACCACCATTTAGCTCAAGAAACCAAAACATCATACCAAGCACAAACCAGAGGCTCCGTGAATGAATTGCTTGCCATATTACAGCTTGTTAAATATCCAAAGGAAAAAAAAGGTCCATCAGCTGGCTAGTCAACCTTTCTCATGACTGCAAAAGCTAATTTGCACAAACCCCTATAGAAACCCTGCAGCTCGGCAGAGCAGTCTTGTAACCCACTACCCATAAATGTACATGTTTTGTCTTGCAGTTTATAACCATTTCATGTAACACAAATGACATAATGAACATGTACACTGGCAGTTGGAATACAAGTCCACATAGCAGGGCTACAACAAGCATCAGCTATGACATTAAAATTGACATTACATAATCTGTGAATTGTATAGATTGCAGTGATGCAAAGGACAATCTCAGAATCATTGCAAACCTTAGCTTCTTCAATTTGATGATTTAACATGACTCAACATGTGATTATTACAAACTATCAGATGCAAAATATGCATGTAAAATAGCTGCAGAAGTGAAGAAGAGATAGCTTGAACATACACCATCGATGTCATATGTGAAGAAAATTGTCCTCAGAAAATCCACAGCTTCATTTGTCAGCTCCACACTCTACAGATATAAGAGAGTAACCATCAGTAATTTAATAAGAAACAATGGCAAAAAATAACCAAAATAGTACGTAATAGGTGTCATATGCGTCTGTGTATACAACCACTGCTGTGAAGAATATGAGCATAGATGTCAAATCAAAGATCAGAAACACAAAAAACCAAATTTTGACACTGCAGAAGGTAAATCTATCGGGTGGATATCATTTGTATCTGGATTCTGTTGTTAGTACATATAAAATTAATATACCATTCATGAAAAAAAAAATTAACATGTAGTAAATGAGCAAAAGGAAAGATACATGCAAAGAAAAGAATTACAAGTGGCCAGAATAATCAAATTTGACTGAAGGAAAGTGTACCTGGTCAGGATGTTTTTTGATTGGAGGAGGAAGCCTATCATCACTGAGCCTGATTTCATTATTATAACCAAATTTTCTTAGAACAGTCCATGTTGTCTCCAAACGCCCCTTCTCTATAAAAAGAGCATGCAGGAATAGAAATCCAGTCAATGTAAGACCACGTTCACTCACGCCTTCAGCCAATTTCTCTTGCACAACCTTCTTAACACCAACTATTTCAGCAGGTTGTAGAGGAGCATTGAAGCACTTGACCTACAGGCAAGCACTGACAGTTTCTTAAGAACCCAAAGCACAAGCTTTAATAAAGATTGTGGATCCATATTAAAATGCTTTAAGGCATACAGAATCACTGTTAATCAAAACTCACAAAAGATAATAATCATGACCTGAAAATCATTCAGCTCTTCATCACTAAGGGCACCATCCCTGTCCTGATCACACAGAATGAATATCCTTTTCAAAGCCCTCACACAACGGGGTTTAAGAGTTTGTGCTTCTTGATCAAACAATGGTGCTGTTGGGTGAAGGACAGCTTTTTGTGCATAGTAAAACACCTCAGGGACCTGCAAACATGCAAATATGAATTACAAGCCTATACTCTCCTCTTTGTGATATTTGAAGAATCATTTAAAATAATCCTGTATCAAAATGTTCAGTGACCCTTCTAACAAAAATGTGTTATTTCCAGAACAGTCCCGGGGGGGGGGGGGGGGGGGGTTAACCCTTTTTTTCAAATGTGAAATATGGTTCTGATTCATATAATTTTCGTGTTCCTGGGTATTTAGGGCCTAGAGAATAACAGCTGCCCTTGCAGCCTGAACAAGCCATATTCAGTTCCCACCTTTAACAATTAGATGGATCCAAATATTCCACAGCACAACCTATTGAATAAATTCATGATTTTATGACTAAAATATTAAGCTTCTTACAATTTCTCTTCATGAACTTAAAATATAGTTATACCGTAAGCCTCCAAAATCATACAGGATGCCAAGCATCAAAATGCAACAACAGTACAATCCTGTATGGGATGCTAAAAGCATGCATATGCCAATGAGCTTTACCTGAATAAACTTTAATGCGGAACATTCTATACAAGTTTCAATCTCCCGAAACTGTTGCATTATAGGCGACATAACCTGCTCCAGACTGACTGGATACTCATCATCGCGCTTATCTAGCATGCAGCCAACCACAATAACAGGAACCCTCACCTACTCATAACAATAAACAATCAGAATCAGAAAGGTGAAAGCTAGAGAGCACATGAAAATTGATCCTGAGAATTAAGAGACAGTTGCCAGGTATTTGTTTCAAAAGCAATTTTACCTTATCAATTTTCCTATTTATATTCAATTTATAAAAAAAAACCTTCAGGCAATTTTGTGAATATGCATCTCATGCACAAACCTCTATACGGCGAAGCTCAGGAAGCCAGAAGGTACTCAATCTATCCAAAGTTTCAGGTCTATCGCAAGCATAAGTTAGTATAACAGCATCAGCTCTCCTCAATTCTTCAACAAGTTTACCTCTGTTTTCAATGCTGCATGAGATGAAAAGGAATAACATAAAATCAGATCCAAAATATCAAATTTTAACAAAATAATAAACAAGTATTCCAATAAGAACACAAGAAACGTAATGAAGAAGTATCCACATACATCAAAAAATTTTTATCCCAAATAGATATGTAAAAGCAGTCTTTTTAATTAATAAGCACATCTTTGTGCATTGCCATTCTTTACACCTATCGTTGCTCAACAAATACCAAACTGATTGGACAACAAAAAAACACAAGTTGACTTAGAAATCAAATCAAGACACCAACTTTAACAGGTCTTCGATCACCATTGGCATAAAAATCTTCAAGCAATACTACTTAGGTTATATATATATCTCGAGCCTTGGCCTAATACAGCACTCTGTGCTCTCCGTCTGATAGGCACATTGCACTAAACTTCGTACATACCACTATTCTCACAACTAAACCTAATCAATAATTAAAATTAAAAAAAAAATTGATGAACACGTACATAGATGAAAACCAGAAGGTAACAGAAATAAAAACAAATTGCAATAAAATATCCTTAAAACCCTACTTAACAGTTTAAGAACATAAAACCTACTGTTTTATACACGTAACTGAACGCGTATGAAACAGTAGAGTTACGACCTTGAGGATGTATCGACGACGGTGACGGGGACACGATCGGGAAACATATCATCGGGAAGCCTAGTCGGCGGGAGAACAGAAAGAACACTAGGCGGAAAAGCATCAGCGGCGGCCGTCAGAATTAAGCTCGACTTGCCAGTCTTGGCGTCACCGGCGACCACAATACGGACGCCGGCGGCACCGGTGGGATTCCACCTCGTAGCATTAGCACCGCCTCCGGCCATTCACTTAACAAAATGAACTGTAAAGAACAAAAACAAAGCAAAAAAAACCCCAACTTTATGAGATTGAGATTGACGATTTGACAGCTCCTACTGCCCTAATTCTCAGTAAAGTTTATTCCTTATTTTCGACGTATAATAAATACAGCGAATAAGAGATATATAGATACATGGCTATAAATACAGGGGTTTACCTTGCAGATAAGAAAAAAGGGAGGATTGAAACTTGGGGAAGAAGAATTATATGTAGAAAAAATAGTTCAAAAGAGGGTTTTTGAGTTGCAGTAGGGTTATGGCCTTTTCTTAAAAAAAAAAAATTGTTTATACTTTTCAACTTTTTTCTTGTGGCACCACTACTACTTCTTTATTTACTTTCTCCAGTGAAAAGTAGTGAAAGAAGACAGAGGTAAATTGATGGACTACCCCTAAATATAAATGTGAAAGATTTTATTTATACGAGAGGTTAATAATATAAAGGGAAAAAAGTCCCAATGACCCTCTAACTATTAGTCAGGTAAACTTTTGGCCCTCCAACAACTAATAGTCAACTTTTGACTCTCGATCTATCGAAAGTGCAAAATGTTGAACTTTCTATCAAGTTCAGCTGTTAAAACCAATGGAAACCAACATCACGTGAGATGCATGCCGAAATACAGGGGCATTTTAGTTCAAACTGTCATCCACTCAGTAAAAAGGAGTACAAATCAGTTTAACTTAATTGTTGCCTTTACCATTCTCTCTCCCTCTACCGCAAGTGGTTGGAAGCTCCTGCAATTCGTCGACCATCATCACCAGTGCTCATCTCTTGAAGCTTCCGCTGGGAAATTACAGGTACCCAATCGGATCCTCTTTCCCGTAAATCAGCTGCGTAGAGAAACTAATCAAGGATAGTTGTGTGTTAGGCATCGGTTGTAGTTTGATTAGCAATCATCCTCCTAGCAGCAGCTGTATATTGATTCAAACATGTGAATTGGTAGTCTCTTTACGATTTGAAGTGCCTGACTGGGTTCTCCACTTCACGCTGTGAAAAGCAAATGATTTTCATCTCTTTTGAAGATCAAATACTATATCAGATACTTGTGAAATCCTCCCTTTTTCTCCCTTTTTTTTTTTTGGAATGGGGTTCCAATTAGTTGTCTATTGCACCACCACGCTGTAAAAATGCACTCCTGAGGCCTTTTGTCCACTCATCACTTGATAGTTTCTGGGAGTATCACAATCTTGGATGATACAGCAGATATGAACTTGATGCACCCTTCTTGCCCAGGAAAATTTTGGCTCAAGTGTTTATAAATCTTAATAATCAGTCCCTTTCACCCAGAGTTAACCTAATGGTGGCTCTCGATGCTAAATTGGAAATTCCTTTTGGATGAGAAAACAAAGAAGAAAAAAAAAAGAATCAATTATCTGCAACCACATGGAACAAAAAACTTGACTACAAGCTCTTCAACTGCCACGGAGATTTTCTTTTCTACAGCTTTTTGTTGGGGAAGAAATCCCTTTTTACCGAATAGAAAACTGTTGGACAGACTAAAATGCCTTTTATATTTCAGCATACGTTTCATGTGGTATTAGTTTCCGTCAATCTTAACGATTAAACTTGACAGAAGGACCAAAATTTTGCACCTTCGATAGATCGAAGGCCAAAGATTTACTCTTCACTGTTAGGGGGGCAAAAGTTCACCCGACTAACAGTTAGAGGGCCATTGGGACTTTTTTCCCTAATATAAATTAAAAGACGGTCCACATTTTGATTTTTAGGAGTGTTCATATTTATTTCTATCATTTAAACATATAGTATATTTAAAGTCGCTCTGAACTCCACAAATATTACATGATTATAATATTGGTGCAATTTACTTGTTTATTGATAATATTTAACATTTAAGAAGGATTATATATTATTCCTAGCATGATACTGGCTGCAAGTCGAGAAAATGACGAGAATGTTAAACAATGGAATGGTCTAATTATTGAACTCTATTCTCTTTTTTTTTTTTAAATGGTCACTTAACTCCTTAAATTTGGTTTTTTAGCTTATTTTCTGCTAAATCAACCAAGCATGGCCTGAATTTTTAGATAGTTTTGCCCTTGAGACCTATAATAGCAGGTCAAATGTGCTTTTTTCTATTTGTTCGTTGATCAACTAAATTGGACGATGTGATCCAGAAGACTCATTTTTACAGAGAAAAGGCAATTTCAATGACCAGACCATGCCATTTTATATGGTTTAGAGATCATTTTTGCCATTTACTCAAATTACTATTCAGCATATTAGTATAATAATTCACAATTTCAGGGTAATTTGTAAATATTTTTAACTTTTAAATTTGTATTAGTAGCCAAGAATAATGATGCATATGTTAGCAGAATGAACCACCAAAATTTTGTACTACTTGGACTACATGCAAATAATAATGCTGTTGAACATAAACAAATAGTTCAATAAAAAAAAATGATAAGTAAGAGCTATCAAATATGTGAAAGTTGAAACAATTGTGCAATTGTTTTGTTCCCTAAATCCTCAGCAACTAGAGACGAAAAGACCACATAGCCAACTAGCAACTTGCTTTAAAGGATGAATGAAGCCCCAATTCAATAGTCTAGTCTAACTAGGCTAAAACAATTAACAATGGTTTAACAACATCCCAAGCATTTGGTAACAAAGTAATACCAAAATCCAAAAGCAAGTCACCAATCTCGTATTATACATGTTTGACTACCAGACAAAGCATAGAAAGCAGTCTTGATTGTTGATTTTGGGATTCAAATCCTTAAATCCTTTGTATTGTAATTATATCCAAATGATGTGTAATAGTGTACTTCTTTAATCTAGTTGTGAGTTTTTGTTTCTCCATGATCTAGTTGGACCTTTCTAATATCCTTATACTATATAAGAATAAGTTATAGTCAATAGGGGTTTGAATTTCAATCACATGGGTAGGATGATAGCACGATGGGAGACGTAGGTGCTCAAGTGTTGCTTGGTTCGAGTAATGATCAAGTACTTGTTCCAGTTGGACTAATTACTAGAGCGTGCACCAACAAACTCAAAGATCAACTCAACACATTTGTTCACGTTGTTCGTGAGGCGATTGAAGGTTTTAAAGTGGTTGAAGATCTTAATAAAAAAGAACGTTCAATTGTCACGTTGTTTAAAGTGATTCAGCAAGCTAGCCTTTAGATTCACTTGTTTTGTCGTTGTTTTGGTAGTTGAATTGGTTGCATACGGCTAGCTTTGAGTTGTTTAAATAGCCGAATTATTTAGTTGCTGTTTTGAGTTATTTTTGCGACTTTTCTAGTCATTTTGAGGTTGTTAGGGTTAGCCAGTTTAGGAAAGTCTTAGGGGCGGAAATAGTCAATTAGTTTCCTAGTTGGAGTTGGTTAAATCTCTTGTAAACTCTATAACAAGAGGCAAAAATGTTTTTTCCAAGAGGATAGACGAAATTTCCAGCAAATTAAGAGTTTCTCTCTTGGTTTTTTGTGAGCTCCTTTTGAATACTACAGAGATTCTCTGGAGTGTTCAATTCTTGGCTTATCAATCAAGAAACACACTTGATTGTGGTGCCGTTCTACCAAATTTTGGTTCACTAACTCATTAGGTTGTGAGTTAAGATAATATCAAGAAGTTCGCACCTTGGGAGTTAGATTGGGTCGTAGGTTTTCCATTGTCAAACTTGAATATCACCATTATGATTCGAGCTTGTTGATTACGAGATTCGTATGCAATGGAGATCATATCAGTTGGCATCAGAGCAAGGTTGATGGTATTCAGGTTATATCCCTTTTAATTTCAGCTTTTGAATCTTATTCTTGATTCATAGTTTGTGTTGGAGTCTTGTTTTTATTTGATTAATCCAGTAAAAAAAAACGAGTCCTAGGGTTTGTCGCATGGAGTCATTAGGGTTTCATCTTTGTTAGTTGTTGTCCGAATTTAATTCATCTTGTTTATCTTTATTTTCTTGTTCCAACTTCTTGTGTTATTGTTGTTTTCGTGAATTAGTTGAAGTTTGAGTAAAAAAAAAAATCGTTCATATCTAGGGTTTGAGTCGTTAGCTAGTTCTTGAACAAAACCTAAACTGTCTTCTTGTGTTCTTGATTGTGCGAGTTGCAAAAGGAAAAATAGAGAACTGACTTTATACAAATTATTGCAATTTGAAATCAAAACTTGATTTCTTGAAGTTCTTGATTGTTTAAAGCAACAATCTTGAAGTTCTTGAAGTCTTTAGTCGAGATTCTTGAAGCTTTGTCAATCCCAAAAACTGTCATGTTCAAATCCGAGAAAATCTTGGACTGTTTAGGGGGGATTAATTTCAAATTTTGTGTTTCTTGAATTCTGGAAAATATCTTCTTGAATTCTTGAAAGAATCTTGAAGTTTTCTAGGTTTTGGGACGTAACCTTGTGCAATATAAAGCTGCACAAAAAAAAATTCCAGCCATCTAGTGTTCATCATACAAGTTCTTGGCTATTGATTAAAAAAAAAAACAACATAGCCACGAAATCTGATTCTTGAAAACTTCCACAATTGAACCTTGTTTCTATTTAAAGGGTCTTGAATGGTTGAACCATCAAGAAAAACAAGCAGCAGCCACCAATCCTTTCCAAATTCCATTCGAATTTGACTAACTAGTACAATTCGAACAAACTGTCTAGATTTTCCTTTAAAATTCGTGACTACAGCCTGTTAAATCCTTGTTATATAGGGAAAAGGGTATAATTCCAGATTATTCAAGAATTCTCACTGGTTACTTATTTCCTAATTGCTACAACACGATCAATTGTCGTGTAACTTTTTTGCAGTCATTCTTAAGTAGTATTTTTTCTAGTTTCTTGAGTCATTAGTTTCCACTCATTTTACAGTAGTTCCAGCTATACAAATTCGTTCTTAAAGTCCAGAATTTAGTGTCTAAATTTCTAGTTCTTGAGTCGGGTCTTTACTAATTAGTTTTGTCGTGTCACTAGTTGTTCATCGTGTTATTTGTCTAAGTATACTTTCAGCAATATTCCCAATTTTGTTGAGTCCAGTTTTTCAGCTTCATTTATGTCAAACCGAGTTAGATTTAAGTCCAAATTGTTCAAGCGTGTAAGTAAATTTTTCTAGGATCCGTTAGCTTCAGCTCATCTTCTCTTGCATCCAACTTAAAGAATCCAATCTGTCCAGTAGGTTCACAAGCACAAATTGAGTCGAGTTGTTACATATTGAGTCTATAACAAGTCAAGATCTTTCCCATATCAGGTGCTACACTTGTGTAACTTTGTTTATGAGCCAATATACACTTGAGGGGGTTCTAACTTCTTCAAAGGGGTGCAAACAAGGACTTGAGAGATATTGGTAAGCTTAATAGAGTGATTATCTATTTGAGTGATACACGAGTGCGAGAATATACACGTAAGGAGTGAAGTGAGGATATTTTTATTACTAACAACTTCTGCAGGTTAAATCATCATGTCCAACGGAGGAGAAGGAAGTTCCCAAACCTTTGATTTTAAGCTTTGGGCCGAGGTTTTGAAGGGAGATATCACTAGAATTATGGATCAACGACTAGAAAGGGTGGAGGAACGAGTGGACAGAATAGAGATGTTGCAAGCCATATCCAAAGGAAGCCTTGCAAAGACACCTTGGCATGAATCCAATGATTCAAATTCTAAGGATGATGTGATCCCTAAGTGAGGCAAGAGAAGGAGGAACAATCAAGTTACGGGAGATCCTTTCAAAGGGATTAAGATGAAGATTTCTAAGTTCAAAGGAAGATCTAATCCTAAGGCATATCTTGAGTGGGAGTCCAAGATTGAGATGGTATTTAGGTGCCAAGATTAAACTAAGAAGCAAAAAATCAAGTTGGCCTTCATTGAGTTTTTCGAATACACAGTGGTATGGTGGGATCAACTATGATTGAGTAGGAGACGAAATAGACTTCTAGAAGTTCCTACTTGGACCAAGTTGAAGGGGATTATGAGGTCACGATTTGTGTTGGGGCATTATTATCAAAACTTGTACTAGAAATTACAAACTCTAGTACAAGGGACTTGAAGTGTAGATGAGTACTTCAAGGAAATGAAAGTATTTATGCTTCGCACTAATGTACAAAAAGACAAAGAGGTGACGATGACTAGATTTTTAAACAATTTGCGTCCAAAAATAGTAGAAAGAGTCGAGTTTCAACACTATATGGAGATTCATCAGCTAATTGATAAGGTTGTCAAAGTGGAGCAAAGGTTCAAGAGGAAGGGACAAACTCAAACTAATTATAATGTGCCTTCTCCTAACATTAGACAAGCGAATACGAGTGAAACAAATTTCCAACCGCCCATTTCTCTTCAAAATCAAGGAGCGATGGTGCAAACAAGAACAAATTCGAGACTGCCAAGGGAAGTAATCAATCCAAGTCCAACAACCATCCACCTAAGGGACGCATTCAAGTGTCAAGACCGAGATCACATTTCTAACCAATGCCTCAATCAAAGGACAATGGTGAGCTTACCTAATGGAGAAATTGTGACGGACGATGAAAACGAGTATGAAGACATGACAGCCTTGGTTGAGAAGGATGATGATTCTGAAGAAAAATGTGCCTTACAGGGACAAGTGGGGTTCGAACTAGTAGCTCGGAGAGCATTGACTTCACAACTCAAGGATGCGGAAGTGCAACATGAGAACATATTTTATACGTGCTGCCTAGTAAAAAACAAGTTATGTAACTTGATCATTGATGGAGGTAGTTGCACCAACATTGCAAGTGTCCTCATGGTGGATAAATTGAAATTGTCAACAATTGACCATCCACAACTGTATAAGCTACAGTGGCTTAACAATAGTGGTAAAGTTTGCGTCACCACACAAGTTCTTATTTCTTTCAAAATTGATCGATACGAAGATGAGGTGTTATGTGACGATGCACCAATGCAAGTTAGTCACATCATACTTAGGCAACCATGGCAATTTGATAAGAGAATTTCTTTTGATAAGGTATCTAACAAATACTCTTTTTTACCTAGAGATATCAAAGTAATCCTTGTACCTCTTACTTCTAAACAAGCTCATAAAGGCCAAATGAGGTTGCAAAAAGAGTTTAAATTAGAATATGAGGAAAAGAAAAAAAAAGTGAGAAAATTGAGACAAAAAAAGAGAGGAAAAAGACAATTCATAACTCGACTAGAAAGGTAACAAATGAGAGTAAAAGTGTGTTGATTACAAAAGCCAAACAAGTGAGGAAAGTAGTGAGTTCTAACCAACTTCTTCTTGTACTTGTGTGCAAAGAAGTAAGGCTACCCCTTGAAGATTTGGATATTAACTTACTTAGCGAGGTGGTTTCTCTCTTGTAGGAATACGTGGATGTGTTTCCTGATGACGTACCAAGTAGACTGCCGTCTCTTCGTGGAATTGAGCACCAAATAGATTTCATTCCTAATGCAATTTTGCCAAATCAACCAACCTATAAAAGAAATTCAAAGGAGACGAAGGATCTCCAAACGCAGGTTGATGATCTTTTGAGCAAAAGGTGGGCGAGAGAAAATCTTAACCTATGTATAGTTCCAGTCATCCTAGTGTCAAAGAAAGATAGTACGTGATGCATGTGCACCAATTGTAGAGCTATTAACATCATTACGTAAAGTATCATCACCCAATTTCAATTCCAAGATTAGATGACACGTTTGATGAACTTTATGGTGCAGTAATTTTCACTAAAATTGATCTGAAAAACAGCTACCATCAAATTAGGATAAAAGAAGGGAATGAATGGAAAACTACTTTTAAAATTAAGTATGAGTTGTACGAGTGACTAGTTATGCCTTTTAGACTAACTAATATACCAAGTACTTTTATGCATTTAATGAATCATGCGTTACGCCTGTTCTTAGGTAAATTTGTTGTAGTGTATTTTGATGACATTTTAGTGTTTAAAAAGAGTATTGATAAGCACTTAGAACATTTACGTGCTGTTTTGGACGTGTTTCGAAAGGAAAAACTTTACGTTAATATTAAAAAATGTAATTTTTGCACTGACAAACTTGTGTTTCTATACTACTTATTAGTGCACAGGATATGTAGGTAGATGAACAAAAGGTAAAGACGATTCAAAAATGGCCAACACCTATATCCATTGGCGATATTAGCAACTTTCATGGTTTTGTCAGATTTTATAAAAGATTTGTGAAAGACTTCATTACCCTAACTGCCCTATTGACTAAACTTATTAAGAAAAATGAAAAGTTTCATTGGAAAGAAGTACAAGAGAAAGTTTTCCAAATTTTGAAATACAAACTCACACACGTACATTTATTATCCTTATCTAATTTTTTTAGGACATTTGAATTTGAATGTGATGTTTCATGTATTGGGATTGATGACGTGTTGATTCAAGAAGGGAAGCCGATTGTTTATTTCAATGAAAAATTGAATGGTGTAACTTTGAACTACTTTACATATGACAAGAAACTCTATGCCTTAGTTCATGCATTATAAGTATGGCAGTATTATTTAAAACCTAAGAAATTTGTGATTCATACGGATCATGAATCTCTTAAATACTTATTGGCACAAAATAACTTTTGTAAGAAACATGCACGATGGAGCGCATTTGTTGAGTCCATTCCATATGTGATTAAGTATAAAGTTGATATTGTGGCTGATGCATTATAACATAAGTATTCTCTCATTACTACTTTGGATGCTAAGTTATTTGGATTTGAATTAATTAAAGAGGTTTATGCTAATGACCATGACTTTGGAGAGATTTATGTGACATGTAGTAAAACTACTCAAGGTAAGGTCTACCTTTTTTATGGCTATTTATACTACGTACATAGGTTATGTATACCTTCTAGTTTAATTCACGAACTGTTGGTAAATGAGTCGTGTAGTAAGGGTTTAATAGGACACTTTTGTATCGCTAAAATGTTTCACATTTTGCAGGAACATTTCTTTTGGCCACATATGAAGCGTGATGTAGAGAGAATAGTGGAAAGATGCGTGACGTGTAAGCAAGTCAAATTTAAGGTATGCCCTTACGGTTTTTATACATCTTTACCTATTTCTTAAAAACCACTAATAGATATCTCCATGGATTTCATCCTTAATTTACCTAGATTTAGACATGGAAATAATTCTATCTATGTTGTTGTTGACCGATTCTCTAAAATGACTCATTTTATTGCGTGTCATAACTCATAAGATTGATGATGCATCTTATATAACTAACTTGTTCTTTAAGAAAATAGTGAGATTGCATGGCATACCTAGAACTATAGTTTCTGACCGAGATGTAAAATTTCTTAGTTACTACTCTATAGTTTAAATTGGGAACCAAGTTGTTATTTCTCTACTTCTAATCACCCTCAAACAAATGGCCAAACATAGGTGATCAATCACACCGTGTCTACCTTGTTGCGTGCCATTATTAAAAAGCACCTTAGGAATTGAAAGGAGTGTCTATTTCATGTAGAGTTTGCTTACAATCGTACTGTGCATTCTACTACTCGATACTTGCCATTTGAAATTATTTATAATTTTAATCCATTGATACATCTGGATTTAGTTCCTTTATCTATGAGTGTATTAGCTTAGATGGTAAGAAACGCGGTGAGTTTGTTAGGCACTTATATGAGAAGGTACGTTCTAATATTAAAAAACATACTACTCAATATGCTAACATGCTAATAAGGGACGTCAAAATATGGTGTTTGAATATGGTGATTGGGACTGGTTACATATGCGTAAGAAGCGTTTTCCAATTTAACACCGCAACAAGTTGCTACAACGTAGAAATGGACCGTTTCAAGTGTTAGAACGTATTAACGACAATGCCTACTGTGACGACCTCGCTTCTCTTTAGGGCGAATTCTAGACTTTCGGCGGGTCGCCTACTTACCTCTCGCTAGGATTCAATACAAGTCAAGTTTATAATTTAGAACTACTCAACCAACAAGAAAACTAACATAAAGAAGAAGTTGTTTCCTTCAAAAGTCGTTCAATTCTACACCATAATATTTCCAAAAATTACATCGAGCTTTCCAAAATACAACTACCAAAAGGTCAATTAAATCATTTACATCCATAGTCAAACCAAAATATAGTCAAGGCCAACTTCTTCAAAATCTTTCCATTTCAAATTCCTGTTAAGGAAAATAAATTTAAAGGGGTAAGCTAACGCTCTGTGAGATCAAGAAAAGCAGGCAAACAAACAAGTACAACTAGCATTAAAAACATGTAAATCAAAAAGGCAACCATAATATTTACGTAAACTCACAAGAGAAAACAAAAGCACAATCACTAAAGGATACGAGAGTTCTCAGGAGCTAAATCCACACTGCGTCACCGATACTCTTGAACCACGATTTCCAAATGTTGACACTCCATCAACCAAGCAAATAACAAGTCCGTAGAACCCTACTTTTCACCAATTTTCGTCCACCGTTACACCCCCTGCCGGACCCGCTTGTCAAACAAGATGTGATATTACTCGAGTATATCCAAACAAGTCAAGTACACGAGTCCAAAGTTCACCAAACTCCTCAACCAAACCCTTGCTAGCTTGAGTTGAATGGTTAGCCATTGGGTTTTTGGGGCCCCTAAGATCAAGTATAAGTCGATAAGATTGTTCTCAAATCGACGTCAAGTCAAGCACAAGTATAATTGTCAAGTACGAGCAAGTAAATTATCAAATCAAGCAAGAGAAAACGAGTGAGATAAAGTACACACTCATCTCGACAAGTTTAATTCACATAATCAACAAGAAATAATCCAAGTAGTGTGCAACAAGACATGCACTTGACACTCACCAAAGCCAAAAGCAAACGAGCAAGCAAGTCCTTTACTGCTCTGTGTCGGGATTCCTTTCGAAATTCTCTTGGACACCGGTGATAATATCAACCAACCATCACTAAATGCAAACCATCTTTTGCCAAAAACCTCCCCCTTAAACCATCACTCATATACACCCTAAGTCACTTAGCATACAAGGAGGAAAATTCATTTACTTAATCAACTAAGACAATACATCAAGAGAGGTTTAAATCTTTTGAAAATCAAGATTCAAAATGAAGGTTTAAAACCACAAGAGACCTTGTATCCATCCATGAAATCAAACTTAAAATAGACTAACCATCTCAAAGAAAAATTGGAAGTTCTTAAAAGAACATTTTGTTTTAAACCAGAAAATGCAGCTCTGCACGACGCTACTTGAAAAATCATATTTTGAGTTTCGTAAGTCCAAAAATTGAAAAATTTATACCGTTAAAAATTAGATTCAAATAACTACAATTGTCTCAAAAACACTTTTATAAGATTCAATCCACAAGTAGGTCAAATTTTGGCCTGAAGTTACAGCTCTACCAAGCTTAAGAGCACATCAGGTTTTGAATTGCAGTCAACTTTGAAAAATCATAAATATTTATAGGAGTTAAGAAAAATTCTGAAATTTGGACAGAAGAAAGTAATCTGAATCTATTTTCAAACGCAACAAGCAGAACTTGATTTGAATTTTTCTACACCAAAATATCAAGATTTTTCTAAGACTGGTCAGTCACACCTGCGAGAATTTTTCAGAAAATAGGGCAGTGTGCATCTCTCTCTCTTGACTTCTTAAATCCAAAATTTTTACTCAACCTACTCACACATCCATAGCTTAACATCTAACAAAGGTTATTGAGTTAGATTTCACCCCAAAAATTCGAAAATCAAAGCTGAAAACCAGCTGGTCAGTTCGGCTATTGCATAGAGAAAATTTCTGGAATCTTGTCCTTCAACAAACCACATTCAAAATTCATCCAATGCATGAGATTTCCACAATAAACACAAGCCAACATATATCAAGTCTTTTAGCATCAAACTCTACTATAGATTCCATCACAAAAACATGAAAGATCCTCAAGTCATCTAACTTAAATTTTTAGGGTTTCAAATACCCTTTCATAGCAACCCACATCTACTACCAAATCTTGCATGGAATTAGAGATCAAGTAGAGTGGAGTTAGTTACCTCTTCCAAGCTTTTTCAACCTTAGTTAAGTCCAAACTTTGCACCAGCAAATCCACCAAGAACCACCACAAGACAAGACCTTTCTTCAAGTTTGGACAACTTCCAAAGGTGTGAAGATTTTTGGAGAAATTTTTGGAGCAAGATTTGTAGTTGAAGAAGGAGTTTTCTTCCCCTCTTTTGAAGCTTCAAGGGCCGGCCAAAGAGAGAGAAAAGGAGAGGAGATGAAGGTTTGGTTGGTGATTTGAAATGAAGTGAAAGTTGGCCGTTTTGGTGGTTTAGAAAGTCAACTAGGAATAGTGGCAAATAGTGCCATGCACTCACTAGTTTCCTTCTTGTTTCTTACTCTCAAATACTAATCTTCCAAGATAGTTTCTCTTACTCCACTAATACTTACTCTTATTAATCCGAGATTAATTCTCTAAATTCCCAATTAATCACGTCAGCGCGATTTTTTGCAAAATTTTTGATGCGTAAGCAATAAAGATATGATTGGAGTAAAGTTCATGTTAAAGTGATAAAATTAAATGACATGCCAATGCAAATGATTTTAAAATAGGTAAAATTAAGAATAAAAGTGCGAGTCCTCACACCTACAAACTTGATCTATCAGATTAGTATGGTGTTAATGCTACATTCAACATTTCTGATTTGAGTCCTTTTGCTATAGATGACGCTTTTGATTTGAGAACAAATCCTTTTCAAGAGGAGGGGAATGATAACATGATGGGAGACGTGGATGCTCAAGTGTCGTTTGGTTCAAATAATGATCAAGTTCTTGTTCCAGTTGGACCAATTACTAGAGTGCGTGCCAAGAAATTGAAAGATCAACTCAACATATTAGTTCACGTTGTTCGTGAGGCAATTAAAGGTTCTAAAGTGGTTGAAAATCTTAATCAATAAGAACATTCAATTATCACATTGATTCAAGTGATCCAGCAAGTTAGTCTTTAGAGTCACTTGTTTCGTCGTTGTTTTGGTAGTTGAATTGGTTGCATTCGGTTAGATTTGAGTTGTTTAAATAACCGAATTATTTAGTTGTTATTTTGAGTTATTTTTCATGACTTTTTTAGTCATTTTTGAGGTTGTTAGGGTTGGCCAATTTAGAAAAGTCTTAAGAGCCGAAATAGTTAATTAGTTTCCTAGTTGGAGTTGGTTCAATGTCTTGTAAACTCTGTAACAAGAGGCAAAAATGTTTTTTCCCAGAGGATAGACAAAATTTCCAGCAAATTAAGAGTTTCTCTCTTGACTTTTTTGTGAAATCCTTTTGAATACTTTAGAGGTTCTTTTAAGTGTTCAATTCTTGGCTTATCAATCAAGAAATGCACTTAATTGTGGCGATGTTCTATCAAAGTGGTTGAAAATCTTAATCAAGAAGAACGTTCAATTGTCACATTGATTCAAGTGATCCAACAAGCTAGTCTTTAGAGTCACCTGTTTCGTCGTTGTTTTGGTAGTTGAATTGGTTGCATTCAGTTAGATTTGAATTGTTTAAATAGCTGAATTATTTAGTTGCTATTTTGAGTTATTTTTCATGACTTTTCTAGTCATTTTTGAGGTTGTTAGGGTTGGCCAGTTTAGAAAAGTCTTAGGAGCCGAAATAATCAATTAGTTTCCTAGTTGGAGTTGGTTAAGTGTCTTGAAAACTCTATAACAAGAGGCAAAAATGTTTTTTCCCAGAGAATAGACAAAATTTCCAGCAAATTAAGAGTTTCTCTCTTGACTTTTCATGAGTTCTTTTTGAATACTTTAGAGGTTCTTTTGAGTGTTCAATTCTTGACTTATCAATCAAGAAACGCACTTAATTGTGGCGCTGTTCTATCAAATCTTGGTTCGCTAGTTTGTTAGGTTGTGGGTTGAAATAATATCAAGAAATTAGCACCTGGGGAGTTAGATTGGGTTGTAGGTTTTCCACTGCCAACTTGACTATTACCATCATGATCTGAACTTGTTGATTACGAGATTCGCATGCAACGGAAATCTTATCATAGGGAGTTTTTGGATATGTGAAATGTTGTGTAGTTCTTTAAAAACTTTTAATACAACTGAGTGGACTATATGTTTAGGTATATTTACCGAAATGCCTTCATTTTGGTACATTTACAGTTTTGATTTATGGAGACATTTAGATATTTCTAGAATATGGAATTATTTTGCAACCGTTTTTGCATCAAGTACAACTCATATAAGTTTATGTATTTGTGTAATTATTGAAATGGTGTTATAGACACATTTAATTGAAATGTGAATTTTTGTTGTGCAATTAACACAAAAACATATTAATACGTTGTGCAATTAACACGTTACTATAATTAGCTGTTGGAGGGTATTCTTTTACCTGAAATAACTTATGTCTCCTCTTGGGCGATTTTCAACTAACATCTATATGGGTCTTTTGGAAATAGTAAAATTATAAAATCATTGATAAACATAGTGCATAAGTGTGTGCTGCAATTAAAATATACTATTATTAGTTTTGTCTTATTTGATAACTATTTCTTTTCAGAATGTACTATTATTTGTCCAATGAAAAATTATTTTTAACCACAGGTACCAAACACCTGCGCGATGCATGCGTACTCCCCCCTAATAAGTTAGAATAGGAATAATGTATAAATTTTACCAATTGACCAAAAAAAAATCCATAGGAGTTCCCTTGTACCAAAATTGATTGAGCTTTTTCTTTTTCTTTTTTTGTAAGTGGGAGGTTCTGAATTCAAGAATTCTCGTACTTAAAATTTTTTCACCTTACCATCCAACCTGACCCTTCTCCAAATTGATTGAGTTGACAAATCTAATCCCTATTTAAGAGTTCGCGAAATAAAATTAAAACAAACTTAATTATTTTTAGTGTTGAAAAATGAACCAAACTACTTAATACTCAAATCGAGTTTATCTTGATAAGAGATGGTTCGAATTTAGATCGCCAACTAGTCAAGCTAAAATTGAATAGTGTTTTATATTTGATAACATTCAAATTCGATAAAAACACTTATTCAAACTCGGTTCGACAAATAAATAGGTCAAATTTGAACAAATTTTTAAATTCGTTAAAATAATCAAACAAACTTGAACATTAGAATGTTTAATTTGATTAGACTCATTTACACCTCTAATTATCTCTTGCATATTGAACCAAGTGAGGCCCTAATTTGGAGTGGAATTCCGTTTTAACTTGACTACACCCTAGTTTCAAACCATGCTAAAGCCCCATCACGTAATTTGTACTCGAGTCAACCAGAGCATGTAATTTGTCTAGCGGGCTTCGTGACCCCAGACTAGGCCATTTTACCTGGGCCTGAGTGACCTAGGCTTCTCCGATTGGGCATTACAAAAACACATGCGAACGAATTTAAGGTGGTTGTACGAGGGAAAAAGGCTTATGATTCTCGCAACAGAACACTGGGCCATGGAAAAACGAAAGAAGACGGAACACTTCCAATCTCTATCTGTCACGTTTATTTACACTTCCCAAGAAACGCCACCCAAGAAGTATCTCCTTTCCCATTCCTATTTCGGCTGTTCCCGTTCCAACATTGTCCCCAAGTCGCTTTCCGATGTTCCGACACCGAATTACGTAGCAAAATCCAAATCGAAAATCACGACAATATTGAACTCAAGTTGGAATGGTATTCAACTTCCACCTAATTCTTGCCGGCTACCCAATTTAGTCGTTAGAGTTCTGACTATCGTCATCAACATAGAAACTTCGTTCATCTTCAACTTTCTTCTTATAGCAATCCCATCATGAGAATATAAAATTCCTGTTTTTCACAAAAATCCCATTTGCTTTTTTCTCTGTTTTTCTAGACTCTAATCGTTTTTCTCTGGTGATCCCGGTAAAATATTATTACTATCATGTCGATTGATTTGGGATCATTGTCAGAGGCCACCTCAGGGGCCGTTGGAGCACTGGTTAGCACCACCGTCTTGTACCCTCTTGACACCTGCAAAGCTAAGTTCCAGGCTGAGCTTCGAGCCCAGGGTCAACGCAGATACAGGTGCTTTTGTTTCTAATTCTTTTAGCTCATTTCTTGATTATGGTTCTTGATTTTTGTTATCCTGAAATGGAAATCTGTGTAAATTATAGATGATTTTTTTTTGGTGGGTCTGAGAAATCCTAAAGTATGGAACTTTATGGCTTTTCGTTGATTTGCTGGCCGTGACGTTCCTGCTAGATCAGTGGTGATTAATTATGAGATTTTTGGTCTTCTAAAAGAGAGGATCTTGAAGAATTTGTTTGGAAATGGAAGTTGTAGTTTTTTCCACATTAAGAAATTGGGTGATCAACCTGTTGTTCAATATTGGAATTAAGGTTTTTTTTTTTGTAATCTCTGATTAATGATTTGATTTTGGTGATATGATTCTAAGGACATACTACCAGATTAAATGCAGGCTAAAATGCTGGAATTTTGGAGTTTGAGTTGTCCTGTTGAACCAATGATCAATTTGTCAGGAGTTGTATTATCCTATATGCTTTCTAGACTAAGCTACCTGTTAGGGATAATATCGAAATTTCACATGTATTCTTCAGAAGTTGCATTCTTGCAGTTTTTCCTAAGCTGACCTGTCTATGTCTGGCCTCTACCAGAAGATGGTAGCTTCTCTGGAAGTTCCTGCTATTTTGAACCTCAACCAAGTTACCTAACCAATTTGGTTGGCTATTTGCTTGGCTGCAATTTTGGAAACTAATACTTAAGGCTCTCAGGTGAAAGCTGCGGTTTGGTTTGTTTCTATTGTTTCTTGAAGAAATTTGTCAATTTTTACGCTCAGTTCTTGGTTTACACAAATTATTTCCTACAAGCATGAGTATCAAATGATAGACACACCAAAACCCTTGGAGGACGTTCATTGACATAATAGTATCAATGGCAGCTGAATTACTCTGTAAAGCAATTGGTTCTTGTCTAATGTCTTTTTCGTCATGTCATAGTCAGTCTTTTCTCACTCCCTGGACTATTTAAAATCTATATAAGTGTTTTGGGATACTTCCACAGGATTTGCACACGTTATTACTATGGAGCCCATCATGAGGAGTCTGCAACTATTTGTTAATAGCAATGAAGACATTAGATGAATCTACTATGCCTTATTGATCTTTCTACAAATTCTGTATAATGAGTATGTATATCAAAGGTCAAACTATATATCACACCAGTACCCATAATGTGCCATCATCTTCTGTTAAGTACCTTAATGATCTTTCCCTGATTTGTTTTCCTTTTCGGGTGGCCTGGTGTCTGAGGAGTGTTAGTAGTCGGTGCTGAAGTTTATCAGTTTCATCTTAAGGCAATGCCCTACTAATTGTGCTCCGCTCCCTCTTATTCTTCTTCTTTTATAGCTAATTAAACAGCCACAAAGAGAGAGTGAAGTGCAAAAAATTGGTTGCAAGATAGAAGAATTTCTCTAGCATATTCATGTCTTGTACTAGAGGTGCTAAACCTACTTTACCTATCAAAAATGAAAAGAAACAAAGAGAGTGCTTGTCTTGTTCGCTTTGATGTTCTGTCTGACTATGAGACCTATAATCTCTAAGCACTGCATCTGGAGGTCTCGGCCTTGTGTTGGTGGAAGTTTAAGCCGTTATGTTGAAACACATTAACCATTTGTGTATAAGATGTTTATGGAACTTCTGGTGCAGATATTAACTTTTGACTTCTCAAGTTAATTACTTTTGTCTCTGTATGTTGTGACTATCTATATGAGACACCTTAATGCTTTCATAGCCTAAAGATAGGGACTCAACCATGTTAGGACTCAATTTATTATAGGAACTTATTATAATTTGTTCTGATTCTTTTTATTATAACATTTTCTTCTCCAGTCATCCCCCATGCAGTGTGCACTTTTTTTGCTTGATGGGATTTCCGTAGTGAAATTAAACTTGTAGCTGATAACTAAATTCTTACTAAGTGCATTATGTGTTTTGCTTTCTGCAGAAATCTTTCAGATGTTTTATTGGAGGCAATTTCAACTGGTCAAGTTTTTTCATTGTACCAGGGGCTTGGTACCAAGAACTTACAATCTTTTTATTGCTCAGTTTGTTTATTTTTATGGATATAGCTACTTTAAGAGACTCTACTTGGAGAGGACTGGCTACAAATCAATTGGCACAAAAGCCAACTTGATTCTTGCAGCTGCAGCTGGAGCTTGTACTGCCATTGCTACTCAAGTAAGAAAAATGTGCTTGGACTTGATTAAGAAATTACTTTTCAATTCAGATTTTCAAAGGAAACAACAACCATATTTTATGTCATGGGGACCCTCAATAACTGTTCAATTGCATGTATAGAACTGCATTTATTTTGATGTGGTTTTAGAACGACTATAGCAGCTGGGAGTTGTATGCTACTTCTGGCTAGGTGAACTGTGAAATGTTATGTGTACTGTCATTCTAATGCTGATGACACGATTTCGTGAAACTTGAACAAATATAACATGTAATTAACCAGCAACAGGAGTAGGACACTAATTGCAGTGATAGATGAGTTAGTCATTTGTATTTTCTCCTGCATTTTCTTATTTTTCATTGAATTTTTTAAGCTGTGTAATGCCCTTTTTCCAAATTTCCAATCACATTGCCTTGCTGCTGAAGGTGCACCTGGACCAGTCCTGCCTTGAGTAACCTAGTGGGACAGGCATGGCACCAAGGGATCTATTGGAGGCAGTGCAATTAATCGAGAATAACAATTAAATATCATAAGCAAACTTTTAAATGTTCTTGTCTTCTATCTGTTAGGATTTGGGTCAAACATTTTTCTCAGCTCGTATCTCATCTAAATGATAGATTACATGTATAAGATCTTACATCAACATTATTCACGATATTAATGAAAAAAATTTTGGTGTGTGAAATTTTCTGGCCAAATGTTCCATGCCTACATACAAGCTCATGAATCCAAATTCATACTTAGACTGACATCATTTAAGCTTATTCAGAATCAAAATTAATTGTGTGGCAGCTTTTACAACTCTTGCTAATTCATTTCATTTTTGTAGCTTTCATCATTCTGTGTTATGTTGTGTAGCCCCAAACAGAATTGTCCACTGCTTCCAATTAATTCATATGGAAATTCGGCCAAAAGACTGGAGGTGCTTTAGTTGATTCTAGTGTTAAAGTGTGTGTTTTTTACTTTGTAGCCCCTGGATACAGCTTCCTCAAGGATGCAGACAAGTGCATTTGGGAAGTCCAAAGGCCTCTGGAGAACACTTACAGAAGGCAGTTGGAGTGATGCATTTGATGGCCTCGGAATTTCTCTTCTATTGACTTCCAACCCAGCCATTCAGGTACTTCATATTTCAGGGAAGAAAACATAACCAATTAATAACTGAAGTATCTAGATTCTTAATGAACATAATTATTCATGGAACTTCAAGATGTGTCTGTTAAGAAGGCACATTTGAAATTTCATGTGGAATACGCTTATGGATGGATTCATAGTATATGCTGATGGTAGAACATCAAATGCTGCAGTATACAGTTTTTGATCAACTGAAACAAAGAATGTTGATGAGCAAGCAGGCTAACAACGATGCAGGATCATCCGCTGTAGCACTTTCTGCATTGTCTGCTTTTGTCTTAGGTGCCCTCTCAAAGAGTGTAGCCACAGTTTTGACGTATCCTGCAATAAGGTGCTTACTGCTTTGTCACCTCTCTTTCAGTTACAGCTTGTCTAGCCAATCATTTACCCTCATGTTGTAATCAGGTGTAAAGTCATGATTCAAGCTGCTGACGCAAATGATGAAGTGGATAAGAAAGTCAAAGTGGATAGCAAAGCGAAGCCAAAATCCAGGAAGACTGTCTCCAGTGTTCTTTGCTCTATCTGGAGGAAAGAAGGGATTCCAGGGTTTTTTAAGGGACTGCAAGCTCAAATCTTGAAAACAGTTCTAAGCTCAGCATTGCTGTTAATGATTAAGGAAAAGATCTCTGCAAAAACTTGGGTCCTTGTACTTGCAATGAGGAGGTTATTGATGCTTAATCAGGCTAGATTAAAGAAAGCATAATAGTAGCGATGATGACGGCAACTGCAATACTGTTTGTATAGAACTATCTCAAGAGGTAGCAAAATGCTAAAGATTTAATAAGTTAAGTTTCAGTGAAGCAACAGGAAAATCTGTCTGCTTTTCAAAAGGATTCTTTGGTTCTTTGGGTGCAAGAATTTGTTAGATCCGCAGCATGTGTTTTGGTGAAATACAAATAAATTGATGCAAAAATGTTCAATTATTTCAGTGTAAGGTGAAGAAATCATTTTAATTTACTCTGGATTAGCATTGCCTAGATAATTTGTATCATAATGACTGATTCAATCCTGTTGCGGAATCTTTGGTGCTATTTAGGTCGGTTGAATTGTATTGAGTTTGTATTTGAAATAGTTTAGCAAATTAGTTGCAGACATTTTCTTGAGACTCTGAAAATACTCGCACTAATTGAAGTAGCATTACAAATAAAGGCGCCAATATGAGTGTCATCAACCATTGACCAAAAAAAAAAGGGTCACTAACCGCATTTATGCTGTGAAAGAAAACAGCCTTTTTCCTTTCCACGTTTAAGGTTTGGGATCTCTATTGAACCAAAAAAGTGTATATATATATATATATATATATATATATATATATGCATACTTACACAAGGAGAAAACATAACTTTGTCATGATGAGAGAAGAATTTGTAAAAAATCGTATAATTTTATTTAATAAAGATAAACATATCGACAGTGGATTGAGTTGAGTTGGGTGGTGAGATGGAATGAATTGTAAATGAGAGGTCCTAAGTTTAATATCTCTCATTTGTTAAAAAAAATTAAAAAAAAAAAGATAACCATATCATCATGTTTATGCATTTGCTTCAAAGGCATCTTTTTCATAAAAATTTCCAAATGTATTATTAGTCACCAAAACCCGTTTAAAGAAAAAGAGAAATTTTTGTTTTTGTTGTGGTTTAATGTTACAGGTTTCGACAGACAAACTGTCCCATATCACCGTCCAACTTATCGGTAATGGAAAAGTTGAGTTTTACTTTCTTTCTTGCCAGAAATTTTTTCTATACTTGGATAAGCTTTTTTTTTTTTTTTCCTTGGGGGAACTTGGAAATCTTGTCAATGGCAGAAAATGAAACGGATTCTTTTCCCTAATGTTCATATTCATTTCTTCCACATGAGAAATAATTGCTGGAGGGTGTGTATGAAATCTACCATGCATTTGTGCGATAGCATAACTACTTAATGGAAAATTAAGCTTAAAGAATTCTATCATACTCAGATTAAGTGTCTTGTAACGAGTAGATGAAAATTTTCTGCAATACTGATCAGAATTACACATGGGTATAAAGGCGAATTTGATGTTTTCAGCTTATTTTTCTCTCATGTTCTTCTTTTGATAGTTTACAAGAAACAGAAGCCCTCTATACAAAGCAAGTGCTAAGCCTGCATTGGCCCTTCTCATGATTGATCCTTTCTGATTTGTTTTGGTCTCTTAGTTGTAAGTGAAAACTGTCCCTGTTTATTGCACTCTTTGGTAACTTTTGGCTGCTACATTTCTGTTTCATCAGAAATTACTCGTCCTATACCAATCATCTTGGCACAGTCTATTTATGAAATGCTTTCTCATCCGTCAAAAACTTTGGTATCTCATCATTATTGATGCAACCAAACCAATCCAAAAGGAGGGTGAAGAAGAAGATAAATTTCTTGAGAGATTGGAGGATTGGGACAGTCAGAATCATCTGATCACCACTTGGTTCCTCGTGGCAGCTTTGATACTGCTAAGGAGGTCCGGGATTTTTCTTGCCAATCGCTATATTGGTTGGAATCTTATTGATCAATACCTACTCTTGCAAACTCTTCATCGCTTGAAGCAAGAAGATCAAGAACCAGTGTATCAGCTTATTGCAAACATGAATGCAGTCTGGGATCAATTAACCATTTTTGAACCAACTTCTAAGTGTACAGTTAATGCTGAAAAAATTGCTGCTTATAAGGATCAACAGCGGGTGATTCAGTTTCTCATAGCTCTTTCTGATGATTTTGAACCTATTCGAGCCTCGTTACTTCGTAGACAGCCTCAACCGGCTCTCAAGCTCGAGGTTCTTTTTGAAGAAGCTCAACTTAGTTATCCTGATCAAACTTGCAAGTTGCAAAATTGATGTAAATGTTACCAATTGGATGATTTGGTTTTCACTTTTCAATTTATCCGCGTCTTCTTCAAGATTTGGAAATACTATTGTAGATTTGGACATCTCCTTTTATATCTCCCAATTTTTATCTCCCAATTTTGCATGCTGGTGTTGAAAGAAATCACTTCCGATCCTCAGCCCCAATATGGAGCCCCTTTATCAAGTCACACTCTTTAAAGCCTCCTAATACGTATAATAAGTCATGTTGTAAGAATTACCGTAAGTAACCTCACGTGATAGGATTTGAAGAGTGAGTCTTGTAATGAACCTCTATAGTGGAGATAAATCCTCTTGATACGCGTAATAAGTCATGTTATAAAAATTAATGTAAGTAACCTCACGTGACACGTGTTAGGATTTAAAGAGTGAGACCTGTAACGAAACTCCACAGTGGAGATAAAAGATAAACCTTGGTATTGAATCTCTATAGTGGAGCTGAGAATCGGAAGCGAAAGAAAAGGCCCCGGCACTGTCCAAAGACTTGGAAAGCCCTGGTGGTTTAGGGGAATTTTTTTTTTTACAAGCTCAATGCTTGGTAAAAGAGTTAAAGCTCGGCATTGCTTTTGATGATTTGAAAAGAAATACTCTTGCAACAGCTTGGGTCCTCAGAAAATCTCTCTATCTCAAAGAACAGATTCTTTGGTTGGTAAAACGCAGCACAGCCACGCAGATGAGTCCGGATTTGATACGTTTGAAACAAAAACAAATTGATGCAAAAATTTGACCCATTACGTGTCACTACAAAATTGGACTTTATAGATAATTTCAGACAGCTCCCTTGAGTTTTTGATAATTTCAATTAGCATCCCTAAGGTTTTGAATATCTATACTAACCTCCCTTGGCATGCATTCCAAAGAAACTATAATAGCATTCACGAAATTCTTCAGCTTCTGTGTTTTAAAAGAAGTGAAACAATAGGAAACTTCCTTCTCAACACCTGATTTTACTTTTCCCTCGAGAGTTCGAATCATAAAAAAAAAAAAAAAAACGTAGCTAATAGGAAAGCAAAAGAGTATTTGAAGAAGATAGGGAGCAGGAATCAGCAATGGCAATTGTGAGTGCAAAGAACAGGTAACTTTGAAGCAAAGGAGTACTCAAAGAAGATGGGAAATAAGAATTGGCAACAGTAATTTTGAGGGCAAAGGGAAGCGTCGGGGGAGGGGTGGTGAAGGTGGGAAATAGGGTACGGTACAATAATGAGCATGGGAAAATGGTGCCTGTGTTGTACCATTATTTGAATCTTGTGGAATGATTGAACACAATTTTGGAATGTTTGGTATTCTATAGATTGATTCAATTGTATTACATAGGATGAAATGAAATTACTAAAAATTGTTGATGTTCATGTAGAATTTAGCGTGTTTGGTATTATTTGAAATAATTACTGTAATATTTTTATGATGTAATATATGTGAAATAAAAAGTAGTTAAAAATAAAAAAAAAGTGGATTAAAAATGTGTCAGTGATGCAAGCAAATAATTTGGAACCGAATAATAACTATCCAAACATACCATTGAACAGTTGGAATGTAAATTGACAAGTTTTCACATTTGTCAAAGGTTTCTATTTACGTTCACTAAAAAAAAAAAATCTCTGGCCTTTGTAGTGTGTGGGATTTATCTAACTAAAAAACAAAAATTTGAAACTCCTCGTGACCAAAAAGAGTAAAATTTTTCAAAATATTTTATGATCAAAATTTATATGTGTCTCTTCTAATTTAAATGTATCTTTTAGCGGATTACAATTAAACATCTACTAATTGTTGCTCCTGACCAACTCACCCACTGACATTGCCCTATCCTAAACTCATTCTTTTGACTTTCTTCAGCCTGTGCGCATTGCACAAAATTAGCTCTTTAATGTCTAAAGTAAAAGCTAAAGCTATAGCATCAAATATTTCTAAAGTTATATTGAAATAAAAAGGAAATTTTCACTAGAACAAGTGTTACGGTTCCACTCACGCTTCCCTCTGCCCCAACCTATCTTTTAGGTTTTCTTAAAATGTTTTTGAAGTTTTATATCATTTATATCTTATACGTTAGAAATCCTCCACACCCTTTCATTTCAAAATATGTACGTGTATTGTTAACTTTATATATTTTGGAGAAATCTATAAATTAAGTACATTTCAATGAATTTTTTTATCATACAGGATTTTATTTGCTTAATCTTGGTGCATATGCTAACTATTTACTTTGTTTATTTTGGAAAGATCCATAAAACAAGTACATTTCTATTGAATTTTTAATGTACAAGATTGCTTAATCTTTGTTCATATGCTAACCATCTACTAGTTTATTATTGTTACAAATGTTGACCTTCATACATGACAAATATGATATATAGTTATCAATCAGAATTTCTAATAAGAAAACATATGTATGAGACTTAAAAAGTACTATTTAGAAATTTTATGAAGATACATATAAGACAGAAGAAGAAAAGATGGATATGAAGGAAACATAGGAGTTTGGACAGTTTTGAACTGCCATCACTATAGTAGAATCTTTCTGTTAGTCCTATGTTATTTTTTGTCTTTTTAACATCAAACACTTAAAAACCATACTTAAATCTCATCCTTCTACAAACTACATGACAACATGTCATATTCATAATAGAACTCTTGAAACATCTTTCAATGAATTGTAGAAAGTTAAAGGTTGGACTATTTTTGAGTATAGCCAAGAACAAGTGTCCTAATTTTCTTTTCAATTAATGCATTTTGTTTACGAGCATATGGTATTGCTTGTTGACTTTTAGGTTATTGTGTGATATGGTAATTTCTGTCAGTAGTTCATACATAGGATTTGGGCTGCAAAATCATGACAGAATCTACAATATTTTAGTCTAATCTAACAATATGTTCTTTGTTCATCTCAAATCACCCAAATCACTTGAAAACCATATATCTTCTGGGGATGATTGTCATAGAGTGTCTGCCTCCGAATTTCATTTGAGATTATAAAAAGAGGATGAACATTTTGCATTTGATGATTGATTTTTCTATTGCAAAATTATATTGAAAATAGTGCGCTTAGGGAGTTTTCAACTTGTATAACTCCAGTCACACACAAAAGTGCCGTGGACACATGTTGGACTTTTCCAATTTCCGATGCAATTGCAGCCCATTATTACATAGAACATAAGAACAAGATAGATAATTTGGAGTTACTGCCCTTATTGAGACAGGAGGATAAGGTGCCGAAGAAGGGGAAGGAAGTGCCGACGAAGACGAAGGGAAAGCATGAGTTTGAGAGTTAGTACCCCTATCAAGACAGAAGCGTGTGGATAAGGTGCCGAAGAAGGGTTATGTGAAATGTGGTTGCTCTGGGAGCCTAGATAGGCAGCCTCTAGTGCTTATTTGAAATATGGTTACTATGGGAATCCAAATAGGCAAACTCTAGAGGATTTGGATTGTTACTAGATGCCTTTGCCATGCATGAGCAGTATCTTTCGGGACTAGGATTTTGGATAGACATGGAATATATAGGAGAATGTACAAGTAGTTGCCATTGTGGAATCTCTTGGGCCAGTGGTCTTTTGATAAATTAGGAGTGAGAGCACAGTAAAGGATGAATTTTGAAGTTTCTGGTTTGTCCAAACCTTTTGGACTCATTACCTCTATGATATGATGAAACAAAAACATACAAACAAAACAAATGCAAATGATGTGACAAGTTTGGAGAGTTTTACCATTTTCATGTTTGCACAACTCAAAATTTCAAATGTATTTGCTAAAGATGGATGATCTATAATCTACTCGAAAGCTCTTTGACCGAATTTGATCTATAAACCAAAAAAAATTAGAGGTAAACAATTTGTACATTTTTAGTTGGTGGCTAATCTAAAGCAACACTTAAGAAAATTGAAACACACTCCTATTAGATGGAGCATAAACTCGAAATTCATTTGCTTCCATCTCCACTTTCCGTGTGCAGGCTCGGGCTTTTTCCAACTATTCAATGCAAAGTTCTTCTTCTGAATTTCGAATCACACTCAACGTCCTCTGTTTTCAATTTTCGATTATCCAATAAATCACTTAATGAAAGTAAATTATCTTTCCATTCATTTCAAAGCTTACATAGTACAAACATGAATCTTTTGATTCATTTGGCTCTCTCACCCAATTACTTAGAATTAGAATAAAGTCTCATATATATATATATATATATATATACACACACACTTTTTATAGATGTAATGACGGGCCTATCCTCTCTTCTTTATTCATATTCAAAAAATAATGTTTATTGATTAATATACGTGATTTTTAGAATTTCATTCGATTTTGGGGGCATATATCTGGATAGTGGCCTGAACCATAATTGTAGGTTTTTCTAACTTACCCTTCTTCTTTGATTTACGTATGGCAAAGCAACACTTAGGATGCGTTTGATAAAATTGAAATTTGAACACTGAAATCTAAACTCTAAAATCTAAAATTTGAATCCATTAAGTTACTGAGTTGTTAAGTACTAAATATGATATATTTTAGTATATATCACATTAAAGCTCTATTTGATAACCCCATTCAACACTTAATAAATTTAGATCTTAACATGTTCAAACTCGTTTGATAACCAAAAATTGAATATCTAAATTAATTAATTGACATTGAATTTTCTAGACAAAACTTGTTTTCAAAAATAAGTGACGAACTATTCACTTATCACTTAATGTGATATTCACTCAAATGTATTAGATTTAGCACTTAATAATCAATATCTTAATAGATTCAAACTTTGGATTTTAGTTTTCAAATTTTAGTTTTCAAATTTCAGTTTTTCCAAATGCATCCTAAGTGATAAGTGTTTATCTCTTATGTTTTGGAGCAAGTTTTACCTAAAAAATTCAGTGTCATTTAATTAATTCAGATGTTATATTTTTTGTTATCAAACACGTCTAAATATGTTAAGATTTGAATATATTAAGTTTAAGTGTTGAATTGAATTATCAAACAATATTCTGTTAAAATTGAAACCTCCAGGAATAGGATAGGAATTCGTTAACTTCTGCATGTTCTTTGTATGGAAGGTCGACACATCAAAGGATACACTTACTTATATTATCAAACCCTACAAGACAGATTGGGTACCATTACCATTTCTTGTTTCGTTTCTTCTTGTTGACAGGTTAGTCAGGCAGTTTTCCAAGTTTTGTCACTAAAGTTGGTTGATAACTATGTGAATATATGTGCAAATAGTCAAAAGACCAAACCTTGAATAATCAAATGGGTGAAGTGGCATATAGGCCATGGGGATTTCTTCGTGGCTTAACTTCAGAATAAGTCGAAAATATTTTCAAGTTCTTTCCACCATTATCATAATCAGATATCACGAACCAGTAGAGATAGACACCATTCTTGAGAATCCTTAAGGCTGACCACCTTAGAATGTTTATAATGTATCTTTGGCTTGTGGTTAAACCAACGATAGGTACTCCAAACCCTGCTCTACGGGTCTTCAATTGTGGCTTATTCTGCAGTTTTGCACAGCTTGAACTTGTACCAAATTTGAGAGGATGAATCATGGTTTGGTGGGCGGTTTAGACATCATGTAGTGATGTGTTTGAAAATTCTTGTTATTACTGCCTATGAGTGGAATAATTGTATAGACGCAGAATATATTTCGTGGCTTGACTTCTAAATATCAGTCAAAAATATTCACAAGGGCTTCTCACCATTTCATATATTCCACTATCAGAATCAGTGGAGATAGACATTGTTTTTGAGAAGCTCCATTAGTAATACTTGTTAGCAACAATTAGGTTTAATTTGTCATTCTCTGTGCAAAAGAACATCCACTATATGCTTAGAAATGACTTCATGGAATAGTTAGAATTTTGAGCTTCATGACTTGAACTTCATCCTAAACTTGGATTTACTACAATCTGTGAGACTTACACTGATTTGAACTTTAATTTGAACTTGGATTACTATATCTATTCAGTTACACTTGAACTTTATTATTGGCTGAGTTGGAGTGGAAAGATCAAATTTCAAGTCTGGATAGATAATTTTTCCAAAAAAAATTTTCGCCTGTATCATAAACACATTTTTCAATCTATTTTTTTATATTCTCAACCACATTTTTATCTCACATTCATCACATCACAAAAAGTGCTACAGTAATTATTTTAAATAATTATTTGAAATAATACTCTATCCAAACAAATGCAGCAATGTTCATTTATTTGAAATGAATATCTACGAGTGTCTAGAATAAGGGACCATTGATATAATCAGATCTTGACTTCTTTTCTCTATATGCATAGTTTGAAATATTTATGGTCCTTAACGCCATTAAAATTTGTCTACTATTAATAATTGAGATACGCCAAGAAATATTGAAGATAAACTGAGACAAATATTTAGAACCATCCTTGGGAAGAATCAATCTAGCCATTTTGGAATTTTGTCATTTTTTATACCCATTGTTAGTTGTTAAAGTAAAACAAAAAAAGAAAAAAGAAAATTATGTGGAGCTTCTGTCTCTTAAAGTGATTATGCTGTCATATGCTTTATTTGAAGATGGAACAGAGTACAAATTGTTGCGTGTTGTAATGTGAAAAATTAGAAAATAAAAGAAAGAAAATGGTGATCAGATTATTGTATAATTGTTCAAGAAGCGTGATTTTTTGAAATCTGGTTCGCACAAAAATGGATGGAGTGATTCATAGATCGACAACTTTTGAAGTAAATATAAAAGAGATTAGAGCAAGTAGAAAATGTAAAGGATATTATAACAAGTGTAAGAGTAGATGGAAAATTTGAGAATTGACGTTGATAATAATATAGCTAGATTTCAACCCCTTGTTTGGTACATAGGAATGGTTTGGAAATGTAAGGTGTTTCCAACTTGTCCATTCCATTTCAGTATTTGATATGATTCATTTAATTGGGAAAGTCCTTTTCTTCTAGAATGTTCATTCCAACCTTTTTTGGGGATTCCATTGTGAAAAAAAACTTGGGGAAAGCCCTTTCTACCTTCATCCTAGAATGTCTAAATAGTAGAATGTAAAAAATTTTTTACACTGCATCATGATATCTTAGGTTATTTGCAAGCTCAATTAATATTTGACTTTTGAACAATTGTGCAAGAATTTTTTTTAATCTTATCAAAATTGAAAATAGATTAAAAATAAATTATAATTGTTTGAATTCATGTAATTTATATTTTACATTGCTAATTATATTACTAGCAAATGCAAAATTGTAACTTAAAAATCTATACATTAAAATGAATCAAGTATTACAATTGAAGAATTTTGATATCAATCCTCATTTATGCTTATAGTAAAAATATCAAAATTTCAAGTATATAGACAAATACTATTATAAAATAAAAAAAAGGTAATAAGACATATTACGCCCTATAAACTAATTCAGGGCAATTAAGTAGTATATTCTATTCTATTCTGACATCTAAATATTAACTATACCGGAAGCTGAGCAAACATTTCATTCTGACTTGTGTATCAAACCCTAAAATAATAAATTCTTTTTCCCACCATTCTAGGCGGAAATGTTAGTAGTTTGGGTAGAAAGGCCTTGCCATTCTGGACATTCCTGTGCGTAGTCGTGTCATATTAACTCTGTCCCCAACAGTTTTGGAATCCGTGACTTTGCACGCAAAAACAAACAAAGCCTCGGAAATTTCCAAAGATTATCATGTACTCAGTCAAATTTGATCGAAAGAAATTGAAGTATGACTAAAGCATCGTTATCTAGTATGCGACGAGGTTCATCATTTTTTATCAACATTCAACAAGACGATAAATCATTTTGAGTTCAAGATTCTCACTTTCAGATCTTTATATTCATGTTTCCATTTGTCCATTGACATGACATCACTTATAGGATGACTCGTCAAAACATTCTTTTTTTTTTTCTTTGTGAAAACAACACATTGCAATTTAGATGTTTTTAATTCAGAAGAATTCTTAATAAGCATCATTCCTACTTAAAAGTTGCCAATTCCAAACTAATAACGGTATCAAAATGGTTGACAAGAAATGAAAATGCAGGGGCTGTTGGCTAGCCAAACAAACTAATGGTATCCAGCAGGGCCTTTATGCTAGCACAATTTGATCACTCCAACTAATTTTCCATTACAAAAAAAAGTGCTAGAAAACGATATCAGGCAAGTACTAGACACTAATTAGTAATTACCACCTTGATGTACTTGCTTATATTGAAGGGATTCAATTGAGAGAAAAGCCCTCATGTAAAATCTTCCCAAGTTTGATTTTCTCTAAAATTTAACGAGTGAGCAAATTTTATATACATTGATAATGCATTATACTATCATCATTGAATTCATAATATATATATATATATATAAATTTTATAGTTAAAATTTGTGTATTTATCGTTCGTTCAATGCTAACTATGTATAAACTATCAGTATAGAAAAGATTAATCCAAACTTAATAAGTAAAATGGGGCGGTTCCATGCAACAAAAATCGGTGTAATGGTTGGATGCTAGCCTGCCCTTTTTCCACCAAAAATAATTAAGGGCATATTGGAAAAAAAAAAAAAAGCATCATTTTATTGTATTTAGTGCCAAAGTTACATCAACAGAAAAGAAAAAAATTAACCAAAAAAAAAGAAAAAAAAATCCCTCGTCCTAATCTGCACTTAGCCCATCAGTAGAACCTAAAACCTCAAGAACATTATTCCTTCTCTCTTTAATCTCATCATCCTTTTCTTCTTCTTCTTCTTCTTCCACCTCTTCTTCTTTTTCTTCTGCAGCTTTTTCTTGAATTTCTGTAGATATTCCAGCAGCAGCCACCAAATTGAAAGACCCGAATTTTGGAGTAACATCGGGAGTAGAAGCACCACAAGAAAATTTCGGGTCAAAACTGAAAGTTAAGCAATTAGAATTGTCTGAGCAGCAAGATTTGATGAAGATGGATTCGCACTTGTCTAGAGCACTTGGGCAGATTCTCCTCCTCTTGGCCTCCCGTACAGGTTCTTGGTCTTCTGGGTCTTTTTCTCCTGCCTCATATCCGCCGTCTGTGGTGGTCGGAGGCGGTGGATGAGGATCGTCGCCGGAATCTGAATGTGTGGGTTCTTGGACTGCCCACGTGGCAGGTGAAGAGTGGCTGGTTTTGCTCTCGTCTGCCATCCTTAAGTAGTTGGGTCACCGGGAGAGAGATGGATGGATGGAGAGTGGCGTAATGTAATAGTGGAGAATTTGCCACTGGCGAGTCAGACTTTGTCAGTGTTGGTCTCGAACTCGTGATTAGCATTAAGCAATCAAAGATTTTTTTTGGTGTTTCTCATTTTGGTCCCTCCACTTTCTCTAAGTTTCAATTTACTCTCCCAAAAAGAAAAACCAAACTTGCTACTATTTGTTTCCTAGATGTGTAAATGGCTAAATGAGGCCTAATTTGCAGGTTTAGATTATTATTACAATCATCCAACTATCCTTAAGTTAGTTGGCCACCACATAAAGTATAAAGTACAGTTTTAGTTATAGATTAATGATTCCAATATCTGTACCTATAACTTAAGGCATGCAGTAGTGCACATTTTTTGTCTAGAAATGAGTACAAGTAAGAATTGATGATGGACCAAAAAAAAAAAAAAAAGAGCAAAAAGAAGAAGAAAGATTACTATTATAACCAAATCATAGAGCTTGTAAATTGCTTGGTTAGGGGAAAAAAACTGGGAGTATTTTAATGGGTTTTGTGGAATTGCTGAAAAATTGGGATGATTTAGGATAAGTATATGATCAAATTTCTTTTTTAGTATCGGGTGGGGTAATTTTGGCATTCTAGATAACTAATTAGTTTGCTTTTACTTGTCTCTCTATTTCTATTTGTCCCCCTCCTATTTGGAGCAAAGAGAAATTTCCTCCATTTGTCATTTTCTTGCCCAAAAGGTAGAAACTCTTCATTTCTTTTTAAATCCTAATCCTAACCTCTCAAATGAAGTAATAACAGAATTGGAACTTTTTACAAGACCCACCACTTGGCAGGGAAAAAAAAAAAAGAACTATTTCTTTCTTATAATGAATACTAAAAGCGATAAATCTAAAAGTCAAAATAAACCATCACAGTCGTGCAATGTTTTTAATTTTTAAAATCATGAACTCCTTATGTCTATTGACTTAATCTAGCACTCCTATTCGTTTTATTAAGCTCATCAGAATTTGAAACTTTTGTGACAAAATGCCTATGTTTATTGTCAGAACAAAAATATAGGGGCATACTGCTTGGATTGGTAGGTTTCACAAACTCGTTTTTATTTTTGGAATCTACAATAATATATTTTAAAAAATCTTCAAAAATACTCCAAATACACACAATTTCAAATATACCTAAGAAAGAAAATAAAATAAACTTGATTCATCTTTCTACTTCCATTAACCACCACTCACCACAGCCACCCACTTTCCTTCCCCCTTCTCCACTGTCGCCAATCCACTCCCCTCTCCTTTCTCCCTTCTCCTCTTCCATCTTCCTTCCTCCTTCTTCCTACTTTCCTCCTCTCCCTTCTCCCTTTCCCGTGACCAATTAAGGAGGGCTTGAGGGGAAGGGGAAAGGGAAGAGAGGGGAGGAGAAAGAAGAGGGGAGAGGGGTGGCGACAATGAAGAGAGGGGCAGCAATGGAGGAAGGAAGAAGGAAAGGATGATGGGGTGGTTATAATGACTTCGAATCTTTTGTACTCAAATTAGTTTCTGTTCCCTCTATCCCTTCTTTGTACAGCTATTACATTGCTTCTAATTTTTTAATAATCCAAACTCAAGCAAACGGATAACAAACTCGATTGATAAGTTTACTCGCTCTTCAATTCATCAGATGACAAACGTCCGATAACTCAAAACCAATTAAAAAGTTTTGAGTTATCAAAAAATTAGAAATGACGTGGCAACTATACAAAGAAGGAACAGAAGGGACAAAAACTAATTTGAAGACAAAAGATTTGAAGCGGGTTGTTATAGGTAATATTTAACAAAATTTTTAAAAAATATCTCAATGAAATTTAAAAATTTAGAAATATCTCATAATACGTTCTAAGAATATCTAATCCATACGAAAACATTATAGGAGTAAGTTTTTGAAATATAATGGTACTGTACAACTTTTGAAAAATTCCCTAAAAATACTTGATTCATACAAAGCCAATGTTTAGATCAAAAGTGATGACTACAAGGCGTATTTTACTAATTTGTTCCTACTATTTTTGCATGCAAAAAAGTTTCACAAATTAACTTCTAAAACAGGTGAAGCCTAATGATTGATTATATTTTTAACTAACGAAATCAATCCTCTAATATAAGTGCTCGAGAGTTTTAAAAAATTTGTCCTATTTTTATTTAGAAACTATATAAAGTATTGCAATGATAACAATAATAATTCAAACCTTTTAATACAACTAAGCAATGATAACATGTTGGTTACATTTATAGAAATATCTATGTTTTTCGATATGAAACATATTCCTTAATCCATAGTTTTGTGCATATATTCAACATAAGCAATTACCACTCAATTAAGGATGGCGGCCACCCGCCCCGTGAGGGGACTAATGGGGCGGGGGCGAGGGCGGGGGGGATTTTTTTCACCCCGCCTAGAAATAGGGCAGGGGGCAGGGGAGTGTACCCCCGCCCTATCCCCGCCCCGCCACCCGTTTTAAAAAAAATAAATATATAAAATATATAAAATATATATGTATATATTTATATATATAATATATAATTAAATTAGTTACAAACTTATAATAATGATATTATTAGTTATATGTATTATATAATGTATATTAATATATGTAATATATTGATATTATCAATTATACTAATAATTATATATGTTTACTAATACAAATTATTAATTAGTTATACTAAATTTACTAATATATTTATACTAAATCCCTAATTACACTTAATACAATAATATTTTTTTCTCAAAAAAATAGCACAAGTACAATAATGAATTAGTGATTGTATTTGTGTCAAAAGTGAAAACTTGACTACTTTAGTTGTATTTATTTCATCATGTTGGATTGTATTCAAATAACTTTTGTTTGATTGTTTTTATAAGTTTCAATTGTGAAATTATAATGAATAATAATTTGGTAATGTGTTGATATTTTAGTACTTGATTATTTACTAAAATTTAACTATAATAAAATTATATAACAATTTTTTATTAATCCCACAAGAGAAGTGGGGCGGGGCAGGGCAGGGTGGGGATGGGACAGGGGAGCGGGGGAAAGGGGGACGGGGTGGGGATCGGGGGATTTTATAGGCCGCCGTCCCCCACACCGTTGCCATCCTTACACTCAATATACGATTGCAACTTTTTCGTTTTGAAAGTTCTGTAACAATACACTATGTATATTATTATGTAAGAATTGTAGTATTTACTTAGTCATCAATTTTTGTCCACCAACTTTTAGATTCAACATAACGATAATCAACTTAAATTTCAAATAAAAGAACATGTTGACATAATTCAAATTCATTGTTAATAAAAAAGAAAGAAAGAAATGTCTTCAATATAATAAACGAAAATAAAAACCATAAAAAAAACGCGCACACACACGGCGGCAGAGGTGTGACCAAAAACATTTGGGTTTAACGTGTAGGTGGGATTAAAAAAAGAAGGAAAGGAAAATGACAAATTTCGTCCCTAAACTTTTTCACTAGTACCAATTTAGTCTATAACTTTTATTCCTAACCAATTTGGTACATGAATTGATTTTCAGGTTCCAATCAAGGACCCTATAGTAACACTATTACTTGAAACTGATTTGACTCTTAATTAACTAACTAAAGGGGAGTATTTTTGGAATGTCACTTATAGGATTGTAATAAATCAAGTATATAGTGTAAAAAACTACAAGATTAAATTTTAAAAAAGTTTTGTCTGATGATTTTTTATATGATTTAAAAGTTTTATTTAGTAGTTTTTTTACATGATTTATTTATTTTATTACAATTCCATGAGTAATGTTTTCACAATACCCTTATTTAGTTAGTTAATTATAAGCTAGATTCATTTTAGAGTAAGGTCTTTAATTAAAACTATAAAATAAATTTAAATATCAAATTGGTCAAAAATAAAAGTTAGGGGCTAGATCGAGGTCAGTAAAAAATTTTTAGTACCAAAATGGTCATCTTACCAAAAAGAAGAGGCCCCATTTGGTGAAGGAGAAATAACAGATCTAAACAGACGACTCTCCCAGCAGCTGATGCCGAAGAAACAAACAAACAAAGCCCCTTCGGCCCGTCCCTAACAATCCTAAACCTTTACATAACAATTTATATACCGATTATTAAAGAAGAAGTGAAGCAAATCGAAGATGATGTCAAGCAATTATACTCCCATTGATAGTCAAAACGTCACCGGATCTGTTCCTGTAATTTTTTCTTCTTGCCTCTTCTTCTTTTATCAAAAACTAGATTAAAATCTTCGTTTTTTTTGAATTTGATTTTATCATATAAAGTATTATAATTTGCCTTTTGTTTATACTGTAGGCTGCGGCGGATTCGTCTGGCCACGTCACCGTCAAATTCGCCGGTAATTTATTCTGGTTAATTTCTCGGTGATATCTGCAGAATTTCACTGATTCTAGTTTTTTTTGGTGTGAATTTTGTAATTTTTGAATGGTTGGAGTGGTGATCCGATGCTTGACATTTCCACCTATCGAATTTGGAATTCTGGAAAATTGCAGACTCGAATTTGCAGACATTTCCACCTATCGCACCGCAGGGCAAGATCTCCGGTGGCTCTGGACCTCCCCGCGATGCTGATGGTATGTTTGCTTAGTTGAGGGATACATGAACTTCGTATAAGTTGTAATATGTAAACTCTTTGATCTCCAATTCATTTCTTTCTGTTTATTAGGTGAACATCAGGATGCAAATGATTAGGTTTTTGGATTGGATGGCATAAATTGAGTTTTTTTCCATATGCCTTTAAGGTTATAGTAGCTATCAGAATGAATGATAGAGTGCATCGTAGAATATATTTTTAACTTTGACATAAGAGGCATTAGGGAAGCATGATCTTTAAAGGTGAGGCTGTATATCTTTGCAATTCTAGATGTGAAAATGCATTTGAATAGGTATCAGAAATAAATATAGACAGAAATAAAAATTGTTAGTCACAAACTGGTAGGCTGAAATGAAGTGGGCTCCAATTTAATAGAGATAGTGATACATATTTTTATGGACTCCAATTGGATAGAGATAGTGATACATATTGTATATAAAAGTTGGTTCAATGCCCATTAGGATGGGTCTGATTAGAGTTTGTTTCTTTGAGTTGATAATTAAAATGGATCTTAGAAACATTTGCGTACCAAGACCAATTGTTTTTGATAGGTTCCCTTGGTGTTTAAATCAAAACATGTTTTCTAGTTTTACTTTCACTAACTTCAGTGGCCCAAAGGAAATGTATCTGTTCTGGTATAGTGTGTGGATTACGTAGCAATAAGGTTATATATTTTGAAAACTTTGCTGGTACCAGGAGATGCTCTTCTTCGTAAGAATCGAGAACAGACTAAATATTGTAAATTGGAGAGTCAAAGAGCTATGATGAAGATTCCACATCATGGGGCTTGTAATCTCTAGTTTCAGGAGCAAATTTGCAAGGGACATGGATTTTTCTCAAACAGCTACTTGAAATAGCTTCTTTTATATCTTCCTTTTCCTACTGCAGTTGTCCTTTTCATGTAATAGAAATACTGTAAAAAGATAAGGTAACGAGTGGTTATGTAGGGACAAGCCATATTTCTTCAAATTTTTTTGAAGGATTTTATCTTCAATTATGATCTCTCTTATGTTCTCATTAAATTGCTATAAGGCAAGTTTGATGTCTGGGCATAATTCTACGAGTGTCTTGCAATAAGAATTGCCTGATACTTTTGACATGGACTTCTGACATCCTCCAAAATATCACAATTATTATTCATTCTGTATGTTCAAATGTAGCTTTTGTTTTTTTCCTTTTTTTTAAGGTGTATATATCCTTATCTTGAACCTAATTGTGATGAAAGATAGCTTCTAGAGTAAGATATGTTTTCTTAGAATTCAAAACCCAGATGATTTAGTTATGGACCAATTGTTCTTGTCAGCTGATTTTAACTCTTGAAATGCTCTAGATCACCTTTTAATCCCTATTAATCTGTTGCTGAGAACTTTGAAGAGTATAATTTGGTTTGTACATTAGTCCTATTCTATTTGATTTGCTGAGAAAGGAAGTTATCTCTCATTTATTTTTCTTGCTTCAGTTATGGACTTGCTTTTGTTTCAGTGCAACTATAGTCAGTTTGTTGTATCATCGATACTGTGTTCTTCAATTTGTAGATACATTCTCAAAAACAGCAAGTGGATCTGATGATGACCAGCAAGGGGGCTGGTTTCGGACATTCTCTATAGCTGCATATAAGCCCTACTTCGATGTTGATACTTCTGATGTGGTAGAAAGGATCATAGATTCACTCTTTCCTTTCCGAGGAAGTTTCAATGAGAAAACTGCTGACCGGCCAGATTTGTAAGAATTTGTTTTCCTTTTTTAACATATTGCATATGTTTGCTGGTTGGGCATGTTGATGTTAGTGAGAATTGATATGAAACACAAAGTTTACGTTTAAAATAGAAAGTTATCCTTTTTTTTTTTAAAGCATTTATCTGCCTTCTTTTTATTTGCTAATTTTATAGTTGGACTTTTTGGGTGTCATGAACATGAGTTTCGCTGACAGGCATTTGGAAGCTTGGTATACTGGTTTAAATGTGATGCTATGCTAGATCTCTTCATCATCTTCTTCTTTACCCGCCCCCTTCCTCCTCTTTACAATTTTTGATAAGATCATTGTGGACTAATGAGAGAATTAATCCTGTGTGACTTTAACAATGAGAAAGAAGTGGGAGTAATATATGCTATCCACAAGAAACATAGTACTTCCTAAGAGAAAACAGAAGGTGTGTATTTCCAGAGCACATGCTATTCCTTTTCTTCTATAGGATTGCATGATATTTTAAGATGCATTGTGCTTTATCTGTTCATCTTAACGGTCCATATAAGCATACTATTTTTCCATGATTGTTGTGCTGATTCTAGGAATTATAGTTTTTGGATTAAATAGCTGAATTAGCTCTGCTTGGATATATCAAATTTAGATATTTGCACCCTTTTGGAAAGAAAGGAATGTCTTTTAGATACTGTGTATTTTGAACACTTTCAGCTACCCTTTTATCTTAAATACATGTTTATCATAAGGAATAAAAGGGGAGTGTTGCTTCCATCATCTACTTCATAAAAAGGTGATTTTTTTCATAGCTTTATGTTAATATTTGTTGCAGGTACGGGCCATTCTGGATATGCACTAGTTTAATATTCGTAGCAGCTTCCATTGGCACATTTGTTACATACTTGGCACACAAGCTACAGAAAAAGGAATGGGACTACGATATCAATTTGGTGACTTGGTCTGCTGGCTTGTTCTATGGCTACGTCACCGTAGTTCCTGTTGGCTTGTATCTCATTCTCAAATACTTCTCTGTCCCATCCGGCCTCGTCCAGCTGTTTTGTCTCTATGGCTACTCCCTATTTGTTTTCATTCCTGCTCTGGTAAGCTGCTACTTGACTGGTTATGATTATCTAATACTGCTGAAGGACTTTTAAATTATGCACATACTGTTTAGCATAAAATTTACAGAATTTTTTCATGTATGTGCAATTTTCTACATGGCCAACAATGATTTTGTCAAATATCTTTTAATAATTCACTGTGTTTCTTAAGTGAGGCTGGATTTATTAAATTCCTACAATCATTGATTTCTTTGAAAGAAAGTCACATTTACTTGTATATGACAACCTCCCCTTGTGCGTCAAATTGTCGGATTCCTCTGTTGATGTTTCTTGATGAAATGATTTTCTGCTGAATTATTGATTCTTTTCTGCTTGCAGTGTCTCTCTGTTATTCCATCACAGATAGTCAGATGGGTGATTGCCGGTGTAGCGGGGTTCATGTCTGCAACCTTTGTTGCACTGAATCTCAGAAACCACATAAAGTCTGCTGGTGAGAGATGGTTCCTGATTGTGGTCGGGATATTCCTGTTGCAGCTGGCTCTTGCCTTGGTGTTGAAGCTTTACCTCTTCACTGTCACAGTATGATGATATTATCAATCGCGAGTCCGCCCACCCATTTCATCTTAAACAGAATTGGAGGTTCATCAAAAACCTTGCTGATTCATTCAATTTTTGACAATGTGTGAAGTCAAGCATCTATACAAGAGGTATCAGCCCATGTTACACTTCATTTAGTTTTTAGGTCTTTGCAAAATATTGTAAGGTACTTGAACAGAATGAATGCACAACGCAATTTAAGTACACCATATCCTTTTTTTCTCTCTTCTATTCGAACTGCACTCGGTGATATTGAATTATGGATTAATCTTCTATACTAGGAGCAAATTTAGGGTGATACGATTAATTATTCTTTTTTTTTTTGTCGCAACAATAAAATTTCTATAACCTAATTTAGGGGAAAGGGAAAGGGAGACTCGATGTGAATACAAACTCTATTGAAGAAGGCCAATTAAGACTGTTACATATTGTGACAAATTTTGATGCGAGGCAAGGGTTGAACTCTTGACTTTCCACACCATCAAGTTGGTGGTGATTACCAGGCCAAAGGCCTCGTGGCGATACGACTAATTACTCGAGTCATCCGTTTTCTAGTTTCATTCTGCTATACGCTTTGCCACTCTTAAGGGTACTGTGAGAAGAAGCCGAAGAGACTTTGACAAATGAGGTAACCTGATTATAGAAGAAAGTCCATAATAAACGCGGTGCACTTGGCTTTGCACGAGCAAATCCTGTCCGCCACATTTCTTCTTTTGTTTATGAGAGGGTGAGAAAATTAGTTCAGATAGGTATTTTCCACACTAAGTAAAAACAATTATCATCAGCTATGGGCTTGGGAAGTCAAAGTTCTCGAGAAACATACTCAAGGAATCCAAGTCAAACTATTGAAATTCCAATTACACGTGTTTGATTTTTTGAAATCAGGTTATAAAATTATTTGAATGACGGTGAGTCGGTGACCTTAGATTCCACAACCACCGTTAATAGTTTTGCATAACACCATCGGAATTTTACACTATCCAATGATTACTCTTTTTTTTTTCTTCTTTTTGCTTGTAACGCCATGGCAATCATCAAACTTCTTCGAGAGCTTGAAGAGGCTTGTATAGAAGTTGGAGGATGAATCATCAAATTAGATAAATGCATTATTATACTATTTGAATTTTATAAAAATAAGAAGTATTATATTTTTTGTGTGGTGTATTTAGGTGGGATTTGAAATTCCAACCGAACTAACGAGAGAGATTTAAAGGGACGAAAGTTGAATGGCTTACACTATCTCATGATTACGTCTGCAGGCATTTTCGTACCGACTCCTGCTTTTTGCAAAAAGGTTTAGAAAGTTTTGTGCTTGTTTATAGTCTTTTTATTTTTATCTTTATTATTTTATGTTTTTGTGGAAACAAGATTTGTGACATCTACGTTTCGCATTGGAATATAGTGAACCACATCCTCATATTATTTTATGTTCACAATATTGAGGGCTTCATTAATTAAGTTATACTTTATGCTAATTAGAGAATCATGAAAACCTCTCATGAAACAGTAATTCCGTGAAGAAAGAGATGAATTTAATACCAAAATATATTTTGTGATGTATATATCGTACCTATACATGCTGTAAGATAAATTTACTTCAATGACAAGAAACTAATGTGTCTATTCTGAATCATTATGTCACAAGGCTTTATAAGTTTATAATCTAGGGAGACAGAGAGAGAATTGCTGCACCCAATTCGGGGTAGCTCGTGTGGTGTGTTGCTCTTTTTTAGAATATAGCCACCAAGGATCGAATTTCGGGGCTAACTTTTGCGAGACAAATGGGCTTCTCCTCTCTGATCGCAGGGATTAGTCGGATTGAAGGTTCGAATACCTCTGCGTCGAGAAAAAAAAATAGAGAGAATTGCTGCAAAAAAAATTACAAACTCTCAATATCAAGATATTCATTTTGCTGGAAAAGCGCTGCCACAAGGTAACTAAAACAAAGGAAGATACAAAACTTTGATAAATTATATAAACAAATCCGAACTCCAACAAGTGAATATGCTTTAGAAAAACGTGTCATTTCTGCAAGAGGCAGTAACCCCTAGTTTATGTCTTTATGAAAGAAAGCACACAAAGTTGACAAGTCAACTTTTGATTAAAGCAAGGGAGTTGTAAAGTATTATTATTGTCCATAGATATCATAAAGAACAAGGACTTTGGTTTCTAGAGTTTAGGAAGATAATAATGCAAAATGCTGAAAAGTCCTAAGGTAGGGTCAAACCTTAGATCCTCAAATTGTGGCTTGTGCCACTGGAAAGTGGACATCCAGCATACAAATTTTGGAAGATTATGAAATCTCGTGCAGTGGTTGGTCTGCATGACATTTGCATATTGTCATCATTGAATGTGACTCAAGTTAAATTTGATCCTCTTCATCACAATCTCGACCACTAATAAAATAAAACCTATATGTAATTTACATGGGGTTATTGCTTTATAAAGTAGAGTTTTGTCTGATAAAGTTATCAGATATCAGTTTATCCCCTAAACCTTTATTTGCATTATCCCTAAACTTTGATATATTTCCATTATGAAACTACCTCAAGATATAATCTGTTTCAACATTAGCTCCTCCATTCTTCATGTTGTCAGTGGATAAAGAAACGTAAGTGAAACAAAGTTTTAGGAGTTTTGTCTAATGGTGCCCAATATCTACCTGTTTAGAAGAACCTAATTTCTTGTTTCCTTCGAAAACTTGATATGGAAATTTTAGTAATCTCTTCTGCTCATTGTTCTATGCTTGAAAAGATAACAAAGTAAATGATTGTTAATCAAATAGTCATTATATAATATATCAAATGTATATTAGTGGGCATCACATAAATTTTAGGGACGTGTTAAATTCACATTCCTATAACCTAAATCCACAACCCTAATGCAGTAATGATTTGTGTCCTGAGTGTTGATAACCTCGTCTTATTAGCATTAAAAGATATTAGGTTTAAACAGTAGGAGTGTCGATTTAGTATCATCCTAAACTTTAAGATAAGTATATGCCCTTCAATGATTTGATCATATTAGGCGTTCCTCTAAATCTATAGTGCTTTTGATGATTAATTTAGTCCTCAGGAAAATCTACAACTAAGTCACTGGACACAATTTCCATTTCAGGTAACACAATTTGTAATGCAATTGTTGTTCAAAGACTAATGGAATAGTTGATTGTTCATAGTTGGAACTGGACAGTTCACTTCCTTTAATTGTACACGTGAAGATCTAATGAATGGTGTGTACATGGACAAAAACAAATTAAACACTAATCTATAGTACATGTACGAATACTATTATTATTGCTTGTGTGTATTTCTAGGCGGCTTCCCATTTGTAGATGTATCACATGAAAAATAGGAGCGAGGAGTACGAACATTTATTTAGTATTAGTAAATCTTACTTTAAAATACCCCAACATTGCTTGCATATTTTTTCACATTTCTTTTTTTTTTTGCTAATTACAAACATTAAAAGTATATTTACTGCACAAAATTGCATAAATGATGTCTTACAAAGCGCTCACTTATTAGTCTCTCCTAGTGCATGCTTTTTATCTTTTTGTTTACAAAGATTAAAATCTCTCTCTCTATATATATATATATGTATATGTATATACATATATACACATATCTATATATATAGAAGTATGTTGTATATGACATATACACACACACACTTGTGAGTGTGTGTGTTATATGCAACATACCTCTATAGCCTTATAAGTTATACCCGGTCATCCTCCTGCTCAAGAAGCAAAGTGGGTAGTTGTAGCCTGTGGAAAACCTGAAAAGGGGGAAAAAATAAGCAAAACCAAGAACCAATTATTATGACTCCGTTTAAAAGTCTACCGATTTACTATATTTTACTTCCACGAAGCTCAAACTCCTTTTCCATAATTCAGCCGTCCCTCAAGACAACCCTAGTCTCTGTATTTGCTTTCCAAGGATATCTGTCTCCTTCACAAGATCTCTCTCCTTTTAGTGTTTTTACTTGATCTATAATCCACTGTTCATCTATAGGTAGAGAACCCTCTTTCCATTTTTTTATCACAGTCCACAAACCTTGATATATAATCCTTGAAAACTGAGGAAGAACCACATACAGGAGCACTCATGTCAATAAAAAGATGTCAAGTTGGATGCTTGTGCATGATTTTGCTCAGCTTTTTGGCACTGCAACAAGTAGTTGTTGGAGCAAGGTATCTGCAAGATAAGGTGGATGACGGTGAAAAGCCTGATGATATGTGGAGTACCAGTAGAAGTACCAATAAAAGTACTTCCAATGATAATGATCAAGGCTTTGTTGCAACCGTCAACAGAGAAGTGCCATCTTGTCCTGATCCTCTACATAATAGGTGAGCATTCAAGGGCTGAGTGCTTCCAAGGGAGCATACATACAAAGGCTAGCTGTAGATAAAGCATGCCTCCATTCTTTAATTGTGTATTTTTAGTTTTTGTTTTTTCAACTACTCAATATATTGAACCTTTGTTGGCATCTTAGATTACTTTAGTTAGACTTCTTTTCCCCTTTGTTTTCTGTTTGTAATTCTTTCTCCTTGTATCTTTTTTTTCTTACCCATCTCAGATTTGTAAGTTATTTTGAATATTTACTGCAAATATTCTTGCTATAGACATCATAGATAAAGATTTGGTTTCAAGATGTTAATGAAAGTCTATTTTTTCTCATTCTTTCTGTCTAATTTGTATCCACTTCCCTCTTCTGCAATAGCCCTTTATCATAGGTTTCACATATTCGGATTCACCATGTGAAAGCTGTGGGTAAACGTATCAAGAGACAAGTAATTGATCTCATCAATTATCTGTTTTCAATTTTCTGTTTTTATAAGAGTTCAAATACTGTGAAATCATGTTCTCACCTGTATATATATTTTTTTCACTCCAAAATGAATTTCAGTTATTTTCTTTATTTACTTATTTATTGAGCAGGGTCTTTGTATTAATTCTAACTTGTAAAACCTGTCTTGGCAAATGGCAATTATAATTTTCTACGTGCAAGGAAATAAACTCTAAAGCATAGCAAATATGAATATAATTAAAGGGCTTTTTTTTTCACTGGATAAGTGATGTTACAGGTGCTATTTTGTTGAAAAAGCAAACCTAAAATTTGTGAAGTATCCCTGCAAAATAGAACCAAAAATATCTGCACTCTAGATGGGAAAGTGTTTGTGGTTTTCAATTGAATAACAAATATTTATAAATAAAATGATCCTGCAATTTTGTAAATTAACTTTGTATTCAAATGTAGTCCCTTTCCTTTACTCCATTGGTTACTCCTCTTTGACTATTGGTTCCAATAAAGTTTTTGAATTATATTTTGTTTTTTTTTTAAGTCAAGTCTGCTTTTGAATTTTGGGCTAATGAGACTTTAGAAAATTGTCAAAAAGCCTTTATCATGATGTCACTCGTGCCCAAGCTTCATTGGAACAACGCAAAAATTAAAAAAACAAAAGAGAGAAAAAAGAAAAAAGAGAAAAAAAAAAAAAAAAAAAACAGAGAAGATCACCTTTTGTGAAATTGTGAAAAGGCAGACTCAAAAGTCCAAATGGGAAAAGGAGTAAACACATACAAACACAGAGAAACATAGACAATTATCAATGATTAACAATTTATGACTTAAAAAATATGATCTAGACTTGCTAAGTTTTCAACATGCATGCATTCTGGATTTGACAAGGCAACTTTTTGGAGTCAACCAAGGAATATAAAAATGTCCTAAGAAGAAATTAAGATGGCATGTAGGCCCTTTGATTTGCACAAATTATGGTGAAAAGATGATCAGGTTTTGGCAACAACTTGTGTATTCTAGCTGAACAAATAATGCATAATGTAAACAAGCATCTTACTTGAGTATGGCTTAAGAAATTGAATTCACATAAGATTCTCACAGTGGACTGATTGATAGATAGTTACATTCACCAACCATATGATTATATGTGCAAAAAGAGAAAAAAAAAAAGGGTTTTTTATAATCAGTAGAGTATCCTCTCTAATTTGAGCACTATTGTGGATTTAAGTGGAACTTTCTTTCCCAGAAGCATCGATACTATGGCATGAAGAAAGTTACAACTTTTGGAAGAAGCTGGAGGAAATTAATTGACAATGGGCTTCCCTAAAGGAAAAAGGAGTAGCTTTTTCCTCCTCAAACTTACTGAAGAGATGTAAAGAATCAGACAACTGACCACTTTTTTTCTACATACTCGTGGGCTAATATGTAGTTGAAACAAAAGGAGCTGGAATTTGCATCAATTCTTTACTCTAACAATTCTTTTACTATAGTATGTATGCTTTGCGCATAATTGCAAGTTGCGGCATATCAAAAGCTTCAAAGCTAAAAAACAAAGGTCTTCCCACTGCCTTTAGCTATAAATGGAAACAGGGGGTGAAATGGTTGGCAGCAAGGGTTAAGCATACTGAAAAAGAGAGGATCTATTTCACTTTCCTGACTCAGAAGAATTTAAAGAGCATATAAAATTGAATAACTCAATAAGTGAAACAATTCATCAAACTCAATATAATCTGATATCTGGTATTTTCATCAAAAATACAGTCAACTAGAGAAATTTTTTTGAAGATCATCTCTAAGCAGTGTCAAGATAAGTAGCAGGAATAAAACCTCTACTGGTGCAAATGCACCAATATGCAAAAGTAACAATCTAACTGTCCAGATATGCGTTAGCATACACTCAACCTTACAGTTCTACATTGCTCCTGTCTTTTCTTTGTTGTGACCTCATTTACAGGGCCTGCTTTACCTTTAGTTTCCCCAAAAAGCCACGTGTGAGGAGAGATCTTGAAAAAATGGAATAGGATCAAACTGACTGCCTTCATGGCTTGGATTTTTTGCCCTTTTACTTTCTTTGGCTGGGGTTTTCTTAAATGGAAGGAAGGTCTCTCCACACATGAATGGCTGTAGCACCTCTGGTATCTCAACACCATCCTCCCTCTGGTAGTTCTCAAGAATGCAGCACAATGTCCTCTCAGTAGCTGTCAGTGTAGAGTTCAACAAATGCACATATTGCTTGACTTGCTCATTGCTCTGCAAAACAAGGGGCAACTTTATTGCAGCTGTAAAAGTAACCTCACATTAGACCATTTCTATTCAGGTGGCGTAATTTCTTGACAAAAAATGCAATGGATGATTAATTTATTGTGTGCAGTTACAATTGAGTAAATGAGGACTTCACCTTTTTCTGGCCATAGCGAATTTCTAATCTTCTTGACTGATAATCAGTGCAATTTGAGCAGGAAACAAGCTCCTATAGGTATTTGAGGCAGGAAACCATGCTTCCAAATCATACTTTTTAGCAGCTGCATCATTCAGGGCACCAGATACGATGGCTACAACTTGATAAGGAAGTTTTAACTGCAAATATAAAAGAAAGGGGTAAGATTCCACGAAAGACAGTTAAACTCAAGAAGATCAGAGTGCAGTCCTCATATTTGGGGAAGGAAAAAATCCATACCATCTGGTTAGAATTCCTCTGAGTTCTTCATCATTTCTTCATGCATGTCCAGGAGTCATTGCCATTCGGGGCTGGTAATACAGAATTGCTCTACTTTCTCAAACTGATGCACTCTAAAAATTCCAAGCGTATCACGACCATGGGAGCCAGCTTCTTTACGGAAGCAAGATGAATATCCAGCATATCTGCCAGATAGCAACAATAACAATCAGGCAAAGCAAACAGCTGCACTTTACAAAACCATCCAGTCAATAAAGCAATTCCAGTTAGTCGTATGTTTGGAGAAAGCATTCAAATAGAAATGCCATACCTTAAAGGAAGCTGTGTTGGGTGAATCCAATCATCCATGTGATAAGCACACAATGGCTGCTCAGCTGTAGCAATCAGATATTTGTCCTCTCCCTCACCAGTTACCTATCAAGCAAACAACATATCAGGCTACTGAAAGACCAGACCATCCAGACTTGAAATCATGGTATGAATTGTCAAGCATTATTTCTTGAATAAGATAAAAATCCGACGACAAACTGCTCAAACTAAACGGTGCTTCCACCAAAACAAAAAAAAAATGAGAGATCAGAACATATGACAGTTCCACCAAAAGATATTTGTTTATACGAGTATAATTGTAAAAGAAACTGGGACATCAAAGTTAAAAGTTTGAAGAAAAAGAATTAGACATCTCAATTTGTCAGATTAAATGCGGTTAAGCCTACCTATTGAAAGCAAACAGTAAAAGCCTTGCAGTTTAGGTAATAAGAAAATAATAAAAAGGGACGGACAGACAGACAATAATAACAGGAGAAAATTTGAAGCCAATCAAGATGAATCAATATTAATGCATCCTTAGACCCCGATTTGAAAGATGTATGGACACACAAACAATAGAAGTTGATTTCAATTTTAGAGTTTGGACTTTCCCTGCAAACACTTCAACTGATCAGTTTACAAGGAATGGTAGGACCATCAAAAAGAAAATCTCCAGGGAGTAACATGTGACTTTTCACCAAATGACAAAGATCCAAGGCACATGTACATAATGGCAACTTAAATTAACACTCCGACATGTCCAGATGGACATGTGATTGAACAATGACAATTTACTTAAAAATGCAATTAAATCCAACTCATTGAGACCTTTCTCTTCTTGACTTTAATGATTACCTAAATAATTAGAAATTGGATAGCACAGATGCCCTTTCTTATTCTTCTTCTGGCAACTGCCATGACTTCCATCAAACATAGATGCAAGATAAGCACAAAATAGAGAACAAAACCTGGTATTTCCAAAATTATATGCCAAGGCAGAAAGAATGCTTTGGTGTAAGACTTGGAAAATAGCACCAAACATATAGTGTGCATGACGCTTAAAGACCTCTATATAGTTAGATACTTCCGTGTGTGCTAGTTGGAAATATCTACCTATCCAATTAAGTAGGATTTTAAGACATCCCCCCCATCTTTCGAGCATTATATGAATCACAAGTTGAGGGCATATGAATTGTAAAATACATGACATAACATAAAGGAATAAGTTGAGAAAACAAAAGTGGATTTTCTAGCTGGTTCTAATATTAATTTTGTAAGCATAAGCGTTACCTTATAGAGTTCTTCATCAAACTGTGCTAGTTGAGCACACTTAGCCATAACATCTTTTCTTATGAAGAATGGGGTATGCAATACTTCAAATCCTCTTTTTTTAAAGAAAATGAAGACCGAAGTTTATAAGAGCTTGGTTCAGTAGTGCACCATTTCCTTTCAAGTAGAATCCTCTGCCTCCTGCTACATTTGCACCTAAACATAATAGACATGATGGAATTAAAAGACAAGATGCAAAGGAAAAAGAAAACTCGCTCCTGATGTAATGACTTTCCCCACCTTCAGATACCTAACATGACAATTAATCACCAAAAATTTAGTCATGTGCAGCAGGAATTTTCAAAGATACCAATCAGAGTTTTCAAATTCATGTTAAGAACAATAACTACTATATTGGTATGGCATTATGCATTGTCTTAAACAGCACAAGACACAAAAAGGAACAGAAACAGACAGGAAAGGGAAAGAGAAAGACCCCATGAAGAACTTATGGTACATGTATAATGACTAAAAAAGTATACCTAAACATAGAAGAAGAAAAAGTGAATGCTGGCATCATATGTAGTTGAATATAAAAGCAATTCCACGACATGTTGCTTGTCTTTGATCTTACACACACAAAACCATCAATGACAGCTCTGAGGTAATTTCCAATAGACTACAACTATAATTATCAGATACAGGCAAATACAACCAGTCAGACAGGAAATGATCCTATCATAAAACGTAATTGTCATCCTGGGCATATATAAGAAAGTTGATACAATGCTGTAGGCTTTTACAAGTCAGCTCTGATACCTAACATGGAGTTCAAACTTTGGACACTCAAATCTCACACGTGGCATACAAATTTGAATAACTAGTTGCCTCAAGCAAAAATTGCATGAAGAATATTGCCCTAAACAAGCATTTTTTACCAGTATACTAGCAAAGCAACCAAAGAATGCACAATATATTACTCTGACCATTCACTCAATAACTCAATAAAGCAATAAAAGTACCTTTTTCGGTATCTGCAATACCAAGAAGTTCAACGAGTTCAACATGATTTTTTAGATTTGGCTCAATTCTCTTCTCTCCCCACGATCGAACAACAGCATTATTTGCCTACAAACACACCAAAATTTCAGCAATCCAGAACAATGCTTAACTTGAAATTCATCAACAACCAAAAATGTAGCAGAAATCCTTACAGACCCTCATCATTGCTAACTGGAACCGAATCATGCACGAGATTTCCAATAATTTCCAGTTTTGCATTCATAGCTACTCGAGCCTCCTCAACTTCTGCGTCTTTCTCTGCTATCAATCTTTTGTTCTCTTCCGTATTTTTAATTGCTTGAGTCACATCTCCACCAGACTTCCAAAAATCCAGTCACAAAATTTTCAGCTAAATGGAAATTATCATCTCCTATTCTAATTTCTTCTCACTTCATTCAATTGTTTGCGGTTTAGACTTAACATATGCTTCCAGATACATATGAAAAATATTGAAAACCCACAACAACTATCAAACCAAAAATCACAGAAATCATTCATAGAAAGAACTTTTAACTATTTTCATTCAAAAGAAAGGAAATTTCAGAACCCTTAGTACACAGAAATCACTCAGATAATAAAAAAAAAAGAAAAAAAGAAAAACCTATAGTACACATCTATTTTCTCAATGACCTTGTTCCACCAACATCTATGAGAAACCCATTAACATAAATCAGCCACAAAAATATTTAATAAGAGTAAATGAAGGGGTAGGAAACTCACAAGTCTGAGCTTGCCGATTTCTTTATTGATTTTGTTAAAATCTTTGCGCAAATTGTCCAACTCGTATTGCTCTATACAGAAAAACAATCAACTCCATAAGTAAATGTAAAATTCCCAAAAAGATAAGAATATACAAAACTACAAACAGATGGAGAAGATGAAATATTCACTGTGACGCCATTCTCTGTCAAGCTGGATAACCTCATCGACCAGTTTTACGTCAGCAAAACGGCGCCTTTGCGACTCCCTTATGATTTCAGGGTTATATCCCTTCTCTTCCCTGAACAGATTTAAGTCCAACATTGTTCTGACTTCCCTGGATTTCACCCAAACAAAGAAAAATTAAAAAAATAAATGAGAATAAGAAACCAAAATCCAAAGTTTCAAGTTCAAGAATCACGAATCACGAATTTTGACTCATCTCGGGAGTGAAGCGAAGATGGAGGAGGAGAATACCTGGGAACAAAAGGGTTCGAAGGAGATTTGATTATCCGTAAGGAGAACGGTCGGTGGAGCGGGGAGAGGGGGCGGAGGACCAAGTGAGGGTGGAGCAGAAGCAGAGGATTCAAGCAAGAGTAAACCCTCGACCTAAACATAAATATTTTCACCGACCGTGAAGGACCATAAATAGATCGCTTAAAAATGTAAAACTGAGAATGTTATTGTCAAAAAAAAAAAAAAACTGACGTTTCAAGTAGAGTGCAAACGAACCGAATCGATCTCGAGCAATGTTACGCTCAAGTTTGAGCTTAACTTAATACAAGATCAAGGTCGGCTAGATCGACTTTGAAAATCTATAAATTGAGCTTGATTTGCTAATATTTCTGAGATGCTCAAGTTTGACTTGTTTGACCTCGAGCAAATTCAATCCAATTGAGTTCGAAGTCGAAGTCGAACTCAAACTCAATGCATTGAGTTCAATTAGAAAAAGGGGTTTTTTTTGGAAATTTACAATAACTTAATTCCTATATATTACTATACAAATATATATATATTATATATAATATGTACTGTACGAGCTATTGATTTTAGCTAAAAATGTTCTTGACTCGTTTGGCTAAATGAGCCGCTTGAGATCGACTTGAACTTGGTCAACGTCGAGTCGAGTCGATCGTTTGACCGATCAGCTTGTGAATTGCTCGCAAACTCGATTTATTTGCATCTCTAGTTTCAAGCCGCCAATTTGAAAGATAAACATTTAATTAAAGAGGTGTTAATCACAACCCAATTATGTTGATTCGTCTAAACTCCACAATCCAGTTATGTTGATCCGTCTAAACTTATCTATTAATAAGTGAATTTGGATATGCAATGAATTTTGAATGGATTAAAATGGATACTTTATTAAATCTATTTAATTAGTTAGTAGTGAATTGACTCAATTCACCAATTTATACTCCTTTAAAAAAATATACATTTGAACTCAATTGTTAATAGGTGGATAAACAAATTAATTTGGAATTCGTACCAATCTAATAATAATAAAATATCATTATTCTTTGTCAAACATCATGCAAAAAAATAAAAAAAATAGAATTTCAATGAGTTATAAATGGGTAATTATGTATATCAATACCTATTTTTTAAATGGGTATAAATGGGTTGATTCAATTATACCCACTATCTAATTATGACTTGTCGAAAACCCACCCGATTCATCCATTTTGACACCTTTAACTCAATGCAATCAAGTTCTTACAAATCAATTTTGCAAAAATTCCACACTTCCAACCAGCTACATGGTAGCTCTAACAACTAGGAGTCTAAATTTCAAGACACCTTAGAGAGTTTCTCAACGTATCTAGTTTCATGGCAAATAATCATAACGACTCCTAAAAGCCCTTCTCTTATATTGTTCCTTTAGAGGTAGCAATAGTTGATTTGGATCCTGTTTAATAACTCAATTCAATACTTTAATTTAATAGGTTTTGATCTTAACATGTTTTAACACGTTTAATAATAAAAATAGAATATTTAAATTAAGAAAGAATCGTTTAAAATGTCCCTTATAGTTTGCTAAATGAATTTTTTTAGTCCTTCACTCTTAAAATGGTATTTTTGCGTCCATTATAAAATCAAATTACTAAAATTTGGTCTTAACCTGAGTTTTTGACCATTTTTTGCTCTAAATTCATCACATAACTCATATATGATTATTTTTTTGGTGACAAAATTGTTAGATCCTATTTGTAATAAAATAAGACAAAATTGTTAGATCTTATTTGTAATTAAATAAATGATCCGATACATATTCATTTTTATCCTTAAAAAATTGGATCTAATTTTGAATCATATTCATTGTTTTTCCTAAAAAGGTGGGACATTACCCAATTTATATTCATTTTTTGTTACTAAAAAAGTGAGGTTTGACTTTTTGTACATAAAAAATGACTGTAGGTGAGTCACATGGTGATTTGAGGCTAAAAGGCGGTTGAAACAATAAGTTGGGACTAAATTTTATTAACTTGAATTTATAAGGAATCTAAAGTTAACATTTTAGAAGTGAAAGAAGAAAAAAATTCATTGATGAAATGTGAGGGGCATTTTGAAAGAGTTTTCCTTAAATTAATTAAGTGTCCAAAAATAAGCTATTCACTAATCAAGTGTACCAAATTTAATATTGCTTAACAATTTAATATTTTAATGAATTCAAATTTTAGATTTCAAATTTTGGACTTTAATTTTATCAAATACAACCATACATTGCAATGTGAAATTCATGACATGCATTTTCCTCTTGTAATTATGAGATGCATCTTTCTTGTACATGTTACTTTTTTATAATTTGTTTCTGATAGGGAAGCAGGCAGGGGATTAGAACCCAAAACTTCTATGTCTCGGGCTTCAACATAAGATGGTGTAAGGTCAATCTTGTCTAACTGAAAAAGGAGAGAGAGAGAGAGAGAGAGAGAGATGATGCCTGTTTCATTTGTACAACCCCACACTTTTTAATCTATATCGTGTTTAGCTATAATATTCTCAGCACAATCGCAAAACAAGCAAAGATTGTCAAACTTCAAAGTTCTAAGAGCAGTCTTGAGACTGCAAATACCAATTCCTTGCCAAGTATGTTGACAATTCGAACAAACATCCGCTCCACTAAAACATCAAAGACCTAGATAATCTACTTCGCATTTACTGAAACACAAGCTCACTACCCTGCAAAATGTGTGATAAGTGTATATTTTGAGTGTTTTAAGTGTGTTTTATTAATTAGTTTTGGTGTGTTTTAATTAGTTAATAGCTTATGAACTAAGTTTCTAATGAAAATATTCATTTTATGGTTTAAATGATAAAAATTGTATTTCTATGAATTTTAATGGTGAAACTTCATGTTTTTATAAGTTTAAGGATTCAATCATCAAATGGTATGAATTGAGAAGATAATTGGATGATTGATAATGGTTTGAAGTAATAAAAAGAGAATATGAAGCGCAAGAGATGAAATGCAACTTAGTATACAAGAAGGAAGTTTTATAGTTTTGATACCTTGTGTTATTTCAACTATATCTTGAGTTACAAGTATTGGATTGACGTGATTCTTGTACTATTTTGAAACTAAGAGATAGATCTATTTTGGTATGCAAACATCGAAATCCAGTTTAGTCATTTTCATTATCAAAAAGTCGAAACACAGAAGTGCAATTTTGTTGTCGAAAGATGAAATAGGGGATTAACCAGTCGAGGGTATTTTGGTCATTTTTCGGTCTACAAAGCTCCAAATTAGATGATTCCAGAGGCATTGGAAAGCTAACTTAAAAGGCTACAACTTTCATGTTTTGTACAAGAGTTCAGCCTTCACGATCGAGAAAATATAGGGGAAGTTGGATAAAAAATAGAGCAAAGAAAAGACTTGACCAGAGATGAGCAAACCTACAAAAGAGCAAAACGCGGGGTACAATACGTGACCTCAGGTTGCGTTTTCAAGGTCGCGTATTCTTCAATTTCGATTACACCTTGCTTTGCAACTTGTACTTTGTTCACACAACCTTTTTGACCAATTTTTCTGTAAGAATTTCTGTGGAAACAGACCTGGACAGTTGCCAAAAAAGCTTTACAACTCAAATCTAGTTTGTTTATGGGCTCAAGGGAAATCTTAACATGATTTAACACTTTGTCTTTTGCTTGAATTCCTCTATAAATAGAGGCCTTTGGAGAGCATTTTTGATAACTTTGAAATGTTACAGAAACTCTACCAAAATGTAGTTTTCACTAGTTTTTCTTAGTTCGTTAGTATGGTATAATTAGAGTAGTTTATCCTTCTTATATTTGAAGTTAAATTTGGATGAAAATTTGAGGAGCAAAGATTGAGAGTTAGAGCTCATGTGACAAGGGTGACTTCTCTCCTATTACTTTCTCTTTTATATTTGATTTCTTGTTTAGTTATAATACAAGTTTGGATCTTTTTATCGTCATGTTGTGTTAAAGTTTATACTTTGAGTTATGGATGAACTTTCTATATCTTGTTAGTGATATTTACTTAGTTATTTGATGATATTATTTCAACAAGTTATTTATCACTTTTGCTTTTCTAATAATGATTAATCGGTCATTAATTATGGTAATTTTAAAGTGTTAAGTTTGCAATGAGAATTAGGATTTAACACTAGTTCAAGAAAGTGACAAATTTAGGGAATTCACTCACGAGAGTAGATGTACACCTTTGTGATTTTAGTAACTTGTTTCATGTAATTTCATAAAAGAAATGAATTTGTAATTAATTTCATAACACAAGAGTATGTATGGTTTGGTTATAAGTATAGTTGATTCATTGCGAGAGTAGGTTTCATAATATATTAGGAAATTACGCCATAACTAGCCAAGCTAATAACATTCACTTGACCAGTAATTTCATTTGCAAGAGTAGTGAGAAATTCCATACCTTTAGAAACTTTATATTGTTATTTTTATTAATTTTATATCATATTTGTAGTGTAAATTTAATTTCTTGCACTTGTGGTAGTTTAAATAATAAAGAAGTTTGAAAACCATCAGTAACTAACAATTTTCCTTGTGAAAAATCCTATATTCGTTCTCAACTCGTATACTTGCGAAAAATTGCGTGTAGGGTATTTAGAATTTTATAAATATAAAATTTGATTGTGGATGACCTAATTGTTATATGTATTCCCCATACTCGTCAAGTTTTTTGCGTCGTTGCTGGGGAAGATTTGATCAATATCGGTGCTAATAACTACTTTATTAGTTTAAACATTTTTACTTATTTTTCTTGTTTTCTTTATATCTAGTGTTTTAATTGTTGTGTTTAGTGTCTTGTTGAGTCATTTGTTTTATATTTAATATCTTGTTTTTTTTATGTGTCGAGTCATTTATTCTTCTTGACTAAATGTGTTTTTGAGTTATTTTGAAAGTATGTTTAGAGACTCAAGGAGAATAGGAAACATGAGCGGATAATACTTGAGAAGTAGAAGATCAGTAGTGGATTGTTACCACGTGCAAAACTCCATGAATAGAGGTAATCAAGAACTTACCGTGGATATGTCTTTTGAAGATAGTTTAAGAAATTTAAAAGTTAAACTTGATTTTATAACGTTAAAAGTTCAAATGGACACCATGACGAATATACTTGAACAAAAGAGGAATGTTAATACTTTCAATGCTTATCATGTAATTTGTGACTTGTGTGGAGATTATAATACTACTCATACATGTATGCAAGTACAAAATATGGATTATTATGGTGAATTTGGGCATTACAATCCTTATTTTGATCAAAATGGTCTCAATTGGGGTAATTATTATGCTTATAGTTGGGATAATCAATGTGCTAATAGTGTTTCTCCTTATTTATATGATTATCAATCCGAATGTATCCAATATGAATTTAAACCATCTTGAAAATTAGTAATAGAAAAGTTAGTTGATGCATCTTTACCTTGAAAATTAGAAAGTGAATCATTCACTAATGTTTCTAATGCATCTTAGGAGCTAGTCATAGAAAATTCTTCTAATTAATTTGATTTGACCATAGAAAAGTTAGTTAATACAACATTCAATCGTTTTGCTGGGGTTGAGGATAGGCGAGATGAATTAACTTCTCATTTGAGAGAATTCAAGATCAATAACATGCATTGTGTGAAGTTATTTCTTCTAATAATTTGCAAAATGATCCTAGCATGAATGGCGGGAGTGTTGTATATGAAAATGGATTGTATTTTGATGAAAATGATGCATCTAATTTGTGTTTCAATAAGAAAGAGTCTATTTCATAGGATAATGTTTTTGGAACTAATGATGAAGCTTAAGAGATGAACATTAGTGATTCATATTTAACCCCTCTTAAGGAGTGCTTTGAAGGTGTAGGTTCTAAAGATATTATCACCCAAGAAGGTTATATGAACGTTCCTTTGGTGAGTATTCAAATGATGCATATTCAAGGTACTATCTATGAATCACTTGATATAGGTAAGCCAATTTCACCTCTCATATCATTAGAATATGTGGCTTTTACTATCAAGCCACTATTTATTAATCCATCACCTCCTTTAATAGTGGATTATTCATTGACAAACCCTCCTTGAAAAATGAGGTTATATAGTCGAGTTAACGACTATAAATAAAAGCATTAATTGGGAGACAACCCAATGTTTTGGTAATTTATGCTAATTTGGTGTAATTTTATATTTAAATTATGTGTTTAAGTTATTTTATTGTTTTTCTTTTGTAGGATTGGAAAATAGAAGCAAAGGTGACCAAATAAGGTGAAAAAAGTGAAATTTGACCAAGAAACTCAATCCCTCGATTTGAGTAAAAGTTGTTTTTGATTCATTAAAGAGGGTTAAAATGCATGTTCTGATCATTTTACATGTGCTCACATTGATTATTTTGATAAAAAATGATTTAGAATGCATTTTGAGCAATTGGGGCCACAAGTGTAATTTTTGAAAAGAAAGACAATTCTGCAGAAAAATTACAGAACTGTGAAAACGCAGCTCAATATGCGACTTCAAGTTGCATTTTCTCCAACCACGTATTCAATTCTACAAGGTTAAAGAAGAATACACGGGCACCAAAACGCGACTTCAGGTCGCGTATTCCTTGAAATCGTGTATTCATTTTTGTGACTTTAAAGGAGAAAATGCGACTCAAAGAAAACGTGAGCACAAGTCGCGTTTTCCTCAAGTCATGTTTTCTGAAGGAATTTTTAAATAGCAGAAAACGCTAGTTCTCTGTTTCATGTTCTTCTTCTTCTTCACCTCATGTATTCCTCACACTTCACAATTTCTTATTTTTACACATTTTCCTTGCAAGAAATCATCCAACAAACATCAATTGATCTCCATAGAGTTTTATTAACCTATTAAAATTTAAGAAAAACATCTCAAAATCAATTTTAAAGAAGATTTAAGGCTAGGGTTCATAATATCTATTTCAAGCAATTGGGGGTCAATTTAAGGGTGTTTCATAGGGATTTTTGCATCATTTGTATCACCAAATATCACTCTACCAGTTTGAGATAAATTCCTTGAATTTAATTTGGTATTTTAATATTCACCATTTGCATATCTTTTGAATTTAATGACATATTTGAATGGTGAATTTGTGATGTTAGTTGTTGATGTATATAAAATCCATTATGCTTATTTAATATTTTAAACATGTTTAGATTATCAAATGTGGGAATGTGATGATATATACAATGTTTCATTTTATGCATATTCTTATTTTATGATCAATGTGATAATTGCTCTTAAAATGTTGTTAAGCACATTGGATAGTTCAAATTGCTAAAATGTGACTGCTTACATGACTACATTCCTTATATGGTGACATTTTAGTCAATTTGATTACTTAATCTTCATATAAAACATGATTAGATGATAAATTTTGAATATGTGAAAATTTAGCAATTTTAGTGATATTTTAGGGGTGAAATTGAACATATGCATAATTTATATTTTTTAGATTGCTTTTTGGTCCTAATTTTATTATTATATGGTGATGTTATAATTGCCTAGACAAGAAAACATGTTTATACTTCATATTTTAGGTAAAGAGGGTGATAATTTTAATTGCATAAAAAGTTTGAAAAATGTTATGTGATGATGTGCAAAATTTTGGCAAAAAGATTATTTGCAACAACTCTTCATGCCTTTGTCACTTTTTTTTTCATCTTTTGACCCTTACCTAATTTGTTTGTCATTTTGCATTTTAGGTTTTAGTATTAATGGTTACAAATGGAACTCATGAAATTTCATCTTTGTAGAATTGCGGCAAATGGATCACAAAACTTCATGAAAGATTGTGAAACTTCATATTCGTGCACGTTAATTGCAATAATAGGGGAGTATTCTTTTCTTTATCTTGGTTTTCCTTTCTACACATTGAGCACAATGTGTATGTTAAGTGTTGGAGGGGGGGGGGGGGAGAATTGAGATTATATGTATTGTATATGATTGATTTGTTAGTTGAAAATATTGGACTTGTGATTGGAAATGTTATTGTGCTTAGAAAATTTTCAAAGTTGGGTTTATTGGCAGGGAGTTTCGTCCATTTATAAGGGAAAACTCTGTCAAAATTTTTTTAAAATCTTATCCAAAACTGTAAAATTACCCCAAAAAGTTTCAATTTTTTCAATTTTATCGAAAGGGCAACAAGTTCCATACCGTTAGTAACTCAAATTCCTTCTACTTTTGAGATAAATTTATGTGATTTGATAACTTCTTTTCTCATTTAACTTGGAAATAGTTATTATACTATTAGAATTTTTATTTTTTTTAGGAAAGTATATCTTGAATAATGGAGAAAATTATATCTAAATTTCACAAATTTGATGAAATTTCTTCTCTTTACTTGATTTTATAAGTTAAATGATAAATATGGTCAATAATTGCAATACTCTTCTTATAATTATTATTTTGAGGGAATGATTATTATCTTTACTTTGAAAAAATAAAAAAAGAAGAAAATAAAAATACAAAAAAATTAGAAAAAAGAATAAGAAAAAAAGAATTGCTCTAATCCAATGGTTCTTGTACTTAGTAATCGATAAATGTTGACTTTCGCATAAAACAGTGTTAGAATTAAGAGTATGCAAGGTAACTTGAGAATGTGAAATATTGAGTAATCGGCGATTTTCATCTAAAAATGTTGATTTTCACGTCAAAAGATACTTTCACAACTTGAGTAACATTTAACTATGTTATATGAATAAATCTCTCTTTAAATTTGAATAAGAGGATGATTATGGGATTAGGGAGCATTATTATTGACCATAGGAATTACTTGTGAAATTGGATAAGGATGAGAAATAGAATTAAACTAATTATAATTACGGTATAATTGGCTCTCCTTTACTTAATATTATGAGTGCTTGAATTTAATTGAATGATTGTATAATTGTTATTTACCTTGTTTTGAGAAAATGAAGTTGAATTATGCACATATATTTAATTTCAAAAGTTTGGCTCATTGTTGATTTGTAATTCTTAATTGTTTGAGGACAAACAATGGTTCAAATGTGGGGGAGTTTGATAAGTGTAATATTTGAGTATTTTAAGTGTGTTTTATTAATTAGTTTTGGTGTGTTTTTAATAGTTTTATAGTTTATGAACTAAGTTTCTAGTGAAAATATACATTTATAGTTTAAGTGATAAAAAATTATATTTCTATGGATTTTAATAGTGAAAATTTCATGTTTTTATAGGTTTAAAATTTAATTAATCAAATGGCATGAATTGAGAAGATAATTGGATGATTGATGATGGTTTTGAAGTGATAAAAAGAGAATATGAAGTGCAATAGATGAAATGCAACTTAGTATATAGAGAAGGAAGTTTTACATCTTTGACACCTTGTGATATTTCAACTATATCTTGAGTTACAAGTATTGGATTAAAATGATTCTTATACCATTTTGAAGTTAAGAGATATATCTACATTTGTTATACAGATAGTCGAAATCCAGTTTTAGTCATTTTCATTGGTCAAAAAGTCGAAATACAGAAGTGCAATTTTTATTGTCGAAAGTTGAAACAGGAGATTGACCAGTCGAGAGTATTTTGGTCATTTCTTGGTATACAAAACTCCAAATTGGATGATTCTAGAGGCATTGGAAAGCTAACTCAAAAGACTACAAATTTCATGTCTTGTATAAGATTTAATTCAGCCTCCATCATCAAGAAAATATCAGGGGAAGTTGGACAAAAATAGAGCAAAGAGAAGACTTGACCGGAAATGAGCAAACCTGCAAAAGAGCAAAACATGGGGGTACAATACGCCACCTCAGGTCACGCTTTCGAGATCGCGTATTCTTCAATTCGGCTGCAAACTTATTCTACAATTTGTGTTTGTTCACACAACCTTTTTGACCTATTTTTCTGCAAGAATTTCATTGGAAACGGACCTGGACAACTGCCAAAAAGCTTTATAACTCAAATCTAGCTTGTTTATGAGTTCCAAGGAGAATCTTAACATGATTTAAGCACTTTGTCTTTTACTTGAATTCCTCTATAAATAGAGGTCTTTGGAGAGCGTTTTTGACAACTTTGGAAGGTTAGAGAACTTCATAAAAAATGTTAGTCTTCACTAGTTTGCTCAGTTCATTAGTATAGTATAATTAGAGTAGTTTATCCTTCATGTATTTGTAAGTTAGATTTGGATGAAGATTTGAGGAGCAAAGATGGAGGGTTAGAGGCTCATTTGACAAGGGTGATTTCTCTTTATCACTTTTTCTTATTGTATTGATTTCTTGTTTAGATATAATACAAGTTTGGATCTCTTTCATCATCACGTTTGTTAAATTTATGTCTAGAGTTATGGATGAACTTTCTATATCTTGCTAGCGATATTTACTTAGTATTTGATAATATTATTTTGAACAAATATTATTTATCACTTTTATTTTCTAATCATGATTAATCGGCCATTAATTGTGCTAATTTTAAGGTATTAAGTTTGCAATGAGAATTGGGATTTAACACTAGTTCAAGGAAATGATAAACCTAGAGAGTTCACTCACGAGAATAGAAGTGCACTTTTGTGGTTTTAGTGAATTGTTTCATATAATTTTATAGAAGAAATGAACTTGTAATTAATTTCATAACTACGAGAGTAGGTATGAATTAGTTATAAGTATAGTTGATTCACTATGAGAATATGTTTCACATACATTAGGAAATTACGCCATAACTAACCAAAATAATAGCATTTATTTGATTGGTAATATCATTTGCAAGAATAGTGAGAAATTCCATACCTCTAGTAGATTTATATTGTTATTTTTATTACTTTTATCTCATGTTTGTAGTGTAGATGTAATTTCTTGCACTTGTGATAGTCTAAATAATAAAAAATTCGAAAACTATTGGTAATTAACAATCTTCCTTGTGTGTTCGACCTTTAATATCCTATGATCTTTCTCGACCCGTATACTTATGAAAAATCGCGTGCAGGGTATATAAGATTTTAGGAATGTAAAACTTGATTGTGGATGAGTTAATTATTATATGTATATCTCGTGCTCGTCACTCTGCTTCACTTATACATATTTAACTCCCTTCTTAACAACTTCTTGTTGGAATAGAACCTGTGCACGTATGATTCAACTCTTCTTCCAGTAGTTTCTTTTTGTCTTCTCGCCAATGCTATTGGAAAAACAGAAGAGTATGGAGCTTTAGAAATGCAAAATGTATGAATTGGCTTGACTGGGAATGACAAATTATTAGCTTCACACCGATAACGGTAATATAGGAACTTTTTGATCGTATAATAAGATACGGGGAAACCACCCGATAAGAAATGTGGTAGAATGATTTTAGCACCACCGAATCTACTCTCCAAAGTGCTTCCAGTATTTTTCTTTAGAATTTCCATCAATTGACCCAATCCAGCAGAGGAATCTAGAATTGACCTATATTCTTTGTTGCTTATTTTGATGTCTTCATATTTCAATTTCAAGCCAGCATTCTCAAGCTGCAACTTAACAGTTTCAACTACCTCATCTTTTTGTACTTTCCCTATTTTTCGTAGTGTTTTCAGACAGTTCCAGGTAAGAACCAGCCCTCTCAAATATTTGAAGCAAAGTCAAACTGGAAATCATATAAGGCTTCCTTTTCTCACTCAAATTGCTTAAATTTTTGGCTTCATCCCTTTTTCTGTTGATTGACCTGTACCACAAATCAATTGGTTGTGCCAATTCACTCTTGACGAACCGATCGAATGTGAAAGATCTCTTAGGATAGGCTTCAAACTCAACAAATGGGAAGCATGACCTTCTTTCGCGCCACAACTAGAGAACTGTCAATCCTACAATCTTACCATTCTTGGCATAAAAGCGAGCAACCTCATTAAACCTTTTGGATTTCTCTACACGAACTCTACAAGTCTCAAGTACTTCAATCATTCAAGGAAGATAGAGAATCACAATCAACTTGAAGAGAGACTCTTCTATTGTCCAATGTTCATGAAGTTTCGCGGTGGAAGCCTTTCAGATTCTCTTTGAGGTCTTTCTGGATCTTGGGCCCTTCACAATCATCATGGAATACAGGATCTGCCATTGTTTCATAGATAACAGTGTGGCTGCAGTCTTGTTTCCAAAACCTTCTTAGGGTAGCTAGTTCTTCATGTACCGATATGGATATGTATATGTTAAGCATTCTCTAGCAGACCGACTCAGATTGCACAGATCTTTATCCGTCAACACAAAGTCTTCATTGACATGAGAATCTTTCCAATAGTTTCAAGAATCACAACACGCCCCATATTCATCATCTCCCATTCTCCACAAGCATAAACCTGAAGAACTACCCATCCTCAAAAAAGTTTCAAGCAACATCATAATAGACATCATTGTGTCCTTCCTTTCCCTGCATTCAGCCAAATCGGAGTCACCAACCATCATGGATTTGCATTCTTCATCTGAAAGCATTATGATTTGATTAAGAATGAACTTACGTAGCGAAATTTCTCCTCCAAGGAATCATCATCCTTCATAGGCATGTACAATTTTTCAATCTCTATTAACTTCTCATTAGCTCTGTCGCTGCTAAATATATAGTAGCCAACTCAATTATTTTTCTATCAATAGCATACTTGCATATGAGATCAGAAGCTTGTGAGAGGGATAGATGCTTCAAAAGTAACCTCAAATGCATCATTGGTTTAAACTTTCCTTGTGAGGTTGAGTTCAAAAAGCAATCTGAAAATTGATTGTCCTTGGTCCAATAAATGCCACTTCTCGGTGAATTAAGAGCAAAGTCCACGGATTGCCATGTATGATTGCACTCATCCGGCTACACTCCTAGTTTGAGAAATAGATCGATCATAGTGGGAGACAGGATTTTTGCTGCACAATGGAGTGGGCGTATGTCTCCAAAAGTAATAACGTTGATGTCCACATCCAAGCAGTAGCTTTTTCAAGTAATATTGTTGCACACTTCACTGCTTCTCGACTGATACACTTTCGCAGGACTTGGATTGTCAATAGATACTCTCTTTCATTTAATTTGATTAAAGAAGGTTTACTGTAGCTTTCATACGACTAATAAACTCTTCTTGTTATCATCTTCGATGGCTAGAAAAATCTTGTGCAATTTTTTCCGCCACTTATATTTCTATTTTTCTCGTTCCCTCTCCCACTCTGACTTCGACTCCGGCTCACCCTCATTAGGTTGCTTGTCAGCAGAACCAACAACATCATCTGTGCTTTTGAATTCCTGTGCCATTGCCGTCGGAGAGGTGATGCATGAAAAGGAGAGGGAAAGAAAGAAAGGCTTTTTCGAGTGTAAAGCAAAACCAGTTTAAGGGCTTAAAATAGTACTCGTGAAGGCCTTTGAGGAACGCTAGGCTATGACTCGAGATTAGAAGGAAGGACTGCGGTGGCAGCCCATGGAAATTCAATTTGCTCGAGGAGATAAGTTTGGCACAGTGGACTTCTCCTACTTGATTTTTTTTCCTCTTATTTGATTTGAGTAACATTGTTGGTATTTTATTACTTTTTGTTTTTAACATAAGATACAGGGTCTATCTAACTCGTTAAACCATATTTCAAGTGTCATATTTTAGGAAATATAAGATTAATTAGGGAAAGTAAATAAATATAAGGGAGAGTAGATAAGATTAGACAGGGAAAGTATATAAATGTAAGGAAAAATAATAATTGTCGTATACGTATATATATATATATATTATATATATATATATGATAGGTTAGGAAAATTTTAGATACGTTGGACACCCGTTTGAAAAACCCTAAGAAGTATAACATATAATTACATATGTACATATAAAAAAAGAAATTAGAACACAGAAGTAATAAATATAGGACCAAAAAGGCAAGGTCAAACTTTTCTATTCAGCTTTCTATTATGATTTCATTTTATTTTCTTCAAATATTACAGCTACTCAATGGTTGAGCTATACAATAATTTTTGCATGTATTATTGTAGACACCAAAAATTTTATATTATTTATTTTTATTCTTATTTCATTTATTTTATTTTATTTTTATTTCTTACTTTTTCTAAAGAAAATCATTTCAATTCATTCTTAGAAAAATTAGAAGGAAATTAGAAAGAAAAGAAAAGGAAAGACAGAAGAAAAAAAAATTTTCTCCAACGCACGCACACATCTTCTTCTTCATAAGCTGGTACCGAAACCAGCATGTAGTATAAAGAGTTGCAGCCAGCATTTGGAACATTTTTGGTTGGCATTTTCCCTTTGTTTTTCCCCCAATACATTGCTAGTACAAGGAGCCACATGACCTTCACACGATTCATCAAGAATATTCTGGAAGAAAACCATCAAATGACTAAAAAAACCCTAGCAAAATAAGGGTTTCATCCATACCCTTGAAAGTAGGTTTTTGGCCACGCTATTCGATATAAAAGCAAGAGAAAGGCTTGAAAACGTAGCTATTAGGAAGAGGTGAGAAATGGAAGGTGGCCGAAAAAGAGAAAACAGAGGGAGAAAAAGAAGAAAAGAGAGCAGAAAAATTTTTGTGAAAACCTTGAGTTAGGGTTGAGCATCTTGCTTCCTTTTTGAGCAAAATCCGACCTCAATCTCAGTCACTTCGGCGCTTTTTTCGAATTCGCACTGTCTACGTTTGTAGAAGTGCAAACTTTTGTTCAAAAAACTCCCAGAAAAAACATCTCTAAGCATGTTGAATTCGGGTTTTGAAAATACTGCTTCGTCAACCCTTGAAACCCGTTCCAGGAAGCTTCCATCTTCAATTTCCCGTGCTCGGATCCGTTTTTTTTGAGGTTCAACGCATTGTTTCGTTCTTTTAAAGCGCTAAAGGTGATGTGTTTCATTTTTCCCTTGCCATCTAATTTTTAAATCCATGCCAAACTCGTCCAATTCTACCTACATTCTTTCTTCTTTTTGCTGCATTTTTCCTACTCATTTGAGTGAAATAATAGTCTAGATGTTGTTGCACAATCTCATGTTAAACATTGCATTTGGATTTTAGGCCACTGTCTTGTGGGTTTAGGTTTGAAATGTTGGCAATCGTTTGGGGTTTTTTGGTTGTGCTTGATGAACTGCAAAAGGGATTGCAGAAACTTCGAACAAGGCCTGCCATGGAAAAATGAAAATTGCAATCTCGCCCCCTCAACGTTTGCATAATTACACTAAGGCCAAAAGTTTGTGAAAATGAAGCAAATCTGCCCTTTTTCAAGTTTTGATCCTCTTTTATATATTTTATACATGTTTTGAGCAAATTATTTCTTGATTTTAGGGCATAATTAAGACTTAATAATTTTGGTAATTCATCTTCCTATATGGACTTGTTTTTTCTTTGTTGGATTTAGGAAAATAAGTTTAGATTTGGGTTTAGGATTATTTGGTTGGGGTTTGGCAAATGGATTGTTGGTTTATTTTCTTGGGTTATGGTATGGGATTGGACGCTAAAACCCAAACATTTTTGGTTGGATTTGTTTGGTTCAAAAGATTGGGTTGGCCCATGTTTTTTCTTTGGATTTTTCACTGGGGCAAGGGATCTTTGACCCACGAAAATAAATAAAAGTGCCCAATAGCCTTTTGGCCCTAAGAAATCTGATACAAAAATTACAGTTTAGCCCATGATCTTTTGAATAATTTTATTGTGGCCCTAAAAACTTTTGATTTTTTAAATTGATCTCTAATTTAATTACAATTTGGTCCCTAAACTTTGTCTTTTGTTAAATTTTGATCCCTAACTTTTCTAAAAGTTATAATTTGATCCCAAAAATTTTCTTAATTTTTGCAATTAGGTCCATACATCTTTGATTTCTTAAATATAAGTTGTTTATCTTTTTCAATTATTAATCATGTCTCATTTAAATGCATTTAATTAGTAAATTTTATGAATTTCATGGTTATTTATATTTCTTTATAATAATGAAGTGAATTTGCTATATATTTGCATTTTCTTTTTTAATTATTAATTCAATTGGTGCCTTGACTATTTTTTTGATTTTGGAGTATAAATAGGGCAAATTCCACCCATTTAACCACAACGTTTAAAGGAGGTATGTTCTATTATTATTTTAAATTCTTTTATGTGCTTCTATGTATTTTTTATGTGTAATTGCATGTTTTGAGTGCCTTTTCTTTTATTTATTCACTTTAAAATTTTTATTTATTGCATTTAATGTTTGATGATTATTTGGAGAGCATTTAAATGCCAAGTTGTAATAGGTAGATGCTCAAGACATGTATTTAATTAGGTTATTATTTTTCAAATCCCTCCCTTAATTTATATGCGTTTCTTTGCTTGTGTGCTTGTGTGTTTATTCGTTCTTTTTAAGATTTTGCATTTAGATATCATGCCTATGTGTTATGTGCTCTATGTACTTTATATGTTTATTTGTTTTAATTATGTTATATATGATTTGTTTATTTATAATAAATGCATGATGTCACATACTAGTTCAACGTTAGCTGTGGCATTTCTCCTTGTTTTCTCACTAGTTAAACGCTGGTGAGAACTTATAGACATGAGTTAGTCCAATGCTAGACTCTTAGGGCCGTATACGTGTTAGAATCACATGTTTGCATGACATTTATTGTATTTCATGCATATTTTTATTTTTAGAGTCTTTTTTCCAGCTTGCATGATTTTTCTTCTATATATTATCTCTCTTATTCCTATGTGCACGAAACATGATATTTAGACTTGTATTCCATTTAGAAAATTAGAAATAGGATAGTCCATTTGTTTGACTAGATTAGGAGAGTCACCTTTCAAATATGAAAAATAAACGAGTAGGCTTTTTCGCCTTAACAAGCTCGTATCCCCTCTATAAAAACGATAATTGAGTCACAAATCTTAGCATCCTGTACCATTATGTTGCATTCCTTTTTTCTAGATCATGTATATTTATCTATATATATTATAATTTCTTTTTCGAGTCCATCTTTTGCATATTCGTGATCTCTTCTAAGAATCATTTTTAGGCATCATAATTAATGTGATTTGCACCAATTAAACTTTAAAAAGATATTTCGATCCTCCCGATATTCTTTAGATCTAGATTTGCATCTATGTAGAAACATCCAGATGTGATAAGTTTTATAGGTTAGATTAGGAAAATTTTTGACTAAATCTCGTAATTAGGTTTGGCTAAATTGAAAGGGTGCCCCAGATTTGACTCCATCAAATCTTTGCCGTCCTTTTTTTTCAACCGTGAATCCCGAACTCTTTTATCTTATTTTTAAAGTTCTGAAGTCGTCTAAAAGGGATTTTATTTATTATTTATTTAAATTGTATTTTTGGTGATTTAGTACACCTAAATTCAATACCAAATGGCGACTCCTACTCTTTCCTAAAAATTCTTTTTAGACTATTATTTTGGACCTAAACTATCGTATATTTTAAGTCCCATATTAGGTCATTTTTCTTTTATTTTCTTTATTTATTCTCTAAAATAAAAAATTAATTTTCAAATAAATACAGTTTTTAACACCTAAATTTGTTTTTTTAAAAAATGGGGTACGACAATTATCTAATTGGATTAATCTTTCTTACAATGACATTGTATACATGGTTAGCGTTGAATGAATGGTAATTATGCAAAATTTGAATTTGAAATTCAATTTTTACATATATGTCATAGATCTAATGGTGATACTATATACAAAATCCGTGTATATAAGATTTATTTTATCTAATTTATTATGTAAATCTATCTATGTTTGTTACTCAAAATTTTTTTTTAAAAAATAGTTCTTGATATTGGTATTTTCTTCTTTAATATATTATGGAAAGGGAAAGGGGTTGCAACTTGCAAATGGAAGGACTGAGAGAAACCCAAATATTGAACTAGTAGGGACATTAATTAAATGATTGTGAACATCTGATTAAATTTTCAATCCGTCCTAGTTTCTCATTTTCCCTTATAACGGTTGGAGTCTGCTATTTTTTTTTAAAAGTCTTTACTTCTTGAGCGTCTTTTGCTCTTAAATCTTAACGGTCCCATACTTTCTCGATAATACAAATTCTTCTAATTGAGATTTGAGATAAACAATTCTAGTCATTTAAATGGAGAACTCTAATAACATACTTCCTAATTTAATTGGGAAGGGGTGGGAGGATAAAAAAGAGCTTATCTTGGATTTTACTGCTTTTTTTCTTCTCTATCAAGCTGATCGTAGCCCTTAATTTAAATTACATGTATTCAACAACATCGAAATCCAATGCGACAATCTAAAGCCCAACGTTGTTGTACTAAACTAGGAACAGAAAGGTCCAATCTTGAATCCAAAAATGCATAGAAAGCTGCACAGAGAGAGAGAGAGAGATTCATACTTTGTTGTTTAAGTGCAAAGAAAATCCAACGAACAGTTTTGCAATTATTCCACTTTGATACATAGCCCCTGTTAATGTATTATTTGCTTAAATATATAGATGAAAATGCATGACCAATCCTAGAGACATATGAAGTTATCAACTAAGAATAAAATTTTTTGTAGAGGAAGCTCATTGAGATCAACAGAGAAAATAGTCATTCAAGGAACCTCAACTATTGCTTTCTCTAGTGAGGGAAACAAGTTCTTTACAATGTCTTCTATAGTTCCAACTCCCAAGGGCTCGACACATTAGCAATTATATGTTGCAAGAATAACACCTATGTCACCATTAAACACGGGCAAGTCCCAACTTAATTGTCAACAGTAGTAGTATAACATTTCCATCATAATATTATAACAATTAGGACGGTAGCATTTGGACATGTAATTTAATTTGAATAAAATTAAGATCCCAATTTTCACTATGCTGGAAAACCAAGCATAGTATTGGCAAATCAACTCTTTTTTTTTTTAATTTCTTCTAACAGGAAAAGGGTACGATTTAAGAAGCACGTAGGAGCTGGAAGATTAGAACCCAAGACATTTAATTCTTGAAGCAATAGTTATCCATAAAATAGTGATCCAGTATTTCTTTTCATTAGGTGAAGACAAACAAAAGATCTTACGAAAGAATTAAGCCAATAAGAGATAGCCCCATAAATAAATATAACCTCCATGTCCAAACCATGAAAAGAGGAAATTTAAAAGAAATCACCTGAGAATGATGGTTGCTTTGAAGGAATTCAATCACTTGAACTATTTCATACTTGGTTGGAGTTTGAAGCTCAATCTTCAAAGTTTAAAAAGATGTTGGTGGGATATCATGGTGCTTGTACGCATGAATCTTAGTTTTGTCGAAATCATGGAAAGGTTATGAGATAGAAGGTATAGCAATTAATATCCATGAAAAAATAAAATTGAAATTGTGTGACAATCATGAGGAGAATGATAATATGCATTGATATGATATTCGAAAAGGAAAAATAAAAGGAAAAAATTGGTTTGATAAGAACTCGTTCAAGTTTGGTTCACCAACTAATTAAGTCAAATTTGAACAACATTTTATATTTGATAACATTCAAGTTTGATAAAAAGTTGTTCAAACTCGACGTGAAAAATAAATAAATAAATCAAATTTAAACAAAATTTTAAACTTATTAAAATAATCAAACAATTATGAACACTAAAGTGTTCGGTTTGATTAGAATCGTTTATAACCCTTTCTATGGTTAAGCCTAATCAAGATCCAGAGGATGCGGCTAAAAAAGCCGATGCAGGAAGCACATCAACGAGGTGGTACAGAACATTACTATTGTCGTCGTCCGTTTTGTGGGTAATTAAGAAGGATCTTCTCATACTGGCTCTGGCTAAGAACTTGTTGAAAAAAGAGGTACCGGTACAGACACACAATATCAGAATAAGCCCAGGATAAATAACTTTTTCTCCGAATACTAGTTAAAATAGGAATAAACCAAATCACCAAATAATAGTACCAACAGTGATAATAAAATGCAAGAAAAATAAAAGGCACAAGACACCAAGATTTTTACGTGAAAAACCCAAATTGAAAAAAATCACGGGATCTAGTCCAGTCAAAATCTCAACTATCACAATAATGGGATACATAAGTTTACCCGAAAATATTCGGATGACAATAATATCACCACCACCACCCAAGCAATATTACTACAAAATCACCTCAAAAAACTACAACTGTCAAAGAAGTGGGTTTAGAAAGGTGTTACCAAACGAAGAAAAAATATGAAATCTGAATCTGTAGATGAGTAGAGCTTGACGAGAGGATCGCGTGGATAAAATTTCGTCTCAATCGGGTTTCGAATCACCCTCCAATCAAAACCTTAAAGTTTCTCTCTCTCTTCATTTTTCTCAAAGGTGGCGGCTGCCTTTTTCTCTCTCATGAAGACCGAAGCTTAGAAAATCACACATGCGGCCGCTTTAATGTATTTAAGCTTGAGAAACCCTCAAGCTTTGTTTACTTGCACAAATGGGTTGGCCCACATACAAGTTTAACAATCTCCCCCTCCAGCTCATTTGGGGGACTCCACCATATCTGTTTCTTGTCTGCAAAATAAGAGTTTCTCCTTAGGCAATGTTTTAATAAACATGTCAGTACCATTATCATTTGTATGCACCTTCTCAAGTGTCAACAGTTTGGAATCCAGTACTTCCCGAATCCAGTGATACCTCACATCAATGTGTTTAGACCGAGAGTGAAATGTGGAGTTCTTACACAAATGAATAGCACTCTGACTGTCATAATAAAGACTATACTTCTCTTGTTTCATACCCAACTTTTGAAGGAATTTTTGCAACCAAAGAGTCTCCTTGCATGCTTCAGTGGTTGCGATGTACTCCGCCTCCGTACTAGAAAGAGCGATACACTTCTGTAACTTACTTTGCCATAACACTGCTCCCCCTGCAAAAATTATCAAATACCCAGATGTGGACTTCCTATTGTTAAGATCACCTGTCATATTTGCATCAGTGTATCCATCTAGTATAGTTTACCATTGCCGAAACAATAGGCATAATTTAGAAATTTCCTTGAAGATACCTGAGAATCCATTTAACAGCATTCCAATGCTCCTTACAGGATTAGAAAGATATCCGACTGACTACTCCAACTGTATGAGCAATATCTGGTCTGGTGCAAACCATAGCATATATCAAACTACCAACAACCGAAGCATAAGGAACTTTTTCATGTCTTCTTTATCTTTCTTACTTGTAGGGCACTGCTTGATATTCAGTTTAAAGTGACCTATAAGTGGAGTTGAGACTTCCTTAGCCTTGCTCAAATTAAACCTATTGAATACTTTCTCAATATATTTCTCTTGAGACAATCAGAGCTTCCCATTTTGCCTATCACGTGAGATTTTCATTCCCAATATCTGTCTAGCCGGACCCAAATCTTTATTGCAAAGGATTTGCTTAACTCCTTTTTTAACCTGTCAATTTTTATAGTATCACGATCAACAATCAACATATCATCAACATATAGCAAGAGAATAACAAAATCACCATCTGAAAATTTTTTTACATAAATACAGTGATCAGATGTAGTCCTGTGGTACCCATGATCTGTCATCAAGGAATCAAACTTCTTATACTACTGTCTCGCGCTTGTTTCAATCCATACAAATTCTTCTTGAGACGGCATACAAGATTTTCCTTGCCACTTTCTTTGAACTCTTCCGGTTGCTCTATGTAGATCTCCTATTTCAAGTCGCCATGCAGGAAGAGTGTTTTCACATCAAGTTGTTCGATCTCTAAATTCAAACTAACTGCAATACCAAGAACAACTCGAATTGATAACATTTTTACCACAGGAGAGAAGATGTCTTCAAAATCTATCCCCTTCTTTTGACTAAATCCCTTCACAATCAATCTCACTTTGTACTTTGATTGTGAACTGTACTCCTGAGTTTTCAACTTGTAAACCCATTTATTCTTTAGAACTCTCTTGTCCTTAGGCAGTTTTAACTAGCTCATAAGTGTGATTCTTATGCAGGAACACCATCTCCTCTTGCATGACTCGCAACCAATCTTCTTTATTCTCATGCTCTAAAGCCTCAGTGTGGGACTCTGGCTCTCCTCCATCTGTTAACAACAAATATTCATGAGGATTATATCTGTTAGAAGATCTCCTCTCTTTGGTAAGATCTCCTAAGCTCATCCTGTGGTGGTGGTAGTGGAGTAGGTGGTGTCCTCATGTTTAGGTTCATCAGTAGTAGGATTATCACTCAATCAATTAACATCCTCTTTTTGCTCTGTCTCAATTTCTCCTTGATTAAAATCAACAGGTACTGGAATTGGATTTGGATCTGAGTTTGAGCTAGTAGGAATGTCATATGAACATTTTGAGTTATCACCTTTATCAATATTTCAAATGGTTTGATCTTCAAAGAAAACAACATCTCTGCTCCTGATCACCTTCTTCTCAATAGGATCATACAACCTGTAAGAAAAATCTTCATGTCTATAACCACAGAAAAATGCACTGTTTTGATTTTACATCAAATTTGACCTCTCATCTTTGGGAATATGAACAAATGCCCAAACAACCAAAAACTCTCAAGTGTTTAAAGGACACATCTTTTCCCGTCCATACTCCTCTTTGAGAATAATCACCATCTAGAGGAAACTGATGGAGATAGATTTATTAAATCAACTGCAGTCCTCATTGCCTCACCCCAAAAGGATTTTGGCAACTTAGCATTAGAGAGCATACATCTGACCCGTTCAGTGATGGATCTATTCATCCTCTCTGCTACTCCATTCTCTTGAGGAGTTTTTGGCACAGTTTTCTCCAATCTGATCCCACGGGACTTGCAATAGATTTCAAATGGTCCTCTATACTCACCACCATTATCAGCACGTACACACTTTAACTGCTTACCAGTTTCTCTTTCAACTTTGTTATGAAAGTCTTTAAACACATCCAAAACCTGATCTTTGGATTTCAAAACAAAACACCAAACTTTCTAGCAAAGTCATCAATAAAAGTTACAAAATAAACAGCACCACCAAGAGACTTATCTTTCATATAACAAACATCAGTGTGCACCAATTCTAACGGATTCAATTTTCTGATGGAGGAAAATTTTGAAATGCAACTCTATGTTGTTTCCATAAATGCAGTCAACACAGAGTTTAAGTGCATTACCTCTAATTTCAGTAGGAGTTGTTTGCGAACAAGTGTCTGAATCCCCTTTTCACCCATGTGTCCAAGTCACTATGCCAAAGGTCAATTGAGGAATCACGAACTGCATTCACTTCTCCCTTCCTCAACTTGGCTTGCATCACGTAGAGGTACTATGCTTCTTTCTCTGACAACAACGAGATTTCCTTTGCTGAATTTTCATTTGCCTCACCTTGCGAGTTACAGTAGTCCTCATCGTCAAGTTTTCCTGTAGAGATAAGATTAAGACGAATATCAGACATATGTCGAACATTTCTCAATATCAGTTGGCATCCGGTATCTGTGTCCAAATAATGTCTCTCATGCCAACAATTTGCATGAGACCTCATTTCCCATCCTAACATATCCAAAATCTCCTTCGATGTAGGTTGAGAAGAAATGCCTGTGAGAAATAACATGGTAGGATGCACCGAATCAACTACCAATCACTGTCATAATGAATAATATTCACCTGACCATCATCACAGAACACAAACATATCATCATGAGTTGCCATAACTGCTGTAATCTCTTTATCACTTTTTTCCTTCGTCTTACCCTTTTTCTCAGTCTGATCCCCGTTTTAAAATTCTTGCACTCCTTCATATAATGTCCATTCTTTTTTACAATAATAGCAGGCAATATTTTTTCGCCACTCAGACCTGTCTCTGGATTTGTCATTCTTGTTATGGGATTCTCCTACTTTTGCTTCTCCCTCTTCTTTCTTTCTTTTCTTGTCACTAGGGTCTGAGACTCATAGACAATTCTTTGTTCCTTCCTCCTGAAACTCTTCATTCATCACGGTTTTCTTTTGCAATAGCCATGGTCAACACACTATTGGGAGTTGAATTACTGACGGAGACTACCATGGTTTCCCAACTATCCGATAGTGAATTGAATAATAATAAACCTGCACTTCATCATCTAAATTCAAATTTAATGTAGTTGTCTGATTTATCAATCCCTAAAAATTACTCAAGTGTTCAGTCATATCTTCCCCATTTTTATATCTCATTCGAGTAATCTGCTTCAGACAACTAGGTTTGTTCAAATCAGTCTTCCGTTCATACATACTTTCAAGCTTTTTTCATAATACATCAGGTCTGGTGTCATTAGTAAAACGTTGAAAAATATTTTGACCAATCTATCTTCTAATATTACCAACAATTTTTCTGTGCATAACAACCCATTTTTCATCACTTATATCATTTGGTCTACCTTTATCCCTTAGAACAGGTTCAAATAAATCTTTACAATACAGGTAATCTTCCATTCTAAACTTCCAAATCGAATAATTAGTAGCATTCAATTTTATCATGCAACCACTATTCGAATTATCCATTTTTAACTAGTACAATTGAGCAGTCTAATCTGACTGCTCTGATACCATTTGTTGGGAAAGGGGTATCGGTACAGGCACACAATATCAGAATAAACTCAGAATAAATAATTCTTTCTCGAGTACTAGTTAAAATAGAAATAAATCAAATTACAAGTAATAGTACCAGTAGTGATAATAAAATGTAAGAAAATAAAAGGCACAGGACACCAAGATTTTACGTGAAAAATTCAAATTGAAAAAAAATCACGGGATCTAGTCTAGTCAAAATCTCCACTATCACAATAATGAGAATACACAGGTCTACTCGAAAATATTCAGATGACAATAATATCACTACCACCAACCAAGCAATATTACTACAAAATCACCCCCAAAAATTACAACTGTCAAAAAAGTGGGTTTCGAAAGGTGTTACCAAATGAAGAAAAAATCTGAAATCTGAACCGGTAGATGAGTAGAGTTTGACGAGGAGGATCACGTGGGTAAAATTTCGTCTCAATCGGGTTTCGAATCACGCTCTAATCAAGACCTTAAAGTTTCTCTCTCTAGCTATTTCTCTCTCTTCGTTTTTCTCAAAGGTGGCAGCTGTCCTTTTCTCTTTCACGAAGACCGAAGTTTAGAAAATCACACATGCGGCTGCTTCAATGTATTTAAGCTTGAGAAACCCTCAAGTTTTGTTTACTTGCACAAATGTGCTGGCCCACATACAAGTCTAACAGAACTGTTTTGTTTGCTCAGTGTATTTATTTGCTTTTGGTCGATGGAAAATGGGACTTAGCAATAGACTTTTACTTAAGTATAACTATAGAAACATAGACTTGAACTTTCATTAGTGAAGCTGTTGGCCTTTAGACATGAATCAGTGTAATATTCAGCTTTTTTGGTTAAAAAGAAAAAAAAAATCTAGGATCTCTTATTCCTTGCATTGTTAAAATACCATTCTTCGCCAAGATTAAATGTCAAAATCATAGACATGTCATCGTTGATTTATTTTATAGACAATTGTTATCAAGTTATTGCGCGCACATTGTGGGCACAATCTTTTTTTTTTAAAATCTTTTCTCGATGGAATTTAGCAGAACCTAGATGGGTTTTAGCAAAACAGGTTGGACTATACATAGGTGAAGGATTAGATAGTGCCAAGGTTGGTGGGTGGATCATATATCCGAAGTCAATGATGACTTCAAGTACAAGGTTTTTTTTTGGGAATACAAATGAGAAAATTGATTTTCAACACGTTCAATTGAGGCCTCATCAAGATTGGATCATTCCTTATCTGCTTCATGTTCTTATTTTCTCCAAGAAAATCTTTTCCGTTTCTTATGCTGCATCATGTGAAGATAATATTATATTTCTCAAGATGAACATTGTGCATTTCACTGCCCTTCTCATTTCTTGGTAGCAGATGCTTGATTAATTTGTAAAGGAGTTTAGCTAAGATGGAGATAAAGTCTAGAGACTTGAAATTCAGGGTAAAATGTAGTGGCAACGCAGAGGAGAAGTTCAGCAAGGGGACGATGGTGGAGGTCAAAAGTGATGAACAAGGATACCATGGTTCTTGGTACACTACAGCTATTGTTTGCCCCATTGCAGATGGGATTCTGGGTATACTGCAGCTATTGTTGCTGTTTGCATTGAAAGGGGATGATACTAACTTATCTTTTATTTTTTTCATTTTCCAATTGGGAAGTTTATCTCCTTTATGAATTAAAATTCTAAGTAAACTTTAATTAATCTCACCAACATTCCACTCATTTCTTAAACAATTTTTACTTCCCATTTTCCTAACCTTTAGGAAGATGTGTTGATATTGGAATGAAAATCATACACCTTTTACCAAGAATGATAAATTATCTTCATGGATAATAACGAGGAAGTGGCTCTGTATAACTTTCTTGATCTTGGAATTGAACCGTGCAAAATTCATATTCAATTGAACAAACCGACTTTTCCGTTAGCTCATGATTTAGTTCCATTATTTGCTAAAAGAAAACTCTTGTAGCAATAGTTATCCATAAAATAGTGATGACGTATTTCGTTTCATTAGGTGAAGACAAACAAAAGATCTTACCGAAGATTTAAGCCAATAAGAAATAACCCCATAAATAAATATAACATCTTTGTCCAAACCATGAAATGAGGAAATTTAAAAGAAATCACCTGAGAAAGATGGTTACCTTTATGGAATTCGACCACTCGCATTCATACTTGATTGGAGTTTGAAGCTCAATCTTCAAATTTGAAAAGATGTTGGTGCTTCTTCGCATGAATCTTAATTTGGTCGAAGTCATGGAAGGGTTATGAGATAGGAGTTATAGCAACTAATATCCATGAACATGCATTACAAACAATTCAGAATGGAAAAATAAAATTAAAATTGTGTGACAATCATGAGGAGAATGATAATATGCAATAACATAATATTGGAAAAAGAAAATAAAAGGAAAATTTAGAAAATTATGTGACCTAATCATGAGAAGAACAATATTATGCAACAATATGATATTGAAAAAGGAAAAAAAAAGAAAGAAAAGTTATGGGTTTCTCATAGTTGAATATGAGTGCAAGGTGCGTGTGGCGGGAATAGGAAAAGTACTTGGTGAAAAGTTACAAAATTACATAATTACAAAAGAAAACATGGGTGCATGTCAAAAGAGAACATTTCTTTGGCATATTTTGGTTGATCATTTTTACCACCTCCAACCATGGAGGGCCTGAGTTCAAAACCAAGTTTCTTGTATTTTTTGCAGTCTTCTGTTTCTTCATATGTAATTCTGTTTGTCTTTCGGGTTTCCTAATTAATATCCCTTATCAAAGGTTTTATTAATTGTTATTGAGAATTTTAGAATCTGATATGTATTGCATTTTATAGATTAAAATTATTAACTATTATAAATAATATGTTTGCAGTATCATGATCAAGCTTATGGGTTTTGTAACAGAGAAGGAGCTAGCTAGGAAGAGGGAGCAATATAGAAGTTTTACCTCATCACACATTCGAAGGAGTTATTGATAAGCGCGGGATATACATTTATCAATTAGCTCATCCACAATCAAATTTTAGATTTATAAAATTCTAAATACCCCACAAGCGATTTTTCACAAGTACACGATATTGAGTATAGGGATATTACGTGTCAATCCCATAGGAAAGATTGTCAATTACCGGTGATTTTCAAACTCCTTTATTACTTAGACTATTACAAGTATAAGGAATTAAATCTACACTATAAAAGTAACAAAAATACAATAGAAAACTCCTAAAGGTATGGAATTCTTTACTACTCTTGCAAATGACATTACCGGTTAAGTGAATGCTATTATCTTGATTAGTTATGGTGTAATTTCCTAATGTATGTGAAACCTACTTTCATAGTGAATCAACTATACTTGTAGCTAAACCATACCTACTGTCGTGGTCATGAAATTAACTACAAGTTCATTTCTTCTATGAAATTATATAAAACAAGTCACTAAATCCACATAGGTACACCTCTACTCTCGTGAGTATACTCCCTAGATTTATCAACTCCTTTGAACTAGTGTTAAATTCCAATTCTCATTGCAAACTTAAAACCTTAAGATTATCACAATTAATGACCGGTTAATCATGATTAGAAAAGCAAAAGTGATAGATAACTTGTTCAAAATAATATCATTAAATAACCAAGTAAACATCACTAATAAGATATAGAAAGTTCATCCATAACTTTAGACATAAACTAACATGAAAACAAACACTAAACTTGTATTATAGTCAAACATGAAATCAAATACAAAGAGAAAGTGATAGGAAAGAAGTCATCCTTGTCATGAGTTTCAAATTCTCCATCTTTTGCTTGTTCAGATCTTCATCCAAATCTAACTACAAATACAAGATGGATAAACTACACTAACTATACTAATCTACCCTAACTAATGAACTAAGGAAATTCTAGTGAAAACTACATTTTTGGTGAGTTTCTCTAGTCTTCCAAAGTTGTTGAAAATGTTCCCCAAAGGCTGCTATTTATAGAGAATTCAAGTTTTAAGGTGAGTTGTTTCTTGGTTGGTAAAGTTGGCTTTTGAACTCACCAAGAGTTGTTCTCCAAGTTTCCACACTCTTCTTGGTCAAATACAGCCGAAATTCTGAGTTGTAGAAGAGTTGGAAAGGTTGTGTGAATTCAAAACAAGTTGCAGCAGAAAAACTAGAATACACGACTCGAATACGCGACCTTAGGTCACGTAATTGTATCCCACGTTTTCTTTATTGCAGGTTTGCACTTTCTGGGCAGATTTCATCCTTGCTCTGTTTTTTTGTCCAACTTCAACTGATATTTGCTTGATGTTAGAGGCTGAACTAGCTTTTGTATAAAACAGGCACATTGTAGCTCTTTAAGTTGGATTTCCAATGCATCAAGAATCATCTAATTTGGAGCTCTGTGGAACCGAGAAATGACCAACATACCCTCGATTGGTCAGAACCCTGTTTCAGCTTTCAACCATGAAAATACACTTCTGTATTTAGACTTTTTGGCAATGGAAACGACTGATCTGGACTTTGATATTTTCATAACAAATGTAGATATATCTCTTTACTTTCAAAATGGTACAAGAATCACCTCAATCCAATACTTGTAACTCAAGATATAGTAGAAATACCACAAGGTATCAAAGCTGGAAAACTTCCTTTAATTGCATTTCTTCTATTGCACTTCATATTCTCTTTTTATCACTTCAAACCATCATTAATCAGCCAATTATCTTCTCAATTCATACCATTTGATGATTGAATCATTAAACCTACAAAAATATGAATTTTTCGCCATTAAAATCCATAGAAATGTAACTTTTGATAACTTAAACTACAAAATGCATATTTTCACTAGAAACTTAGTTAATTAGTTATAAAAGTAGTTAAAACACACCAAAACTAATAATAAAACACACTCAAAACATGTAAAATATGCACTTATCAGTTGTTCATGTCCAAACCTTTTTAGATTATTAATCAAAGACACAAAGTAATGGAGAAGGACCTAATGATCAGTAGAAGCAGTATTGTACAACTACAATAATCATTATTATGCAAAGAGAAATTTGAATAAAGATTATGTTTTTTTTGTATTGTACATGTATTGAAATCATTTCTTATTCAGTGGAAATCAATTTTGTGATTTAATACTTTTAAAACTTTTGTACCATATGGGAGATATCTAAAAAAAATTGATTATCTGGAGAGGTAACGTAAAGGAAATGTAAATTTCTCACAATGTAGTGTAACAATATATATTAAGCAAAAAATGTATTTTTTAAAATTGAGGAGGGGTAAGCATAAGAAAACACAAAAGCTTTCAAAAGTTTAATACTATTTTTTAATTTTCGGAAAGTTAGGAGAGCAGGGAAATAGAGGGGGGAACAATTGTCCACCCTCAACACCATGTGATGTTGCCCCGCTACTACCGAAGACATCTCCGTCAACTTCCTAAATGTCTGATCATATGCTAAACTCAACTTCCTAAATGCATAATTATGTATAGTCATATGGTGAGTTTACCACTAGCTGCCGTACGCTCATCTTACATTGTGTGAATAAATCCCACATCAACATTAAAATCGCAAAAGGTTTCCAGCAAATTACATCAAGATTCAAAAGTATTGCGCCAAGGTCATTTATGGTATACCAAATATTTGCAAAAATGAGATTCTCTTTGACTATCATCCTTATATTAGAAAAACTTTTTTTTTTCAGGAATCAATGAGATAAAAAAGCAAATATGTATATATATATTTGACCATGATACTTTTTCCGTAACTTGCAAGTTCAGTCTAATTTGTTTAAGTTCGCTTTTGATTGATTAAAATAGCAGTGAAAAAAGAAAATTTCATTATTGGAAAGATACCGTGTGGAAATTAAGGGCTTTTATTTTATTTATTTTGTAAGTGGGAGGTGTTCAACTAGGATCTCTTACTTATAATCCCTCGCATCTTAACATCTAATCCGTCCCTCCTCCCAATTAAGGGCCTTTCTTGCAATACCTCAAACCTGTGATTGCAATCTGAAAGGATTCCTCAAGAATGAAAAAGTTAGCAAATATTGTGAAAAATCTAGGATAATCTATGAATCTAATATACTTAAAGATTAATCTTTTATATGCTGACAGAATAATATCATTATCATTGAATGACTGACAACTCATCCGAATTTAAATTTAAAATCGAAAATCTGCTTATATATCATGTATCCAACCGTGACAATGTGTAAAGTGTCAGCGTATATAGTAATTTATTCTATACATAATTATAAGTAAAGCACTGTCCATTTAGTTTGTCATAGTTCCAAATTTTCAGAAGTATCTTACAAGATAAAAACCTCGTTTTACATTCACAGAAGATGGGGACAGTATTAGATTGTGCTATTCACTAAATTTTTGTACTTACCCAAGTTAACTAGCTAAATCATCATCTAGTTAAATAAATAGTCTCTGCTTGAAATTTCAAAATTATAAATCTAATGTTTTAGCCAAACTTTTGATTTTCAATTCTTAAACATTTTTGTCTCATAAACACAGAACATCATATTTTCCAAACTTTTTGCTAGGTCATGTTATCAATCGTCATGGGTGCTTAATTAATAAAATATCTTCATCTTTCTTACTCATCTCGACATTGAAACTTCCATATGTCCTTGAGGGAAATACTATTAGCCCTTAATAGAAGAAGGTTAAAAAAAAAACCTATAAAGCTGTGCATATGCGTGCAAAACTCTTGAAGATTGTTTAGATCTCCATCTCTAAGTGTGTTTTAGATCTTCATATCTAAGTTTAAACTAAATTGTAGGTACAAATAATTGGGGAACGGCAAATCACATTAGAGGTACTATTAGAGAAATGAGGATGTTTGAATCTATAAACTACTAAATTCACTTAAGATTGCAGAAATTGAAATCAGATTACTTAACAATCTTAGTGCAAAATATATTTGTCACGTGAATGTAATGCATTCCAGATGGTGTTGATTTTTTTTTTTAATTTTTTGGTCGAAATCTTAAATGGTCAATTTTCACAATTTTTGACAACATTTAAGAAGGCAATGCAATGGGATGCAACAATTCATAAAGTTCTCGTACTTGTTGATCATCTAATATCCCAGCATAAAGGTTTTTATTTGATTGAATGCAAATAATTTTTGGTACTTCATTTCAAGATTAAAGAAGTGCCAGATTCTTGTACCCGTGCAAGACATGTGATTTTGGTATTTGGACCAAAAGAATTTCTATACCAAATTGATGTGGTAACCAAAAACTTTTGGGCCACTATGAAATTCAGAATGTCAATATTTTTTTTTTTGGTTTTTATCTATGGAGTGGTCTTAGATGACTGGTAGTAATCTTTAAAAAAAAAGGAAAAAAAAGAAAAAGAAAAGTAACACTAGAAAAGTGTTATAAATTGGATGGCATAAAGGTTTTTCTTGTGAAAAAAGCTAATGAATATAAAAGATGTTAGGAAATTTTAGATTAAATTTTTGAGAGGCCCTTTGATTATCAATGGAATTGTTGGGGACATTACAAATAAAAATGGCTGAACAAAAACAAAGTTTAAGATACAAAGATTTCTTCAAATTGTGATTCAAATCACTTTCCTTTTGACTTTATTTGTCTATAATTTATGTACAAAAGAACTTGGATAAATATCCGTTAGAATAATTTGAACTTTGTTTGTCTACTTTTTGTATCAAGTGGGACCAAACGCCAATTTGGCAAGTGAGTTTTTTGGATGTTTATCTAAAACTTTACTGTAACTTACTGTAGAAGTTTTTAAAATTGAAGTGTATAGTTTAAAAACTTTGAGAAATTTTTGAGATTACTATATCTAAAGTTTTTAAAAAACTTGTAACAGACAAACTTGGCAAAAAATTCAAGTGCCAAACAGGGCCATGGTTTGGAACACAAACTTGCCAAGTGTGTTTGAAATTTGTTTGTCTTCTACTTTTTGTGCCAAGTGGGACAAACACAAACTTGCACTATGGTGTGTTTTTTCTTTGTGGAGAATTCTTGATAGTAAAAAAGTAAATTTTCTACAACAAACCATTTTCTACTTGACCTTTTATAGAAGAGAGGTTGTAAAATGATCAAGTATTGCAACTTTTGTCCAACTAATTTGTAACTTTTCTTTAAATTGTATTGGTCAAAAGATTTCTTAACACTAATGCAAGTGTTCAGACATTCTTTAGCGATTTAGACACCATTTGGAGATTAATTAACCACGAAAATACGAAAAGCTACAAAATTGGAAAATTGAAAAATTTTGACCGTTTCTTAATGGATTCGTCCGCGAATCCAGTTTGACAAAATTTCCACAACTCTCTAGAGTGCATCCGTCTTTGAATCCGATTCACTTTCCATAGAATCCAGCTCGGGATTCTCAATAATCCATGGCCGAATTCTCAATTTTGAAAATCTTCAACAGGAATTTCTTTAGAAATAAGTGAAAGAATTCAAAAACTTGACAACAGCCGGCATAAAATGCGTTGCTTTGTTGTTTTTTCAAGAAATTTGCCATCTTTCTTTTTTTTTTTTTTTTGATTTTAAGATCTGTCTCAATTTTTATAGATCTATTGTATCATTTAAAGTTGTAAATCTGTTATTTCTATTGCATATCAATTTGATGTATCTTCTGCCATCAATTCAGATTTATGAGAATGAATTATATTTACAAAAAAAAAATGCATTGATTTGTTGTCTTTCAAGAAATTTGTTTTTCAAGAATCATCGCATTGATTTGGCATCGTGGTACTGGTGATTAATTTACTTGATCAACTCTTGAGTAAATCTGATAACACGTGAAGCGCACGGACTTGTTCTTTTACCTGGTATGTATATGAATTTTTATCGGTCTACTTTTGTGTCATAATTCATTCATATTTGTGAATGTGAAAACTAATACAACTGATATACTTTTGTATCAGGAGGTCAAGATAAGATTACAGCAAAGAACAAAGATTAAACGCATGCATACTCTGGTGGGGATAAATTGTAACTTTTGCTAGAAAATTCATCCAAATTCAGTAAAGCTATCTTCACTTTTGATTTTTAAAACTAAGGCCACGAAATTAATATACATCAAAAGAGCAAACTTGCTGATACCAATATTATACTCTAGTTGAAGAAAAGAAAAAAAAATGTGTTTTCTAAATTCCTGATGTAAGTAATCCTTTCCTTTCAAAAATCGCAGGGGGTTCAAGACAAAATACAGCAAAGAACAAAGCAAATTTACGTACACTTGTACCTGTAAAATAGATGATACTATAATTGCAAGAAATTGTTTCCCTATTTATATGGATAGCCAAAAACTCCATCATTCTCGGAAAAAAGGCAGAATATATAACCAGCTAAAGGGTCATATACCTTACAGGATAAATCTTTGCCTAAGCCATCAGTGCAAACTCAATTTACACTGATCCGATGGCACACCATATTATTTCACATCGTTATTGCAACTTGGTGACCTGTTGTTGCCTGTTTTCCTTTTATTTAAAATTTTTTTTAAACCTCAATCAAGTATTACTAAACCTTAAAAAAATTTCATCCCTATGATGTACAGGCTTTTCCCTTCCACTCCTCTCTTCTCCCCTCAATCGATCTTTCACTCTTATCAAATCCTTAATCCTTGCCTTCCTTCCATCCCTTTTACATTTTGAAAAGCAACTGAGATTTTGAATGAAATTGGGGGTTAAAAATTGGACGTAACAACTGCAAAATTTGAAATTTACATAAATTTACTATGTATCAAGTTTTTGGGTTGAAAAAATTGAAATTAGGTTTTGGAGAAACCAAAACCTTTCTTCTACCACCTCGAAGGTGAAAAGATTGGAGAGTGATACAAGGAGCATATCTTGATTACGAGTTTGATTTCGTACTTGTGTAACAAAATTTCGTCCATACAAGCGTGATGAGTAATGATACTCAATCTGATCAGTCCCATACTTTACTTAACCATGTATTATGCAAACATAAATTCCAATTGTAGCTTCTATTTGAAATTTTAGAATGATACATAATACGGAAGAGGAAAGGAGGGAGAAAAGATGTTGAAGACTTTCTACTGATGATGGCTAGCTGCCTAGGATTGAGGTGCAGATTTCTGTTTTATTAATTTGTTAGGTTATAAGGTAAAGAAAATTGCTGTTAATAACAACGTCCTTTCTTTTTCTTAATATATAAGCAATCGCTACAATAGGTCACCATATTTTGCTAATGACATGGGACAATATAGTGTGTTGTTCAATGTAAAATGAATTTAAACTAATGGTGTAGAAAAGATTTACCCTACATTATAATCCTATACTATAATTAATTGCTCAAAATAGTAGGATGAACACTAATTAATTTCTAATTAGAATAAATTCACAACTTGTGCGTTACAATCTAGTTGCTCACTTGAGTTCCTTATCCTTGCAAGTGATGGGCTTTGGGATGTTGTGACAAATAAGGAAGCTGTCTCTATGTTGAGTTTGGTTTCGTAAGAACTTGTTTGAGTTTGATACGCTAACTAGTCAAGTCAAATTTGAACAGCGTTTTATATTCGATAACATTTAAATTTGATAAAAAATTGTTCAAATCGATTCGACAAATAAACAAATCAAATTTAAAATAAAATTCAAACTCATTAAAATAATCAAATAATTTTGATCACTAAAGTGTTCGATTTGATTAGACTCGTTTATAGTCCTATCTATGGTTAAGCCCATTTAAGATCCATAGGATGCGGCTAAAAGGCTGATGCATGCAGGATGCACATCAACGAGGTGGGACAGATACATTACTATTGTCTCATAGTGGCTCTGGCTAAGAACTGTTTTGTTTGCTCAGTGTATTTATTTGCTTCTGATTGATGGAAAATGGGACTTAGCAATAGACTTTTACTTAAGTATAACTATAGAAACATAGACTTGAGCTGTCATTAGTGAAGCTGTTGGCCTTTAGACATGAATCAGTGTAATATTCAGCTTTGTTGGTTAAAAAGAAAACAAAAATCTAGGATCTCTTATTCCTTGCATTGTTTAAAATACCATTCTTCGCCAAGATTAAATGTCAAAAATCATACATATGTCATCGTTGATTTATTTTACAGACAATTGTTATCAAGTTATTGCGCACACATTGTGCGCATAAATTCGACAGATCTAAAAATTTGCAAAAATACTCCTACAAAATACATTAAGATTCAAGACTATTGCACCAAGGTCAATTAATGTAATACCAAATATTATATATATAAATATATATATATATATATATATCTTTCTCTCTCTATACATACATACATATCATTATCATTACTATATAAAAAGTATGATGAGTCTTGGCAATAGAGTTTGTGAGTGTGAGTGTAAGCATATTTTGATCTTAGTTTTTGTTATGCCTAAATTACTCTCATGTTTTTAATTAAAGTTATTGCATTTCAATCATTACACTAATAAGAAAAATGAAATGTTTCAAAAAATTGCATCTAAAAAATATTGGTAATTAAAATTAAAAACTACCCACTTACAACTATATTCATCAATCATTTTACTCATCTCGAATTATTGTATGTGTTAAAATTATCTCCAATTATTATATTCTTATGCGCGATAATTAAAAGTAACTATATTTTATATACAAATTGGTTTAGAAAAAAATCACAATTAATAAGAAGAGAAAAATTGTAAATAGTTAATGCCAAAATGAAATGTTAAATTGATGATTAAATTGATTATATTATGTTGACGAGAATCTAATCTGTGCTCTAAAATTTTAACCTAATTCCCTCATTCATTGCAAGTATACAGGCCACGACTCGTAGTACTAGGGAGTTAGGATCGATCCCATGAACGCCACTTTTAACTACTAAGACTTTCACTTACTCTATTATCTAAACTAATCAAGAATTTTAACTATGTAAAATAACCACAATGCTAAAACAATGCAAAGAAAATTAACTACTTGAAGAAATTTAACTAAATACAAATGTTCTAGGGTATAGAATCAATTAAATTTACCTAACTATGGATGAATTAGTCAATTATCACTGATACTTTTGTCTTGTTAAGGATGTATTTCACCCAATCCATCGGAACTCGCTCTTGCCATGAATCAAACTTAGCCAACCTATAGTTTCCCTACTCTCATGGTGAAATCTAAAGTGAAAACTTAATTTAGATATAGAAATGCCAAAAACATCCACCTAAGTGTACCACTACTTTCGTGTGCCTACTCCTTAGTTTCCACATATTCCATTTCCAGTATTGTCAACTATTCTCATTGATTAACAATAACTATCATGACTTGTAAATAGTGATCAAGCATTCAAAAGTGTTAAAGTAAAAATAAGTGAACTAACAAATACGAGATATAGTAATAATCAACTTTATTCATCCATAATCAAGGTACAAATAGTTTCATCTATTTTTAGAACAAGAAGATTTAATTAGACATAGTAAAGTTGACAAAAAAGCTCATATCTTCAATGTAACTAAACATTAATAAAACAACATAGAGAGTAAAGGAAAGAAATGCTTATTCAAATGAAGAAACAAGATCTTCAATTTTCATTATCTTCATTGCTATAAAAAAATACATTGTTACATCAAGAGTTCTTCAAATTCTTCAAAGGAAATATAAACTATACTAAGCTCAGCAAGAGAGGAAAAGAAGAAAAAGTTCTCCTTCTTGTCACGAACTAATCTCTCTCCTCAATAATGCGTTTCTTCCTTGTTAAGAGTCAACAAAAGAAGGTCCTAAATTCACCAAAAGTTAGTACAAATTGTTCTTTTTTTTTTGTCAAAATTGGAGAAAAAACAAAAGTCATCCAAGTTGGCAAACTTGCAGCCACCATGAATCCTTCGGACCAATCTCTCGAGGAATTCTCCCAGAGATTGTGCAGAGCTGGTGATTCTCTGCGAAATGAACTTCTGCCCACAATCCCTGGCAAAATCCGCAGAGTAACCCTCGAGAGTTTCTATTATTATTATTTTTTTAACAAGTTTTCATCATTGACTTCCACCACTTCTCTTAAATATTATTTTGACTTCTCAAGTTTCTAATCCTTGCTCATTTCGCTTCAAATTAAGCTTGATCATTTTACCTATCAAAACAAAGAGATTTTGAAAGTAAAATGACAAAATGACAATTAATTCATTTATCAACTTAAGGTGCAAATTAGTGACATAAAATGGACAATTTATACCAATTAATCTTATAAATTGCCTCAAAAATAATATGAAACAATTCAAAAAGATTACAAATTTAGCCATTATTATATGTCATATTAACTAATAAAACTTCAAAAAAATTATCGATAATTATAAAAAATATAGCCGAAAAGGTTTACAACTACTGAAATTGATAAAAATTTGTAAATGTTGGTAGTTAAAATTAAAAATTGCTCACTTACAACTATGTTCACCAGACATTTTCTTTATCTCCAATTACTGTATGTGTTAAAATTATCTCCAATTATTATATTCTTATGCGTGATAATTAAAGTTAACTATATTTTATATACATATTGGTTTAGAAGAAAATCACAATTAATAAGAAGATAAAAAGGTCATATAAAATTAATGAGAAAATAAAAGGTTAAATTGATGATTAAATTCACTATATTATGTTATATTGACTAAGAAAACTTTAAATTTTTTTTTGATAATTATAAAAATATAACATAAAAAGTTTACAACCAGTAAAATTGATAAAAATTTGGTATATCCAAATCATAATGTTTTAGTATGTATTTTGCTCAAATTTTATTATATTCACAGGTTTGACACAACATAGAAAATTTCCTCTTCTTATTATCAGAATCCAAGTAAAATATGCAATACCTTAGTTTAGATGTGATAATCTTGCATCTTCAGAGTTCAATAAATTTTTAATTATTTTGGATATAATAAACATTTTCTACAACTAACAATTGCTTAATTTTGTTTATTATATGGCTTCTTAGTCAATATTAAACCAAAAACTTAGTTTAAATATGATAATCTTCCATTTTCAGAATTTTTATAACTGTAGAATGTAGAATAAACTTTTAATTGTTTTGTACACAATAAACATTTTGTATAATTACCAATTGCTTAATTTTGTTCATTATATAGTTTCTTAGTTTATATTATGCCCATAATCAAAGTTTTGCACAAAAATTTAATATATTAAAGATTTTATACTTTTTAAAAATATATTCACGTGCGAAGCATGTGAGTTATTATATATATAAATATATATGTGTGTGTGTGTATATATATATATATAGAGAGAGAGAGAGAGAGAGATTAGATAGTGCAAGGTTGGTGGGTGGCTCATATACGTGAAGTCAATGATGGTTTCAAGTACAAGGTTTTTTTGGGGAATACAAATGAGGAAATTGATTTTGAACAAGTCCAATTGAGGTCTCATCAAGATTGGATCAAGGACAAATGGGTTGCAGCTCCCAAAGTATTATTCTTATCATTTTCCTTATCTGCTTCATGTTCTTGTTTTCTCCAAGAAATCTTTTCCATTTCTTACGCTGCATCATATGAAGATAATATTATACTTCTCTAGATGAACATTGTTCATTTCACTGCCCTTCTCATTTTTTGGTAGTAGATGTTTGATTTGCAGAAGAGTTCAGTTAAGATGGAGATAAAGTCTAGAGACTTGAAACTCAGGGTAAAATGTAGTAAGAACACAGAGGAGAAGAAGTTCAGCATGAGGATGATGGTGGAGGTCAAAAGTGATGAACAAGGATACCATGGTTTTAACATTTGCAATAGGTTTTATTCATGGACATCAATTATTCATAGGTTTTAACATTTGCAATAACAACAATTATAAGTTGAATAAAAATTGTGTGATGGAGTTGTACAAATTTTTCAAGTTTTGGCAGCATGATGAACGTTTTTATTTTGTGTCATAAAAATAATGAGTAATATTATAATACTAACATTTATACTTGAAATAAATTTGTCATAAATTTGTCATAAAGAAACAAAAACTTTGTCATAAATTTTACCGGAAGGAGTGATTTAGTGAAATCCAAATTTTGTCCAAATGAAAGGCAAAAAAAAAAAAAAAAAGAAGCAGTAGAATGGATTCGATGCACGGTAGAATGGATTCCATGCGCGTGGGACTCTCCATGTGCATTTTGCCTAGCATGGTCCACATTGACAATCTTCCGGACACGTGTCGAACGGGAATCGTGTGCCTGTGGTAGGGACGGTCAAAGGGATGCCTACCATAAAGGTATCCGAAAATTGGCCATATGCTACCCTCCGTGTGACTTTATGACTGGTTATTGTAACATGAATTTGCAGGTTGATCTGGTTATTGTATCGTTGAAGCATCTGTTCAGTCCAAAAAAAAAAAAAATCTAAAAACACGTGACGTGCACGAACTTATTATATATATATATGTAAGATTAATATTGTATACACTATACACTATTAGTGTAAAGATGTTTTACACTAACAAGTGTATGTGTGTGTGAGTATCCATATTAAATGCACTAATATGATTTGGTGATTTAGTTTTTCTTTCCTAAAATGCCCTTGTTAGTAATATTAATTACTTTAATCTATTTCTAATCATAAATGTAATTCTAAGTATTATTGAGGCCTTCTACATACTACCAACCTTTAAACTTTTTTTTTTTTAAGAAGTAGAATCTCTTGTGGAATAGAAGTTGATTTGGAAAGGTTATAGGATATAGGTTAATTTACTTGAAAAAAATTTCTGTTAAAATTTAATGACCAAGCATTAGTTAGGCTAGATTCTTAAAAATTTTGACTAACTTCGCGTATATAAGCCTTTTTATATTTTTATAAATTCTGCCAAGTCGATTAGAAACTTTATAAATACAATCTCTCACTATATAACATTACATTAAACAAGTTGCATATATATTGCTATATCAGTGGATGCATATCCAAGTACATAAGATAGTTATACCAAGAACGTAGACACGGTTGAATTTAATTCAAACCCCTCAAAATCATATTTTGCTTTTTTCTTTTCTGTGATGTTACGAATACCAAAAGATACATCCAAAGTTGGTATTTTATTACTTTTTTTTAAACCTGAGAAATAGGGTTTGTCTAACAAGTTAAGATATATTTCAAGTGTCAAATTTTGGAAATATAAGATTAATTAGGAAAAGTGGGTAAAATTAAATAAAAAATATATAAATATAAGGGGGGGGGGTAATAATTGTAGTATGTGTATATACATTATAGGTTAGGTAAATTTTAGGTGTGTTTTGGTACTGGTAGAAAAACCCGAAGAAATATAATAGATAATTACATATGTACATACAAAAAAGGAAATTAAAACATAGAAGTAATAAATAAAGGACCAAAAAGGCAAGGTCAAACTTTTCTATTCAGCTTTCTATTATTATTTTCATGCTCTAGCATTTTATTTTCTTCAGTTACTTAATGGTTGAGCCACGCAACAATTTTTACATGTATTATCTAATTGAATTAATTTTTCATACACTGACAGTGTGTACACTGTTAGTATAGTGTAGGGTGAATAATAACTATACAAAATTTGAATTTAAAATTCAATTTTTGTATATATGTCATGAATCTAATGGTGATAGTGTATAGATTGTAAATGCATATAAGATTTACTCTATCTAATTTATTATGTTATATAACTCTATGTATGTTTGTTAATCAGATTTTTAAAAAAATCGTTCTTGAATCTGGTATTTACTTCTTTAATACGTTATGGAGAGGGATTGGGGTTGCAAATGGAAGCAGTATGAGAAACCCAAATCCAATTTAACTTGTAGGGATATTAAGAAGATGATTGTGAACATCTGATTCAATTTTCAATTCCTCCTCGTTTCTCCTTTTTCCTTATAACGGTTGGAGTCTCCTATTTAACCCCAAAAAAAGTCTTTACTTCTTGAGCGTTTTTTACTCTTAAATATGAATGGTCCTATAGTTTCTCGATAATACAAATTTTTAATTGAAATAATACAATTCTAGTCATTTAAGTGGAGAACTCTAATAACATTCTTCCTAATTTAAATGCGGAGCAACAGGAGGGTAAAAATAAAAAAAAAATTGGAGAACTCTAATTCTTGCATTACCCACTAATAACATTCTTGCAAAGTTACTAGTATGCACATCAAATTATTCATAGTTTCAGTACATATGATTCTTCCTGATTAATATTATAATAACCATGAATTTCTTTGTTTTTAGTTATTATTATATTATATATTCTTAGCAGTTTCAGAGGTACACGATCACTTTCTTTTTACCTTTTTGTTTTTACAACTTTTCCTTTCAATTGGATTTTACCGCTTATTTTCCCCTATCAAGCTAGTCGCAGGCTTTAATTTAAATTACGTGTATTCAACAACATATTATCCAATGTGACAATCTAAAGTCCAACGTTGTAATATGCATAGAAAAAAATGCACAGAAAGCTTCAAAAAAAAAAAAAAGAACGATTTATACTTTCTTGAAGCAATAGTTATCCATAAAATAGTGATGAAGTATTTCTTTTCATTAGGTGAAGACAAACAAAAACCCTACGGAAGAATTAAGCCAATAAGAGATAACCCCATAAATAAATATAACCTCCATGTCCAAACCATGAAAAGAGGAAATTGAAAAGAAATCACCTCAGAATGATGGTTACCTTGAAGGAATTCGACCACTTGAACGGTTTCATACTAGATTGGAGTTTTTGAAACTCAACCTTCAAATTTGAAAAGATGTTGGTGCTTCTTCGCATGAATCTTAATTCCGTCATGGGATAGGAGTTATAGCAACTAATATCCATGAACATGCATTGCAAACAATTCATAATGGAAAAATAAAATTAAAATTGTGTGACAATCATGAAGAGAATGATAATATGCAATAATATAATATTAGAAAATGAAAAATAAGAGGAAACAATAGAAAATTATATGACCCAATCATGAGAAGACCAATCTTATGCAACATATGATATTGAAAAAGAAAAAAAGAAAGAACAAGTTATGGGTTTCTAATAGTTGAATGTGCGTGCAAGGTGCGTGTGCGGTAATAGGAAAAGTATTAGGTGAAAAATAACAAAATTACCTAATTAAAAAAGAAAACATGGGTGCATGTCAAAAGACAACATTTCTTTGTCACATTTTGGTTGATAATTTTTACCACCTCCAACCATGGTGGCCTGAGTTCAAGACGAAGTTTCTTGTATTTTTTACAGAGAATTACATTCTTCAAATGTAATTCTGTTTGTCTTTCGATTTTCCTAATTAATATCGCTTATCAAAGGTTTTATTAATTGTTATTGAGAATTTTAGAATCTGATATATATTGTGTTTTATAGATTAAAATTATTAATTATTATAAATAACATGTTTGTAATAATCATGAACAAGCCTATGGGTTTTGTAACAGAGAAGGAGCTAGCTAGGAAGAGGGAGCAATATAGAAGTTTTACCTCATCACACGTTCGAAGGAGTTATTCATGTCCAAACCTTTTTAGATTATTAATCAAAGACACACAGTAATGGAGAAGGATCTATGGTCAGTAGGAGCAATATTGTACACATACAATAATGTCATTATTATGCAACGAGAAATTTGAATAAAGATTATTTTTTTTGTATTGTACATGTATTGAAATTGACAAGTGTATATTTTATGTTATTTAAATGTGTTTTATTATTTAGTTTTGGTGTGTTTTAATTATTTTTATAGCTAATTAAGTAGGTTTGTAGTGAAAATTGACATTTTGTGGTTTAAGTGTCAAAAAGTGCATTTCTATAGTTTAAAGTAGTGAAAACTTCATATTTTGTAGGTTTCAAGGATTTAATCATCAATTGGAGTAAATTGAGAAGATAATTGAATGATTGTTGATGATTTGAAGTGATTTAAAAATAATAATATGAAGTGCCAAATACTCAATAGATGAAATGCAACTTAGTATAAAAGAAAGGAAGTTAGACAGCTTCGACACCTGTTGGTACTTCGACTATATCTCGAGTAATAAGTATCGGATTGAGGTGATTCTTGAGCCATTTTGAACCTAACACATAGCTCTACATTTCATATGAAAATATTGAAATCCATTTTATGAGTTTTCCTAGTCAAAATATTGAAATACAGGCAGTCATTTCTGTTATCGAAATCTGAAATAGAGTTGTGACCAGTTAAGGGTATTTTGGTCATTTATCAGCCTACAGAGCTTCAAATTGGATAATTCTAGATGTATTGGAAAGTTAACTCAAAGGCCTATAACTTTCATAAGCTAGTTCAGCCTCCATTATCAAAAAAATATCAGTTGAAGTGGTACTAAATTCATAGAAGTGAAAATGTGAGCTCTGAATACGCGAGATCACACATTCATGAGGTCATGTAGTCTCTCCTGTTTTCTGCAACTTACCCATCAACTTGTTCTATATTCACACAGCTTTTCTAATTCATCTACAACTCAAAATTTTGACTGTAACTATAAAGAAGAGTGTGAAAATTTAGAGAAATAACTTTTGATGATTCCAAGAGTCAACTAGCACCAACTTTAAGATGATTACTTGGAATTGTAATCCTCTACATATAGGGGCCTTGGAGAGCATATTTGACCACTTTGGAAGGCTAGAGACACTACCAAAATGTAGTCTTCACTAGTTTTTCTTAGTTCATTAATTTAGGTAGATTAGTATAGTTTTATTTTATCTTGTATTATACTAAAAAAGGATGATGATTGAAATTTGAAGATGGAGAAGATGTTACTCACATGTAACAAGGGGTTCCGTCTCTTCAACTCTTCAACTTTTATATTTGAAATTTATGTTTAGTTATAATACAAGTATGGTTTTTTCTTTCATTCTCTTTATGTTTAACTAAAGTTTATGCCTAAACTTATGGATGAACATTTTATATCTTGTTTGTGATATTTATTTGGTTATTTGATTATATTATTTTAAACAAGTTATTTAGCACTTTTGCTTATCAAATCATGATTAACTTGGTACCATTAATTGAGTTTATCTAAAGGTGTTGTTTCTTCGATTAAAATTGAAATTTAACATTAGTTCAAGAAGTGCTAAATCTAGGGAGTACACTCACGAGAATAGATGTGCGTCTTTGTAGTTTTAGTGATTCATTTCATGTAATTTCATAGTGGTAATTAATGTAACTAATTTCATAACCACGAGGGTAGGTATGAATTAGTTATAAGTATAGTTGATTCACTATGAGAGTAAGTTTCTGATACATAAGTAAATTACGCCATAACTAATCAAGAGAGTAGTACTCAATGATCCAAAAATTACACTTGCATAAGTGGTGAGGTATACCATGACATAAGGAGATTTTATTTGTTATTTTTTTACAAAATTTATGCCGCGTTTGACAAATGAGTTTTTTTGGGTGTTTATCTAAAATTTTACTGTAGAAGTTATAAGAAAATTTTTGAAGTGTGTAAATTTTTCAATATTTTGAAATGTATAGTTTGAAAATTTTGAGAAATTTTTTGAGGTTATTGTAGCTAAAGTTGTTAAAAAACTTGTAGCAGACAAACTTGGTCAAAAACTGTTTGCCAAATAGGCTTTTAGCTTAGTTTTGTTTCCTTTATTTTGTTGATTGTCTAAATAATAGAGGAGTTTTTGTAGTGCCGGTAATTAACATTTTTCCTTGTAGGTTCGAACCTTAATACCCTATATTCAATCTCGACTTGTATACTTGCAAAAAATTGCGTGTGAAGTATTTAGGATTTTATAAATATAAAACTTGACTTTTAAAACTTTTGTACCATATGAGAGATATCTAAAAAAAGTTGATTATTTGGAGTGGTAACGTGAGGGAAATGTAAATTTCTCACAATGTGGTGTAACAATAAATATTAAGCAAAAAATGTAATTTTCAAAATTGAGGAGGGGTAAGCATAAAAAAAAAACATAAAAGTTTTCAAAATTTTAAGTCTATTTTCAATTTTTGGAAGGTTAGGAGAGCGGGGGAAGAGAGGAGGAAACAATTGTCCACCATTGACACCATGTGGCTCCGCCACTACTGAAGCCATCTCTGTCGAGGAAAGGAACTGAAGAGCATACTCAACTTCCTAAATGCCTAACTTCATACTTATATTAGCAAAACTTTTTTTTTTCACGAATCAATGAGATAAAAAAACAAATATGCATGTATTATTGACCATGATAACTCTTTCCATAACTTGCAAGTTCAGTCTAGTTTGTTTAAGATCACTTTTGAATGATTAAAATAGCAGTGAAAAAGAAATTTTCATTAATGGAAAGATACGTGTGGAAATTAAGGGCTTTTCTTTTTTTTTTTCCGAAATTTTTTTTTGGTAAGCGGAGATTTTCAATTAGAGTCTCCTATTTATAATCCCTCCCACCTTAACACCCAATTCATCCCTCCTCCTAATTAAGGGCCTTTCTTGTGATACCTCAAACCTGTGATTGCAATTTGAAAGGATTTCCCAAGAATGAAAAAGTTAGCAAATATTGTGAAAAATCTAGGATAATCTATGAATCTAATATACTTAATAATTAATTTTTTATATATTGACAGTATATACACCATTACTATTGAATTTTTTTTATTCATACTTACAGATATCAGCTTTGAATCTTTTTTCTTGCAATCAAATTCGTTGAAAAAAAAAATTAAAATCGCATGTTTTCACCATTGCAAATTCGTTGAAACGAAAGCACATTTATTTTCTACAATCAATCTTTAACAATTGAAGGAAAGCACAAAACGTATACATAAACATCAGATTCTAGTACCCGTGCAAGACACGTGATTCTGGCATTTGGACCAAAAGGATTTCCATACCAAATTGATCTAGTAGCCAAATTTTTGGGCCACTACGAAATTCAGAATGTCAATATTTTCTTTAGGTTTTCATCTATGGAGTGGCCTTAGATAACTGGTTAAGCAGGACTCTATCTGGTAATATTAAAAAAAAAGAAAAGAAAAAGAAAAATAACACTAGAAAAGAGTATTAATTGGGTGGTATAAAGGTTTTTTCTGGTGAAAATAGCTAGTGAACATAAAAGTAGGGAAATTTTAGAATAAGTTTCTGAGGGGCTCTTTGACTATCAATGGAATTGTCAGGGATATTAAAAATAAAATGGCTGAACAAAAACAAAGTTTAAGATACAAAGATGGCTTCATATCATGATTCTAAATCACTCTCCTTTAAATTTTATTTGTCTAGAATTTGTGTACAAAAGAACTTGGATAAATATGCTTTAGAATAATTTGAAATGTGTTTGCCTTCTACTTTTTGTACCAAGTGAGACAAACATAAACTTAACTATGGTGTGTTTTTTTGTAGAGAATTCTAGATGGTAAGAAAGTGATTTTCTGCAATAAACCACTCTACTTGACCTTTTATAGAAGAGATTGAGTATTGCAACTTTTGTCCAACTAATTTGTAACTTTTCTTTAAATTGTATTGGTCAAAAGATTCCTTAACACTAATGCAAGTGTTCAAACATTCTTTAGTGATTTAGACACCGTTTGGAGATTAATTAACCACCAAAAGCTGCCCAAATAGAAAATTGAAACTTTTTGACCGTCCGCGGATCCGGCTTGCAGGTTTCGACAAAATTTTCACAACTCTCTGGCGTGCATCCGGTTCACTTTCCATTGAATCCGGCTCGGGATTGTCAATAATCCACGGCCGAATTCTCAATTTTGAAAATCTTCAACAGGAATTTCTGTAGACATAAGTGAAAAAAATTCAAAACTTGACAATAGCTGGCATAAAATGCATTGCTTTGTTGTTTTTCAAGAAATTTGCCATCTTTTTTTTTTTAAAAAAGTTTTAAGATCTGTCTCAATTTTTATAGATCTATTGTATCTATTAAAGTTGTAAATCTGTTATTTCTATTGCATATCAATTTGATGTATCTTCTGCTATCAATGCAGATTTATGAGAATTAATTATATTTACGAAAAAAATGCATTGATTGGTTGTCTTTCAAGAATCATGCATTGATTTGGCATCGTGGTAGTGGTGATTAATTTACTTGAGCAACTCGTTAGGACTTGTTCTTTTACATGTTGTGTATATGAATTTTTATAGGTCTACTTTTGTGTCATAATTCATTCATATTTGTGAATGTGAAAACTAATACAACTGATATACTTTTGTATCAGGAGTTCAAGGTAAGATACAGCAAAGAACAAAGATTAAACACATGCATACTCTGGTGGGGATAAATTGTAACTTTTGCTAGAAAATTCATCCAAATTCAATAAAGCGATCTTCACTTTTGAATTTAAAACTGAGGCCACGAAATTAATATACATCAAAAGAGCAAAACTTGCTGAAAAGTGATACCAATATTTTACAAGCATACTATACTTGAAGAAAAGAAAAAAAATGTGTTTTCGAAATTCCTGATGTAAGTAATGGGACTGTCAATGAGGCCAAGCCAACCCGAGCTCGGCTTGTTTGGTCCGAGAAAAAGTCCAATGAGCTTGACATTTCAGTGAATTGGTATGAGCTTGTGCCTAAAAAATAGGTCCGAAATAAATATGAGCCGAGATTGGGCCTCATTAGCCTCAAACCCGATATAGGTCCAACCCTTTAATTACCTATACATATAATACTATATATATATATATATATAATATTTATATTTCGATATTATATATAATTATATATTCAAATATATTATTACTAAATACTAAATATATACAAATTACAAAACATAAAATACATTTGAAAACTTCTCTACTAGATTTCTTGAGAGTCAATATTAGTAATGCATAACTGAAACTCTAACTTTTCTTATTGGTTGAGTAAATTTTTATGTTGGCATAATATTGGTTGATTTCTTTTTGGTATAGAAACACAAATCATCAAGCACTCTTGGATTTAAGTCACAAGGCTATGAAGAAGTTCCAACCTTTGAAAATGTATTGACTTATGACTGCATGTTTTATTACTATTTTTCATATTGTTGAAAATTTTTTGATTTAAGTACCTTTTTAAGAACTATTACTTGTTCATGTTTAATTTTAATGTTGTAGTCCTGTGAATGTTAAATTAATTTTACAACTTAATAGTTATAGTAATTATATTAAGAAAATTGTGGAGTAATAAGTGAGTTTGGGCTAAGATTGAATAAGGCTCAAAATTCGAATATTTTGTGAGTTGAGTATGATCTTCATATTTATTAACCCAAAACTCATAGTTTGAATTCTGAAAGTATTAAAAATTAAATAAGTTGAGCCTAAACTTATGAAAGTTCGGTCATGCCGGATTGACCGGCCTGGTAAGTAATTCTTTCCTTTCAAAATCTCAGGGGTTCAAGACAAAAAACAGCAAAGAACAAAGCAAATTTACATACACTTGTACCTATGTACCTGTAAACTAGATGATGCTATAATTACAAGAAATTGTTTCCCTATTTATATGGATAGAAAAACTCCATCATTCTCGGAAAAAAGGCAGAATAACCAGCTAAGTTCATATACCTTATAAGATAAATCTTTCCTAAGCCATCAGTGCAAACTCAATTTACACTGATGACACACCATATTATGCCACATCGTTATTGCAACTTGGTGACCTTGAGTTGCCTGTTTTCCTTTTATTCAATTTTTCTTAACTTAATCAAGTATTACTCAAAGTAAAAAAATTCCATCCCTATCTTATACAGGCTTTTCCCTTCCACTCCCCTCCTCCCCTCCATCGCTCTTTCACTCTTTGCAAATCCTTAACCCTTGCCTTCCTTCAATACCTTTTACATTTTCTAGAGCAACTGAGATTTTGAATGAAATTGGGGTTAAAAATTGGACGTAACAACTATAAAATTTGAAATTTACATAAATTTACTATGTATCAAATTTTAGGGTTGAAAAAATTGAATTAGCTTTTGGAGAAACCAAAGACCTTTCTTCTACCACTTGAAGGTGAAAAGATTGGAGAGTGAAACCATCAGCATATCTTGATTACGAGTTTGATTTCGTACTTGTGTAACAAAAATTTCGTCCATATAAGCGTGATGAGTAATGATACTCAAATCTGATCAGTCCCATACTTTACTTAACCATGTATTATGCAACATAATTCCAATGGTACTTCTATTTGAAATTTTAGAATGATACATTATAGGAAGAAGAAAGGAGGGAGAAAAGATGTTGAAGACTTTCTAGTGATGATGGCTAGCTGCCTAGGATTGAGGTGCAGATTTCTGTTTTGTTAATTTTGTTAGGTTATTAGGTAAAGAAAATTGCTGTTAATACAACATTCTTTCTTTTTCTTAATATTTAACAATGGCTACAATAGGTTACCATATTTTACTAATGACATGGCACAATATAGTGTATTGTTCAATGTAAAATGAATTTCAACTAATGGTGTAGAAAAGATTTACCCTACATTATAATCCTATGCTATAATTAATTGCTCAAAATAGTAGGATGAACACTAATTAATTTCTAATTAGAATAAATTCACAACTTGTGTGTTACAATCTAGTTGCTCACTTGAGTTCCTTATCCTTGCAAGTGATGGGCTTTGGGATGTTGTGACAAACGAGGAAACTGTCTCTACGTTGAGTTTGGTTTTGTAAGAGTTCGTTTCAGTTGATAGGCCAACTAGTCAAGTCAAATTTGAATAACGTTTTATATTTGATAACATTCAAATTTGATAAAATATTGTTCAAACTCAAATTGACAAATAAACAAGTCAAATTTGAATGAAATTTCAAACTCATTAAAATAATCAAATAATTATGAATACTAGAGTGTTCAACTTGATTAGACTCATTTATAATGGTTAAGCCCATTCAAGATCCAGAGGATGCGGCTAAAAGGCTGATGCAGGATGCACATCAACGAGGTGGTACAGATAACATTAGTATTAATGAGTGTGTTTGGATTGCCAAATCATCCCAATAATATTTCGCTTGCATCATAAACAAATTTCTTAATTCACCTATTTATATTCCCAATTATTTTTTATCTCACATACATCACATCACAAAAAGTGCTACAGTAATTATTCCAAATAATATTTCAAACAATACTCTATCCAAATATTGTCTCATAGTGGCTTTGGCTTAGAACTGTTTTGTTTGCTCAGTGCATTTATTTGCTTCTGGTTAATGGAAAATGGGACTTAGCAATAGACTTTTACTTAAGTATAACTATAGTGAAGCTGTTGGCTTTTAGACATGAATCAGTGTAGCATTCAGCTTTGTTGGTTAAAAAGAAAAAAAAATCTGGGATCTCTTATTCCTTGCATTGTTAAAATACCATCCTTCGCCAAGATTGAATGTTAAAATCATACATATGTCATCGTGGATTTATTTTATAGACAATTGTTATCAAGTTATTGTGCCCACAATTTTTTTTTTAAATCTTTTCTTGATGGAATTTAGCGAAACCTAGATGGGTTTTAGCAAAACCAGGTTGGGCTATACATAGGTGAAGGATTAGATAGAGCAAGGTTGGTGGGTGGGTCATATATCCGAACTCATTGATGGCTTCAGGTACAAGGATTTTTTCGAGAATAGAAATGAGGAAATTGATTTTGAACATGTCCAATTGAGCCTCATCAAAATTGGATCAAGGACAAATGGGTTGCAGCTCCCAAAGTATTATTCTTATCATTTTTCCTTATCTACTTTATGTTGTTGTTTTCTCCAAGAAAATCTTTTCCATTTCTTACGTTGCATCATGTGAAGATAATATGATACTTCTCTAGATAAGCGTTGTTCATTTCACTGCCCTTCTCATTTTCTGGTAGCAGATGCTTGATTTGCAGAGGAGTTCAGCTAAGATGGAGATAAATTCTGGAGACTTGAAACTCAGGGTAAAATGTAGTGGAAACACAAAGGAGAAGAAGTTCAGCAAGGGGATACCATGGTTCTTGGTACACTGCAACTATTGTTTTGTTTGCCCATTGTAGATGACAGGTTTTTGATTGAATGTCAAACGCTGAGAACAAACCGAATAGAAGAAAGAATAGAATAACGAGCATGGTTTAAAGTCGCAGTCGCGGCCTGGACCGTTTCACATTGGTCTCGGTATATTGGTCGTTGTTTCGGCGAGACGCAAATTTTTGAAATATTTAATATTCTAAAAATTGTAAAAAATATGATAAACAAAAATAATTAAAAAATTAGTAAACATAATAAAAATTCGAGTTGACTCGAGATGACTCGAAATGACTCAAAGTGATTTGGTATGACTTGGCCGTTTCAACCCTTCACGGTGACGTCACAGCGAGTTAAGTATCTCGATATCGTTTCGTTACAGTATCGTATCAGCGAAGGCCGAGACGGTGACGACTCGGCCGAGTCATCTCGGTCTCGGCCGAATCTTCGAACCATGATCACGAGACAATATACATACTTAAGAATTTTAGTATTCAACAAAATATGATGGCTAACGATTGGAGAAATAGTTTCATTTTATTACCTGAATAGAATCAAGCACAACCACAAGCATCAACCTTGTGATCCTTTGAAAGATCTTCGAGCAAGAAGAAAGAAGAAACCATATATCTACTATCACATAGAATCAGGAAAGGGTTCTAGAAACTGAGATTTCTCTTTTGGGGCAAATTGGTGTCAATGGAATTGTAATTTGTTTCCTTCGTTAGATCTAAACACAAAGGTGGCAAAAGGTGATGGGTATTCCTTGAGGATATGAAACTTGATTTTGGAATTAGGGGTAGCTTTTGAAATATTGATACCTTGATTTTTCATTTTGTTGTTTAATGAACTTGAGCACTTGTTTTACTAAGTGTGATGACACGTGAAGCGCACGGATTTCTCTTCACCTGGAATATATATATATATATATATATATTGATATTTACATCAATGTTAATCAGTTTATTCTTGTGTGCCGTAATTCATTTACATTTGTGAATGTGAAAGGTGATACGATTGAGCTACCTGTAATTGCTTGGAAGTGCCTATCTTTTTGGTGTTGCCCTTCCTGGTTTTAAGGGCAGCTAGAGTAAGTTGAAATGCAACATACAACTCAATGGACGGGTTCACATAGGGGGCGTGATTATTGAGTCTCGATTCGTCTAAGGTTTTCGAAATGAAAGTGCAGCAGCTTTGTCCGGACCTGTAGACCCAAGATTATGCTCTTTTGCCTTCAGGGCAGGTGGTATTTTAGAGGTTGTTGTATCAAAATTCAGAATGCCTCACCTTGATGAGCATTTCTTATTTCTAGGCCTGATAAATTTCCGGAAGTTTTTTCCTCGTCTCTCGCAGAAGGAAAGAGAAGTCTTTTTTTATTGCTTCATTGTTTTTTGTGCTTGTGGAAAACAGATATTTGACATTGGTAAAGCGAAAATTGGCCGTATGCTACCTTCCGTGTAGCTTTATGACTGGTTATCGTAACATGAATTTGCAGGTTGATCTGGTTATTGTATCGATGAGCAGCTGTTCAATCCAAAAAATATATGAAAACACGTGATGTGCACAGACTTATTATATATATATATACACACATAAATATATATATATATTTATATATATGTACAGGATTAATGTTGTATACACTATTAGTGCAAAGATTTTTTACATTAGCAGGGGTACGTGTGTGTATATGATTTGGTGATTTAGTGATTTAGTTTTTCTTTTCTAAAATGACCTTATTAGTAATATTAATGATTTTAATTTGTTACTAAACATAAATGTAATTCTAAGCAGTATTGAGGCCTTCTACATACTACCAACCTTTAAACTTTTTTTTTTTAGAAGTAGAATCCCTTATGGAATAGAAATTGATTTTGAAAGGTTATAGGTTATAGGCTAATTAACTTGAAAAAATTTCTGTTAAAGTTTAATGACCAAGCATTAGTTAGGCCAGATTCTTAAAAATTTTGACTAACTTGATGTATTTCAACCTTTTTAAAATATTTATGTTATTTTTTATCTCTATATATTTTAAAATATTTTTACTTTAGCTCTTTATTGTATGTTTAGATCTAGATTTACTTTTTCAAATCCAAAAAAAGTCTGGATTTAGGTCTGGGTGTCATTAAATATAATAAGTCTAAATATAGATCAAAGAATCCAACTCAAACCCTACTAATTAACATGTTTAATTGAAAATAGTGACAAACCCTACTAATTGACATGTCTAATTGAGAATAGTGACAGTATAAATAAAATTTTAGTAAGTACACTTCCAGATTTGTAGTACTCAACAAAATATGGTGGCTAATGATTGGAGAACTGCTATCAATTTATTACTAGAAGAAACCATATATCAACCATCACATTGACTAAGGCAGAAGGTCCTAGCAACCAAGAATATATATATATATATATATATATATATATTGTGCAAATTCCTATCAATGGTACTGTTAACTTCTTTCACTTTTAAGATCTGAATACAAAGATGGCCAAATGCGGGCTGAAAATCAAGGCCATTTCTTGAGAACATGAAACTTGATTTTGGAATTAGGGACCTTGAGTTTGCATCTTGGTGATTAATTTATTTGAACAACTCTTTTACCAAATGTGATGACACGTGAAACGCACGGACTTCTTTTCATGGTATATATATGAATGTTAACCAATTTATTTTTTTTTGTTTTATATTTGTAAATGTGAAAGCTCTTGAATTACCTGTAAATACTTGTGTATCTGGAATTCAAGATTATATACAGAAAAGAACCAAGATTAAATACATGCAGACTCCAGTGGGGATAGAATATCATTTTTGCCTGCAAATTCAAGGGTTAAATACCAAAAAGTTCCCTGTGGTTTGACTAATGTTCACTTTACTTCTCTATGGTTTGGAAACCTACAATTTGACTCTCCGTAGTTTCAACTAAATTGAAAGTTCGACGGAAAACATCCACATTAACGGCTGAATGGAAAATGGCACCCCTCTATAAGTCAAACCCTTAGAAGAATGTTTCGTACCAAAAACCCCCCTGTGGTTTGACTAATGTTCACTTTAACTCCCTATGGTTTGGAAACTTACAATTTAACTCCCTGTCGTTTCACCTAAAGTGCAAGTCTGACCGAAATTCTATTAATGTGGATGTTTTCCGTCGAACTTTCAATTTAGTTGAAACGACGGGGAGTCAAATTGTAGGTTTTCAAACCATTGGAAGTTAAAGTGAAATTAGTCAAACCACAGGGGGGTTTTTGGTATTTAACCCGCAAATTCAACCAAATGCAGTAAAAACATCTTCTCTTCAGATAATAAAACTAAGGCCAAGGGGTAAATATTTATCAGAAGAGCAAAAATTGCTGAAACAAGCATACTCTAGTTGAAGACAAGAAAAAAGGGTTTTCTGAATTCCTGATGCAAGTAATCCTTTCCTTTCAAAATCTCACTATCAGAAGCTCAAGATTAAATTAAAAATGAAAAACGGGAAAAACAACTAGGAACATGATTTCATTATTCTGGTTAGTATGAACTTACCCAAAAGAACCCCAACATGGTTGAATTGCTTATTTTGATTAGTATAAGAAGTTGTCTTTTTTTGAGGATGTTTTGGTTGATAAACGCAAGATATGAGTTATGATTCTTTGTAAATGCAATCAAATTGCATGTTTTCCACCTTATGACCAAATTTCATCATTCTTGGTAGAGGTAATAGTCGTACGATTTAAATAGTAGCACAAAACAGGAGCGTCCAAATTAAGGTGCCAACACGACTGAATTGCTTATAGTGACTGTAAAAATTTGACAGCCATGGGCTGCTATATAACATAACAAATGGATCGGTCATGCATAATGGTTGATATTCAATATTTTTTGGCAAATTCCTGCAACTTAACCCTGGATCATTGATCCTTTTATTACTCATCCAGTGATCTATTTTTTCATCATACATCTCCATTTCTGAATGAGTAGTTTTCCTTGCTTGTAATATCTAAACAGAAAGGTGACTAAAGGTGGGCTGACAATCAAGGGCATTTCTTGAGGACACGAAACATGATTTTGGAATTAGGGTAACTTAATTTTAATGTATTGCAACCTTCAGAAGTTTGGCATCGTGATGATTAATGTACTTGAGCAAGTCCTCTAGTAAATGTGACAACACATGCATGAAGCCCACGGAACTTTCATCCTGGTATATATATATATATATATATATATATATATATATATATATGAATTTTATCAATTTATTTTTGTGTCATGGATTTTTAATATTTGTGAATGTGAAAGCTGATAAAAATCATTACTTGTAAATATTAAATACTTGTGTATCGGAAGTTCAAGATTGAATACATGCATACTCTAGTGGGGATAAATTGTTATTTTTGCAGATTCAACCTAATTCAGTAAAGGTATCTTCACTTCAGATTTTAAAACTAAGCCCAAGAAGTTTAGATGCATCAGTTTTACCAATCTTTCAGTTCAGACACATGAGTTTCCTTTCAAAGTCTCAGGAGTTCAAGACTAAATACAGCAAAGAACAAAGCAAAATTTAAGTACACTTTTTACCGCTAAAGAGATGATGCTATGTTTACGAGAAACTTTTTTGTCCTGTTTATATAGATAGCAAAAATCCAACATTCTCTGAAAGGTGGAATGAGAAGAAAAAAAATCACCAGCTAAAGTTCACGGATTACCCTCATGTTAAAGACTGGAAACTGCGGGCAGCACCAAATTCCTCTTCTCTTCATCTTCTTCTTCATCCAACAAAGCTGTTTCAGGGACTTCATGAAAGTTGAGAGCTATTCAACATTTTGTGGACCAATCAAACGTTTCTTTAATTGAGTTTTTTTTTTTTGTTGGTAAGTTTTATGATTTTATTGTAGTAATATGTGGTTGACGGACTGGAACTTCTGCAGTTAGACAGATTGAAGTATGCTGTTGTGGGATTTCAGTAAATAGCTAAGAAGATTCAAGTTTTATTATCATTTTAGAGACGTTTCAGACAAACATATGGATATCGGCTAATACCAATTAAGTAAATGAAATAAGAGAAGATAGCGTAATATTCTGTGTACTTTGTTCCATCAATTTAGTTCTAACATGATATCTTAATGTTTAGAAAAGACATATTTTTCAATTTAAAAGTTGTTAAAGAGTCATGGGTCTTAACAATTTCCTCTTGATACCGTAGGGAAGAATGTCCAACTCATTGCTTTTGCTTTTGAGATACAATTTGAACAAAAACAATGAACCCTTCTTCTATGTAGACAGATCAAGGATTTTACCCCAAAAACATGAAAAAAAATTTAAAATAAATGAAGAAATATGCAAGTAAATTCTTTTACAAATTTAAGAAGTTGAGAAAAAAGATTTCTTTCTTACACATCTCATGATTCTATTGATCATGGGACCATGGTATGTAAAACATAAATGATAATAACTTGTTTAAAAAATGAAAGGACAAAGCATCGGTGAAGCAACTGACTAGAGTAAGTAAAGAACCTTTTCATTAACAAATGGTGAAGCAACTGACGAGAGTAAGTAAAGAACCTTGACTTTGTTTGAATACCTCTTTTTTTTTTTTCAAATAATATTTCGCTTGCATCATAAACACATTTTCTAATTCATTTTTTTATTTCATATATATCACATCATAAAAAGTGTTAAAGTAATTATTTCAAATAATATTTCAAATAATACTCTATCATTTTTCTTCGGTACCAAGCAAAAGATTAGAGGTAGAAAAGAAACTCCCACATAAAAATAAGATACAGTACATATATTATCACAGTCAACTGTATAACATATGAGCAAAATTTAGATTTTAAATTTAAATTTATATAAGTTGTTATATATCCAATAGTGATGATGTATATGACAGGGTGCAATTTCTTAGTAATTTTGTGAATATTTTTCACTTGAATTTTGACCAAATATTACATTGATTGGTAGATTTTATTCATATTTGATAATTGGTGCTGATTTGTAGGAGTATGGCAAGAAAAGGAGTAAAAAGTGGTTTAATGAAAAGTTTTTAGCCATTGCGTTCAAATCCTACTGTCAAGTCCCAGAGACTCAAGATTTTACTACCCGCGAAGGTTTCCTAGTTCGAATCGGACTCTGAGCAGATTTTGGTGGAAGATTTAGAAGTCATCTTTACCAATTATAATATTTGATTAGGAAACAATGGATATTATGGTTGGTAGTTTACTTTTCTACTTAGGACCATACTTTATTTCCTTAATAGCGATAATTTAGGAAGGAAATAAGAAAAGTTGCGGCTGACTATACAAAGATGTGATTAGTACGTCCGCAGGAGAACTCTGGCCCGAATTTGATTAGTCCCGCGTCAAGCGAAGGATCGAGCTCTCTCTGCATCTTTTCTTTTTTCTTTGCTTTTCTATTGTCCAATGTTTATGTAATTTTTGTCTATGAAATTGCTTGGATTATTCTCAATAACAAGAGGCTAAATTTTCTTTTCTAATCAAGGAATAACGAAGAATTTGGTTCATATGAAATTGTGAGATCAAATTAATTATATTTATTTTTTTTATTTACTGGTATTCATATATTCTCCGATTTTATTTCTCATGGTTGTTATATTGATTGAATATTCAGGGTCCGAAATTTAAATTAATCCAATAACCTAAAACTAGTTAGAACAGTTAAATCCGTAATTGTTTAATTGTTTCAAAATAGTGGTAACTGGTATGATTAGATTTGTGTTAGGAAAATATATGGGCTAATTTAAAATAACCCTCGTAGCGTGTTATTTGGTTAGAACAGAGATTCTCTAATTCTTAAGGCAATTGAAAAATTGAACTCTAAAATTGTACTTAGTTGATTAGGGCAGTGGCTAATGGTCATACCTTAACCACCAATACAATAAGAAAAAATTGATTGCCATCCTTTGTTTGGCAGTTATAACTTTTTTATCAGTGAATAAATGAAATTATTATTGCATGAATGATCAATTCAGTGAATCATCTCCGAAATTATTTCTTGGCTAGAGTTTATTTATTATTGTTTCATTTTTAATAAATTATCAAGTAGGTTTTTTTATTTGAGTTGTTTAGAAAAAACAAATTTTCCCAATCTCTATGGATTCGACCCTACTTACCGCTATATACAAAATTTGTATTTTTCTATAGTAGGTATTTATTATTATACAAACTTGACGCCTGTCAGTATATAGGTGTATAAAAGATTAATCCTAAAGATAATGGTAGTGTTCATTGTGCTAATCTTAGCTATGAAGGCTAATAGATTCTCAAGGCATCTTACCTATAGAAACTATATAATGGATTCTCTAGCCATCCAACTAAAGTCATCAACATTACATACAACCCTTCCCTGAAATTTCCTTTCTTTTTTTCTCTTCTACATAGCCTAAAAAGTTTCCTAATCCAACAGAAAATGTCGCTAGTAAAAATTGAGTTAGGGGGAAAAAGGGAGATTATCAAACATTTTAGCCATGAGCATCCACTAGTTCTGGTGAGCGCACAAAACGTTCCAAGAGACAGCAAATGCTATGGCTGTGAACAACTTATCTCAGAACCAAGGTGCTACGAATGCAGCAGCAATGAGTGTCAAACTATCTTTCTCCACAAAAGCTGTGCAAATTTGCCCCGTGAGATTAAACATCCAATACACGCTGAACATCCCCTTACCCTCTTGGCAAAACCACCTTACATCAATTGCTTTTGCTCTTCTTGCGGCAAATTCATGGAAGGTTTCACCTTCAATTGTTCTTTCTGTAAATTTGACCTCTGTGTCGAATGTGCTCATCTTGTTCTGCAGAAACGTAGACTGAAGCACGACAGCCATGAGCATTTCTTGACGTCAATGCAAAGGCCAGCTACTTTTAGTTGCGATGGTTGTGACGAAAAGAAGGAAGATTGGTCATTTTCATGCAACATCTGCCCCTATTGGATTCATCGAAGTTGTGCATTTTTGCCAACAACCAAGAAACGGGATGATCATGAGCACCCGCTTTCCTTGGCTTATCATCTCCCATTTGATTTGCGTCTCAACCACTTTAACTGTGATGTTTGCTGTCGGCCACTAAACCCGTCAAGATGGTTTTATCAGTGCTACAGTTGTAAACACTTCGTCCATGTAGGATGCGTGCAGGATGGCACCAAACCAGCAGGAGCCAAGGGATCTTCTTCCTCGTAATAATTCGTATATTCACTTTTCCTTTTCCTGCCCTGCACTTAATGATTGTTTACATATCATACCACATGTTCTCTAGCATTTCAGGAACGGATGATGATCGATTCATAAATTGTCTAACTAATCATCAATGCTTGACATTAATTTGTTTTTTGTCTCAGTGCCAGCAATCAACCAGATCATGGTCTTGATTTCAAGCCCCTACCGTGGACGGATATGTCAGCAGATTTGATCGGACCTTTCCTCGAGAAAATGGGCGACGTTGAAATACAACTAACCAACCAGATCAATCATTTCAGTCACGAGCATCAATTGATTCTTTCAGTGGCAGAGGTTGACAAGAACAAGAATGAAGAAGAAATGCTATGTGACGCATGCATTGAACCAATTTCTACTCCTTATTACACTTGTTCTCAGTGCAACTTCTTTCTGCATCTAAATTGCGCCAACATACCAGCAAAAATGAAATCACACCACGATCATCCAGAACACCAACTTTCGCTGAGAAAATTGGAAAACAAGTATGGCTACTTTTATTGTAATTTTTGTTTCCTGAACTGCAACGGATTCTTCTTTGAATGTGAGCCCTGCAACTACCGAATCGATCTCCATTGTGCTTTCCTGCCAAGGACTATTACTCATCAAATTCATGATCAACATGTCCTCAATCGAAAAATAGATCTAACGGAAGACTTGTGTGATGCATGTGGGAACAAGTTTTTTGGCGATGCATCTGAGAAAAAGATTTCTGGCCTCATCCGTTACAGTTGTGACGACTGTTTCAAGTTGTCCTTGCATTATCAATGTGCAATCATGCCCCATACCGTCGCACACAGATGGGATAAGCATTGCCTTACCTTGATGTATCCCCCTTTTGGTGACCATCCAGATGAGTTCTACTGTGAGATTTGTGGAGAAGAAATCAATCCCAAACATTGGCTCTATCATTGCAAGGAATGCGATCAATCCTTTCATCTTTATTGCATCCCTCGATTTCGGAAGGATCGTTTTATGAAGTTTGGCAAAATCCTTCAGGCCAGCGATCACCAACACCCTCTTACATCAGTCAGGGAATGTCGTAACGGGTCTTCGTGTAACCGTTGCAGCTCAAAATTGAGTGGAGTAAAAGGCTTCGAATGTGGAAAATGTAAGTTTTTCCTCTGTTACGAATGTGCTTGTGATGTGCCTCCAGAACCAGCCGTTTGTGTCATACTGTGAAGTGGGGATTATTAGTTATGTTTTATTACTATTAGCACAAATGGTTTGTATTGACTAGTGTAAGTCCACCCACTTATAAGTACATTTCTATGTAATAAACTAGGATATATAAACAATTTAATTAAATTCATTTAATTGATGGATTGTGGGTTGACTCGTATCACTCATTTATGCGCATTTAAAAATAATTATACATTTAATTCAATCTTTTGAGTGTTAAGCGAGAATTTTTAAATTTTTTACTAATATAATAACAATAAAATGTTATTATTTCTCCTATTTACTAAATGGGTATAAATAATTTGGCTTATTTATAATCATTACCTAATAATGACTTGTCCAAAGTCACCAATTTGACACCTATAATCACTATCTAGATATCATCTTCGATCTTGATTTCTCATGAGTCATGGCCACTCTAAAAGGGATCTAATCAAGATGGGCCACGTTAATTATTTGTAGTTCTATGTAGCAATTTAATTGGTTGCATTTTTCACTAAAAATAATAATTTATAATCAACAACAATAATGCTAAGAGCTGTCCTTAATTAAGATTCTTTTATATCTAAACTAATAGGCTTTTTCATCGCCTGCATGTCTAGAGCAAAATTCAGTTTGTTTAGTAAAGACAAATTACTGTTATTGGGAAAACTTGCTTGTTAAAATATTCTTGTTCCAATTTCCAAGATAAGAATCACATCATCATAATTTTGTTGCTTTTGTGATTCATAAACTCATAGTCTCGTTATGGGGGATACATATATATATATATATTTTTTAAAAAACAATTCTCAATTTGCCGAACCATTATTTCTGAACCTTTCCACTTTCTAAGTACTTTTCTTTTCGTGTCTTCTTCTAACTTATCTCAATGTTTAAATTTTTCGAGTTGTGCCCTCAAATCTATAACAGCTATTACCAAATAATAAATTGCCAAATGCCGTGCACTATGTGTGCAAAATTCGGTTTTTTTTTTTTTTTACATCTTTCTCTACATTAGAGAACGGTCCAATAAAAAATAATAATTGTGAATAGATCGAGAAATTAGTGCTATACCAACACATATATCTATTTACTTGCTGACTGATGATTATTGTTACTGCTGTCCAAAAGCATTATGCTATCTATGCATGTAAACTGAAGGATTTACACCCATATATAAGATCAGAAAAAATGGATTTTGTATTTATGAAGCTTGTGATGTTTAGTGAAAGAATCATGGAGAGTTGTATGACTCTCATAAATCATCTGAGAAAGTCTACTTTGATTTTTTAGTAATATTAAAAACATGAAATCATATTCTTTTATTTTGTTTCTTTTAGCCAGTAGTGGAATTTGGTTGAACACTAATGGCAGAACTAACATATATATATAATTGACTAATTTAATATGAATTTTAGTAGAAAGGCTTTTTCATTCTCCAAGATCAATTGTACAAATCCTAGAATATTTGTGAAGCTAACATGTGCGCATTGTGTGCATAATTTTCCTCATAAACATAAAACTTCAAAAATGCTTCAGCTAATTAAATCTATTGTACAGTACCAAGGCAACTTAATTAAACGCTATAACAAATGATATAGCAAGAAAAACTAGATTTTCGATTTTGTATCACACTTATTTGGGCACAACTAAATTTCAGTGATTCAGTCTAACTTACTAATTAATGACCAGCGATCGATGAACTGTTATAAGTCATTACTTCATTTATGAAGATAGTGATAGTTGTTTTGCAGCAACGGCAAATGGAATAAGGGGTTGTGTTGTGTAGGAGGAGAGCTGAAGATAAACTGTCAGTGCCCTTTCTTTTGGAAGGAAGTTTGTGGGTGCAACGAGAAAATGGTAGTTGCAGTGCGAGCGGAAGAGACAAGAATTTGTTTGATATCATCATGTCGGGGAAGAAGCAAGTGAGCACCTTTATTTGTCACTGTATTATACTCCCTCTGTCCCATTTTGATAGTCCTAATTTTTTTTCACACAATTTAAAAAAAAATAGTTAACTTTGTTGAAAAAACAAATTTAGATGGCTATTTTCCTAAAATACCCTTACATTAAATAAAGTTGGCTTTTCATATATCAATATGTTTTGGAAAATCTAAATACATTAAATGGGGTAAGTTATATTCAATAGTAACAATCTTATATTAAATAAGGTAGTTTATAGTTATAATAACTTACATTGAATAAGGGTATTTTAGAGAATTAAAAGACAACTATATTCTTCAATTGAAAAGTGAACTATAATTTGGGACAGACGAAAAAGGAAAACAGGATTATCAAAGTGGGACGGAAGGAGTACTTATCTATTGTCGCCCGTTTCAATTATCTGTTGTCCTGCTTTTTAATTAATGAATAATAATTAGGTAGACAATGTGAAATATCCTGGGTAATTTGAATACTCAGTCATCGTATCGTATCGATGAATGGAGAATGTTTCCGATTCATGCTAGCTAGGATATATGATGAGCAGACAATTTTTAAAAGGGCCTTGGAACCAGAACAAATAAATCCCCTGGGGATGGTTTGGAATATCTTTAACTGATTCTTGCGTGGAGAATGATCATTCGAGGTATTAGTTCAGATCTGCTATATATTCTGTAAATAGAGCCATGCATGGATGATATCTTTAGAAAAGAGCCTGAAAGAAGGATGGATTTTTTTTTTGGGGTATTAATGGCAATGTTAATAGAGGAACAAGAGATGAAAAGCAAGGTGAAATTAGCTTAAAGTTATGGTTGTAGGTGTTAGATTCATTTGAAAAAGGGTTATGCTTAAAGTTTAATTCACTGGAATACGAGATTAATAATATTGCTTAATGTGTGTCTTTATTTTCTAGATTGGCTTCCTTCTGTTAACCACTTCTCAACACTTGAGGATGAATAAATATTGTTGCTTTATACATATATATGTGGATATATACATGGAGTATTTAAATTTGTTTGAACATCTGTAGACAATCTACGGACAAATTTCAAAATGATTATTGTTTTAATTAGTTCTCTTGCACGTCTTGCTATGTTGCAGTTCTGCATGGTATTAATCTGGTTACTTATCATGAACTGATTTATATATATTTGCTAGGTCATGAAATTAAATTCAACTGGTGCTTCTGATGATGGTCATCAGTCTGAAAAAGGAGGACTTGGATTCCCGTTCAATCTATGTTTGGAAATGTGAGGCTCAATCCCCGTCTTACATAAGTTGCTTATGAACATTTGTTTGCCACAGTAAAGTTTTGTCAATACCATATATAGCACCGAAATTAACTGGTTTTATTTTTTTTTCGACACTGACAGATTTTATACTACAACTATTCCTATTTTACAATAGGGAGAGAGGACCTAAACAGGTTAAGGAGAATCCTGTGAACCATCCCCGATCCAAACGAATGCCTATACACTCGCTGACGAAATATTTTAAGAAATTTGATCTCTTGACTTACATTCAAGTAGAGTTTTAAAACTCTTTTGATGACCAAATAGAGCTTTAAAGCTTGAATTAACTGGTTTTGTGATTGGTTGGAAGGGAAGGAGATGTGCCTGCCACACCGAAATTTCATCCTTTTAACATCTTAATTAAAATTCATTCATTCTGTATTTGAACAGAATCTTCTTAGAATCTAATGGTGATGGTTTCATCTTATTGCGATGGAAGTGCTATAAATTAAACTAATTTTTTCTTCAAGCATTTCTGGGTGGCATTGAAAGTAAGTAGTATAAAGTGGCGAGATCATCTCTTTAATTTCTTGATGACATGACAACTAACTTATGGGAAATCTTTACATCTCTGTCACTTTCTATCTCTGATAACTCTTTCCTGTACAGCTAGCAAATTCTCAGTCTAACTTACTAAGTGCGAACTGAGTTTCTTTACAAAGTTCGAATCTGTATTAATTTCCACCAGATACAAAAAATGATTTTCCTATACAAAAACAATGAAAAGAGCTAGGTTAGACAAAAGTAGGATAAATACAGGAATTAAAAAATTACACTTCAATCAAAGTTAAAGTACTGTTACGCATTAGCTTGTGATACAACCCCTTAATTTTTAGCACGATAAGATGAGTTTGCTTAAGTATCTTACTGGGCATAAAATTCTGGCCTACTTTTTTTTTTTATTATTTTTTTCTAATGGGGGATAGGATAGGTTGACAGGTGATATTCGGGTAGAGACGAGGGACTAAATAATCAAAATGAATGAACAGTAATGGACGAAGAGTAAAAAGACAAAAATTGTGCATTATATGTGCAAAATTCTTGAAGAATCTTCCTTTCCAAAACTAAATCGTAGGCAATAAACAATCATGGATGGTAAAGTACTTCAGAGGGTATCAAGATGAAATTTCACATTGATGAAAATGAGTATAGGATGCTTGAATAACTAATTAGTAAAATGGGTTAAAAATTGCAAAAATGGAAACAAATAAATTAGCAACTATTGTGTTATTCATATATATTTTTCTTATGCGCATATGATGCTGTCCAAACTGTGTTGATTTTTTTTTTTTTTTTTTTTGTGTCTTAGCCACATCTTTCGGGCTAGATTTACCCTTTTTTTTTTGGACCAAATTATCTAGATCTTTTATATGATAATTATCCAACGAAAGCAGATTCATCATGAAATCAAGATTGTTTAATTTGATTTCTACGCTAGCTATGAAAACATTCGTGATTTGGGTTCGAATTGTCACACATAAGTCTGTTTTGGTGAAGATATCTAGCAGTTTTCGAATTGTAAATTTCATTTTCAGGGCAATTACAACTACAATCAAGCCACTTTTGTATTTGCAAGTACCTTTATTAGTGCATTATGCTAATTAAGGTTGAAATCTTGTAATATCATTTAAGATGATTACTATCACAAGGATATGTAGATATGCCTTTGACCACAGTTCTTTGTCATATGAACAATCAGTGGTCCGAATGTGTTTAATTCAATTGTACTCCTATAATTTATTGGATTTTTCTAAACTGGTGTTTGGGGTATTCATTAAAAACACCTAAATTATGCTCAATTTACTATGTGAACATATAAATCACATTTATTATTCCCCTAGATTCGGACACTTTCCAAATTAAAAAAATTAACACTTGAGAAACCATCTTAACGAGCCAAATCCATTTTTTTAACTCTTTTTATAATTGTAGTTATTGCCAAAATAAATTCATTGATTATTATTACGATTGAATCTAGATCATGACCTATAATCATAGTAAATTAAACAAGTAATATTTATATAAGCCGAACTTAAATATGAGAAACCCTAAGTAGTTTACGTAAGGTGAGCTTAAATATGAGAACCAGCAACGTTCTGCATTGCTTTGGAATAATTTACAAGCAGAAAACACGGGTGTTGCTTTGAACTAATTAAGCTTTTGTTCCACACATTTAAATAACTTATTCAAAGACTCAGCTGCTAGGAGGATTCCATGGCTTTTCAGACGAGTTTGGATGTCAACACTGAGAATAGTGTAATAACATATATTAAAATCCCTTGAAAACTGGTTTTGAAAGCGACACCAGCGAGTAGATAAGGAAGAACTGGGAGAGAAAATATTTATCTTTTGATGTTGGTATAGATAATTACAAAAATTGAAGGCCATAATTAATTGTATATGTTTAAAATACCCTTTTCAGGCCCTCTTGTGATAAGAGACACCTTAGAAAGCTATCTGAGTTGTGACTGATGCAATTTTCTTTATAAATAATTAATCTCAAATTGAAGGATGAAAACAAAGCTTATGTAGTTTCAATGAGCAAATAAAATGTTAAATGTAACTAGAAATTACAAGAGCGAGAGCTGATAGTATGTCGCATGCAAATAAAAAAGAAAACTAGAAAAAGAAAATTAAAAAGAGAACTTTCCATGGTGAATTAATATTTTAAGCATGGACTTGATGACATTTCCACAAGGATCGCACGCCAATTGCCCACCGTGGTAATAAAAAAGAAACTAGATTAAAAAAAATCATGGTGACATATATATATATATATATCCTCAAATATACAACAATTATAAGGGTAGAAAAGAGCGAAATAGTGCTAGTGAAGTCTTTACTATCTAATGCGCCAAATCTAGATATTCGAAAGATAGTGAAGGAATCATCTCAAGGGAGAAGAAGCGAAGTCAACTTAGTTACCAATTCACTAGAGCATTACCGCTCCAGGAGAATATGGTGAAATATAATGCGCCAAATCTAGCTATTCGAAAGATACGTGAGGGAATCATGTTAGCTACCAATTCACTAGAAGCAAAATCAACTTTGCTACCAATTCACTAGAAGTGAAATCAATTTAGCTACCAATTCACTAGGAGATTACCAACTCCAGGAGAATATAGTGAAATCTAAAACACCAATAATCTAGCTATTCTAAAGATGGTGAGGGAATCATCCCAAGGTTTAGTTGCCATAAATATCTCTGATCCTCAAATGATTTTTTAGACTTAACGGAAGCCTGGAAGAATTAAAGAATAACTTGTTGCTCGATTTATCAGCAATATAGAACTGCTGATATGGATCTTTTTATCATTGACTACAATATTAAGTAATTCTTCTGGATTTTTTTTTTTTTTTGGGGAAGATTTGACAGCACGTGGAGCGCACGCACTCATTTTTGTCGATCTATTTTTCTGTGCCATCATACATTTATACTATACTGCTTGTGCAGTTGAAACAACTGAATTACCAGTTAATACTTGTGTGCTTGTGTGAAAAGACTACACTTCCAAATCACTTGCTTTGATCGATGCATATTTCGACAAGAAGTACATGTATGGAATAATTATGTACGGTTGTGATTAGGTCTTTTTAATCATATCTACTTAACCTTGGCTGGAGGTGAAATTTTGACATTGTTTGATTATCATTTATCTATTTATTGAAACATGCATCTTACTTCCTCGAGATTTGGCATAGGACTATCAATGGGGTTGGGCCAGCCCGAACTCGACTCGTTTGGCCCGACAAAAAGCCCGATGACCTCGACATTTTAGTGAGTCGGTCTGAGTTTGAACCTACAAATTAAGCCCGAATTAAATATGAGTCGAGATTGGGCTCTATTAGGCTCAAACCCGATATAGACCCAGCCCTTTAATTATCTATATATATATATATATATAATATTTATATTTTGATATTATGTATAATTATATATCCAAATATATTATTATTAAATACTAAATATATATATATATTACAAAATATAAAAATATATCTAAAGACTCTTCCATGAGCTTTCTTGAGAGCCAATATTAATGATGCATAACTGAATCTCTAACTTTTCTTATTGGTTGAATAAATTTTTGTATTGGCATAATATTGGTTGATTTCTTTTTGATCTACAAACACAAATCATCAAACATGTTTGGATTCAAATCACAAGATTATAAAAAAAAGTTTCAACTTTTAAAGATGTATTGGTTTATGATCGCATGTTTTATTACTATTTTTCATGCATTTTGAACGAATTAAATATAAATATTGTTGAAAAAATTTTGGTTTACATACTTTTTTAAGAACTATTATTTGTTCATATTTAATTTTAATATTATATTCTTGTAAATGTTAAATTAGTTTTACAACTTAATAGTTATAGTAATTATATTAAAAAAATTAAGGAGTAATAAGTGAACTTGGGCTAAGTCCGATTAAGCCTCACAACCCGAATATTATGTGAGTTGAATATGAGTTTCACATTTATAAACCCGAAACTCATAGTCCGAAACCCCGAAATTGTTCAAAATTAAATGAGCTGATCTTGAACTTATGAAAGCCCGGCTTATTAGGCCGATTGACAGGCCTAATTTGGCAGTTGTTATCACAATTAGCGCTGGTGTTTAATGGACGAAAATTTCGAAGACTTACCCATTGAGATAAACTAGTTAGAGTAGGGGCTAATTCATTGGAGAGGAGTCAAGTTCAGAGTAGAGGGCTGGTGGTCTCAATAAGTATAACCATTGGTAAGTATAAAGAATTCACAAAACTTAGAAAATTAAAAGCCTAACTCTGATGCATCTATTTTAAAGATAACCCTCCACCAAATAAGATGAATTTTTACTGGTTTCATTGAATAATTAAACCAACAAACCTATAGCTTATGCTGAACAAGTAAAGTTAACTACAAAAGGTTCAGAAAACTACAAATAATTAAATATTTCATAGATTAAAAATGAGATTGAGCCATAAACGTGAGCTCAGTTGTAGTATAGCTAATGATTTTTACAACAATATGAAGATAAGACTCTTAAAGCCTCTGCGGAAATACATATGCTTATCTCGGCTAACATTTACATAAGGGCTATCCCAACCGTGGCAGCAATTTATATAATCATCCTCCTGATTGTCTCATCAAGGCTAACTTGAATCCAATGTCCCACGTGAAGACGCTGCATGTTCTACTACCGCTTGGAGGTGATTAGCACCGCATGAATTACTATCGGAAATGCTGCCAAGAAAGTTTCGAGTATTGAGCACAATGAAATTACATATTAATCCATTTACTTTTGAGAAGAAATCTAATTACAATCCAATGTACTGAAATTCAATAGGGGTGGGCACGGGTCGTGTAGCCACCCGTGCATCATTTGACGGATTCGACCCGCATCTTACAAGTCAGTCATTTTCTGACCCTTATTCCGTTCCACATTTCAGCAAGTACTCAGTTAGGGTACCTGTGAGATAAGGTCGGGTCAACGAGTACTTGCTCCACTTCACTTATTATTTAATTTTTTTTAAAAAATAATTTATACTAATTTAATTTTGTATTTTACACGTTCATCTAAGATTTAATAAAGATTTTTTTTAAAAAAAATGTCTCCACCAAGAAACAAGCATGCAAAGAGAATACAAGAAAAAGTTAAAAAATTAAAAGAATTCAAAATCAATAAAAGTTTAAAATAAGTAGTACATTTTTTTAAATATATTTTCCACATTAATTAAACTCTTTTCTATAAAACATAAGATCATGACCTCTATAAATGAATTTTGTAAATAAACTATAGTATCTCATATTTGTAATGCAAATTATTCAATGGAATTGGTTATTTAGTTCTAAAAATATTATTTTATAGTTTGTGCATGAAATAAAATAAAATATATATATGCAGGGGTGGGTCGAGTACCAGTAAATTTTTAATTATGTGATCCTAACCCGTCTCACTTCTAAGTGGGCACCGGACTCTCCTTTGATCCGATCAAATAATTTAGATCAGGTATCCTAATTTTCGAATCGGATCAGATCGGATATGGTCGATTTTTGAATTAGAGAGTAATTTTGCTACCTCTACTATTCAAACACGGCACCGCTCACTCTCTTTGAAGGCCACTTGCCACCGCATGGATTATCACGGGAAATGCACGAGGAACAATCCACCTACTCATGGTGCCCATAGGGGACCATAACCTTCACTGCCATTTTTTTTTTTTTTGTTGGTCTTTGAAATAATGTGTATTTATTCTTTCGAAAACACCCAAATTTCTCTCTTCTTTCATTTAGCTCCAAGAATTCTAAAAAGAAAACGACACTAAAAGTTTGATAATTAAAAATCTCATCTTATTCTAGTATACATTTAGATTAAGAATAAAAGATCATATATATGTCTCATTTAATGCATTATATAGCTGAATTTAAAATATTTATTAGAGCTGTGCAGCGCAAACTGGTATCCTGATAGTATATTCTGAAAAAAAATGGACGAAACAATTGTCATTTCTAGGGGTGCAAACGAACTGAGTCGAGTCGAGTTTTGACCTAATTGAATCGAACCTCAAATTAATTTTACGAAACTCAAACTTGAGCTCGAGCCGAAGAGCTCAAAATGTCAAGTTCAACCTCGAGCTCGACTCGAATTAGGGATATATATGTAATTTTACTAGTAAATAAAAAATAAAAAATATATATAATCGAGTTCGCGAGTACGAGATTGGTATTTTTAAACTCAAGTTCGAGCTTGAGTTCGATATTGACCGAGATCGACTCGAGCTCGCGAGCGGTTCGATTCGTTTGCAACCCTAGTCATTCCTAATGAAAAATTATTGGTTAGTGAATTTTTTTAGTGATATACATCATGATTTTTACAATGTAGAAATGATCAAAATTAGTTATCTAACAAATAGGTTCCCTGCTCGTGTAATATCTTGTTTGTTAAACAATGTCAAAGTTTATTACTTTGAGTACAAAATAGCCACTTGATTTGTGCATTTTCATTTACTCTAAATTTTTTATTTTAATTCTTTTTAAATGGGGTAGGTGGGATTTAAGAAGCAGAAATGGGGTAAAGGGATTTAAACTTAAGACATCTAACCCTTGCTCCTTTAAATTTTTTTTGGAAACAATTTATGCTTGTTTTATTTCTTTTTCATTCAAGACTGACTCGTTTAGCATACAACACACTCAAATTGGTACATCTCATAATAATAAATCCTTTGCTCAAGCTAATACAAAACGACTTCTTCACTTTACATTTTCTTTTATCAAGTGAAGTTGGTATTTTTCTAATTTTCGTTTTAATATGGTGGGTTAGTAAAAAAAATCTTACAAAACAAATGATTTTCTTTTTTCCCATGGATAGGTTAGAATAGTAGTGTAGAAGTTGACTATTGATTAAAAAAAAAACAAAGAAAGTACATAAGGTAATTCATGCCCTCTTGTGAGAAAGTGCCTTTTTTTAATCGATTCCCCATCGTTTCCTTCTTTTTTTGTTAGCAATCCAATCATCTAATTTCTTGGACCAAATATTCTTCTTATATAGTAGTTGTTCTTAATTTCATTACTTTATTTTCAGAAATTCAAACAAATTTTGATTTAAGATACGTAGAATTTTTTCATCTACCTAATACTTGTTCGAATCATGGGAATTTTTCTCAGAAATGCAAACAAAGATGGTAAGAAAATGACATGCTACTTGAGTTTTTCTTATTCAGTTTTTAGGACAGTTTGTATAGCTTTTGCCGTTGGTTGGATTTGGAAGTTAGATAGCATTGTAAGAGGTGCGCTAATTGCAAACATAATATTTGGAATGTTCATGTTCATAACCAAAATCTGGCATGGTGGATTACCCACAAGGGAGAAAAGTGGTGTGATTGACTAATGCACCCTAAAGAAACTAGTGTACGATGTCTTTTGCTTCTGTTCTTTCTCTGTGTTCATATTCTTTCTTAAAAATTTTTGAATAAATAAAAAGCAAAGAAAACCCGAGAAAGGGAATAATTGGAAGCGTTAAAACACAAATTATAAAGGAAATACTTGGAATAATAAAAACTAAGATCTCACTAATACTTACGCTTACACTCCAAAGTATCAAGACTTATGGAACTTTTATATAGAGTACAGATGTATGATTTGGTGTACATTTACATAAATTACTAATAGTAAATATTAACATTGAAAGTGTAATAGCATATATTTAAATCCCTTGAAAACTAGTTTGAAAGTGATACCAGCGAGTAGATATGGAGGAATTGGAAGAGAAAATATTTATCCTTTTGTGGTGGTATAGAAAATTACAAAACTTGATGGCCATAATTAATTGTACATGTTTAAAATACCTTAGAAAGCTTTTGCTTTTCCACCCCCTCTTGTGATAAGAGATACCTTAGAAAGCCATTTAAGTTGTGACTGATGCAATCTCTTTATAAATAATCTCAAATTTGAAGGATGAAAACAAAGCTTATATAGTTTCAATGAGCAAATAAAATGTTAAATGTAACTAGAAATTGCAAGAGTGAGAGCTGATAGTTTGTCGCATGCAAACAAAAAAGAAAAAATAGAAAAAGAAAACTTCATGGTGAATTAATATTTTAAGCATGACTGATGACATTTCCACAAGGACAGCACGCCAATTGCCCGTGGTAATAAAAAAAGAAAACTAGATTTTCATGATGACATTTCTATATATATACATATATATATATATGTATATCAATTCACTAGAAAATTACCAGCAGAGTCAACTATATATATATATATATACTCTGTTCAATATACAACAATTTTAAGTTGGAAGAGAGCGAAATAGTGCTAGTGAAGTTTTGCTATCTAATGCGCCAAATCCAGCTATTCGAAAGATAATGAGGGAATCATGGCAAGGGATAAAAGCGAAGTCAACTTAGTTACCAATTCATTGGAAGATTACTGCTCCAGGAGAATATGGTGAAATCTAATGCGCCAAATCTAGCTATTCGAAAGATAGTGAGGGATCATCTTAGCTACCAATTCACTAGAAGCAAAATCAACTTTGCTACCAATTCACTAGAAGATTACCACTCTAGGAGAATATAATGAAATCTAAAGCGCCAAATCTAGCTATTCGAAAGATAGTGAGGGAATCATTTCAAGGGATGAGAAGCGAAGTCAATTTAGTTACCATAAATATCTCTGATCCTCAAGTGATTTTCAGACTTAACGGAAGCCTGGAAAAATTAAGAATAACTTGTTGCTCGATTTATCAGCAGTGTAGGACTGCTGATATGGATCTTTTTTATCACTGACTATCATATTAAATAAATTCTTCTGGATTTTTTTTGTTTGAGAAGATTTGATAGCACGTGGAGCGCACGCACTTTTCCAGGAATATATATATATATGCATATTTATCGATCTATTTTTCTGTGCCATAATACATTTATACGATACTGCATGTGAAGTTGAAACAACTGAATTACCAGTTAATACTTGTGTGCTTGTGTGAAAAGACTCCACTTCCAAATCACTTGCTTTGATGAATGCATATTTCGATAAGAAGTACATGTATGGAATGATGATCTATAGTTGAGATTAAGTCTTTTTAATCATATTCACTTAACCTTGGCTGGAGGTGAAATTTTTGACATTGTTTGATAATCATTCATCTATTTATGGAAGCGTGCATCTTACTTCCTTGAGATTTGGCAGTTGTTATTGCAATTAATTAGAGCGGGTGTTTAATGGACGAAAATTTAGAAGACTAACCCATTGAGATAAACTAGTTAGAATAGTACCATAACTATGAGGAATCCACAAAACTTTTAGTAAATTAAAAGCCTAGCTCTGATGCATATATTTTAAAGATCAACTCTCCACTAAATAAGATGAAATTTTACTGGTTTCATTGAATAAATAAGCCAACAAACCAATAGCTTATGCTGAACAAGTTAACTGCAAAAGGTTCAGAGAACTACAGATATATTTCATAGATTAGATATAAGATTGAGCCAAAAACCGTGAGCTCAGTTGTAGTATAGCTAATGATTCTTACAACAATGATAAACTATACAAAAATCCATAAATCTAATACACCCAAAAATATTAAAACAGTCAACAACTAAACTAACCAATGATTGGCTCCTCTTCCAGATTAAAACTTCAGCCTAAATATGAAGATAAGAGTCTTAAAGCCTCTGTGGAAATACATATGCATGTCTCTGCTAACATTTACATAGAGGGTATACCAACCGTGGAAAAAAAAAGCACAGCATCTAGGCATTAAACTCAGGAATGAAGTGATTTTTCAGTTGAAACCTGCTACATGTGATAGACTTCTAAAGTCTATTATTGAAGCAAAGTGTGTTCTGTAGTTAGTAATTGGTCAGGCAAAGTGTGTTCTGTAGTCTATTATTGAAGCAAAGTGTGTCAAAATTAGGAGATTATACTGGGGTGGGGACATTTTTAATTGATCCCCCATCGGTTTCCCTTTATTTTTTTTGAGCAATCCAATCATCTAATTTCTTGCACCAAATATTCTTCTTATATAATAGTTGTTCTTAATTTCATTACTTTATTTTCAGAAATGCAAACAAGCTTTGATTTAAGATACGTAGAATTTTTTCATCTACCTAATACTTGTACGAATCATGGGAATTTTTCTCAGAAATGCAAACAAAGATGGTAAGAAAATGACATGCTGCTTGAGGTTTTCTTATTCAGTTTTTACAACAGTTTGTGAAGTTTTTGCCCTTTATAGAATTCCATTTACTTATATTTATGTTGCTGAAATGAAAAAGAATCACCGGTACTGCCTGAATTTCTGTTGTGGGAGGGTTTTACTTTACAATCAATAGATGGTGCTTCTAGAAATCAGGAAGTGATTTCTTGGTTGGATTAGGAAGTTAGATAGCAGTGTAAGATGTGCGCTAAATGCAAACGTAATATTTGGAATGTTCATCATCATAAACAAAATCTGGCATGATTGACTAATGCAATCTAAAGAAACTAGTGTACTATGTCTTTGGCTTCTGTTCTTTCTCTCTGTTCACATCCTCTCTTAAAAATTATTAAATAAATAAAAATAAAAGAAAAACTGAGAAAGCCTGTGATGGAAAACTTTCTTGGTGCTAATTGAGGGATTAGGATTCATTAATTTTTCCAATCCGGATTCTTTTTCTTTTTTCCCTTTTTTCTTTTTTCCAATCCTGTTAAAATTAATTTTCTCGTCATACATTTCTCCTATGTAAACTTTGATGTTGTTGGGACTTGGGCAAGGTAACTTTCTAGGCTTTTTGTTTCCAGTACTGAAAAGAACAAAAAAAAAAAAAAAAAAGAATTTGAGAAGGTGGCAAGGAAGGAGCAGGAATGGGGATGAGATAACGAAATTTTGAAGATGCTAATGTCGGAAGTCACCTAGGACATCCTAAAAGATCCTTCCCTTGTATCAACCAGTGACAAATTCTATTTGGTTCCCCAGGTCAGTGGCATTGTTGGTGGCATGCCTCAGCTTTCATATGCCCCAAATCTATATGCTGGAAATCCTGGTCAGGGATCATTGGTGACATCAGTTGGTACCCGGCCGGCCAGGCTAGTGCTCAAACAGCAGGGAGTTCAGCTTGGAGAAAAACAGCAGCAGCAAGTTCAGTCATTCTGGGCAAACCAGCGCCAAGAGATTGAGAGGCTTGCTGACTTCAAGAGTCATAATAGTCTTCCCTATGCAAGGATTAAGAAGATTATGAAGGCTGGTGAAGATGCAACAATGGTATCAGCTGAGGCACCAATTGTCTTTGTCAAGGCGTGTGTTTGCGAGCCTGGAATCAAAGCTGAGGAAACCAAAAGGAAGACGATTCAAAAGAATGATATTGCTTGCTGCAGCAGTTGCAAGAGGACAATGAAAGATGAAGCACCCCTATCAGTGCCTAGAAATGCAAGTGGAAAATTATAGATTTTTTGATCATTCACTACTACATTAACAAATCCTCCTGGAATTCTTTTCTGTATGTAATTGCACGTGGAGCGCACGCAATTTTCTTGGGAACATATGTACATATTTATCAATCTATTTTTTATGCCATAATGCATTATATTAGTGCATGCATGTGAAAGTTGAAACATTTTAACTACTGCATCTTTTCGTTGAACAATAAATCTAGTCATGGCCCTATAACTTTTGCTCTTCAAAGAAACAAAATTAGTTTATCTAGTACTCTAGATGTTTTGTTTGCTGATAGGAAGAGAAATTTACAGTTTTTTTTTTTAATAACCAAATACAAAACGTCTTGAAATGTTATGAAATCAGAAAATAACATGTAGAACCAAATTGGGCCCTATGAAGAACTTTTATTTTTGATTTACAAGAAAAAAAAATATATCCTCATAAATAGGTTACAAGTAAAACAATGACTCACGAACAAAAGTAATAATAATAAGATAGATTAAACTTCGATTCCCAACTAGACCATTCGACGTGAATAGTTTCTATTTTTGAAGTCTCAATTTTTGACGTTTTTGTCACTATACTAAGATCCCATTGGCTATGGATTTAAATCTTAAGCCTCATTATTTGGTAATTAGACAATTTTTTCCCTCTTAGCCAAGACTTTTGTGATTGTTTTGCATATGGTTGTAAAACTCAAATCAGACCGGATGGTCTTACCAGTTAAACTGTCAACCGATTACTGCCCAATCCATTCAAGCCTTCAAACCCAAAAAAATTTTAAAAAAAATAAAAGAGAAAACCTCTTTGACCCAGTTCATCCTATCGGTTCAACTATAAACTGTGGAATGGGAATTGGAATCGGAATGATTTTTGGTGGAAACTGTTCAGTGCTTATCAACAAATGTTGGAAGAAGGAATTGAGCCATTTTGATGGCTTGGCAGAAAGAATTCAGCCATTTTGGTGGCTAACTCAGAAAACTGGAAAATCAGTGCGGCTTCTTTTATTGTGAACTTTGTCATATGAACTGCAGCGGGTTCTTGTTTGAATGTAAGTCCTGTTAAGATTCGCATTAATCTTCCCTGTGCAGTCCTACCGCGTTTCATTACTCATCAAAGCCATAATCAACACTTTAAGAAAAAGGAAAGGAAAAAGATAGTTCTACTAAATTGTGTGATGCATGTGGGGAAGACATAGATGGCCTCAGGTGCATCTGTATTGAGCACAGATGGGAAATACATTGCCTTACCTTGACGTCTCCCCCTTTCAGAGACCATCCAGATGATTTTTACTGCGAGATTTGTGAAGAAGAACTGCATCCCAAGCATTGGCTCTATCACTGCAACGAATGCGATCAATCTTTTCATCTTTCTGGCATCCCTGGACTCGGTGAGGATCGTTTTATGAAAGACACTTGAAGTCAGCGATCACCAACACCTTCTCACATCAGTCAGGAAGAGACGATACAAGCCCTCCATTACAAATGTGCTTGTGATGTACCCCCTAATCCATTTAGCCATGATCGTGTCGGAAACGTCGTGGTTCGTGTCATCCGACTTTGGCAGACTTGACTCCGACGAGTCATAACAGGAACGGAGCTTGCCGATCCGATACCTTTTGTTACATGACTGTGCGTGGGAGCTTTCTTTCGGGATTTTCCTCTCTTTTATTTGTTTTGTTTCGTTAAGATGGTGAGTTTTTCTTGTGTTTTGAAGATAAAATCAAGTTTTTTTTTTAATTTTATAATTACCAGAAGAGTCCCGGCTAAACTTCTGCTGTAGCACCGCGCAAGCCATTTCCTCTACTCTGAGGAAGACGAGTCCTCTCTGTTTTATGAAGTATTGAATTTACACCATTAGGCCAAGACTTCGCTCTATTTGCTAAGAATAGCATATTATTTTATTTTAGTGGTGTTACGATTCTTATGAAGACAGCAAATTATTCATTTTTTACAAGAAATAAAATTTACTTAAGAAATAAGTTTTTGAAATCACTTTAGGGAGTTAAAATAAGTTTTAGAGAAACCATTTTTACTAATTAGATACAAAAAAAAGGAAAAAACTACTCTTTAATTAATACATAAAAATGTTGAATAGGGGCAAAAAAAATAAAATGTTGACATATTCAATTTGGTAAACAAATACATTTAACTTATTTTCTCTCATTCATTGAATTGTTTATAAGATTTTTTATTTTTTTCATAATTTTTGAATCGGTCAAAAAATACGTATCTTTAATCTTACTCTGATACATTGCACGTTCAATCGACTGCCGATTCCGCGACGGCTAACCATGGTCATGCTATGAAGCAGGGATCGTGGCATGCTAACTTCGCAAACAACAGAGATTGAACAATAGTTCATTTATCCGTTTCATTTCATCATTGTAAGAATAGAAGCACGTAATTCCATAAGAGCTAGTCTCTTGAAAATACATTAACAATTGATTTCAGCTTTACATATGTTTATCAGCTCATAGTATAAATTACCATCATCTTTAGTCTTGATTTCTCTTGATCCATCTTTAATGGGGCCTATTTAGCTCTAATCTAATCTAGATGGTGCTTTTTCTCAAATTTTACTCATTGAAATAGAAGCCTTATGCTCATCTTTCTCCTAAACGATTGTCAACACATTATCAACACTATATAACCTTTAAGACATGATCCAGAGATAACGAATTATCAACACATTTATATATATGATTCAAATCAAAACAAAAATGCCATTAAAATAATTACATCTCAAAATCTTGTATTCTATAAGCCCTTTGTAACTGCATCTGGGCTTAGTCCACCCAAAACTTGACCTGTACATCAAAAAATACGGTCATACAATACTAGCACATATAAAAGCTAAACTACAGGCTACAAATTGAACAAAAGAATGCAATATTCTCTCTTCTTCTTCTTCTTCTGCTTCTTCTTTTCCCTACTTTCCCTGTTGGCGCCTTTCTCATCGCAAATTCCCATTTAAAGGAAGCGTGCAGTATGACAAAAATTTTACTCAATATCCGACCGCGCTATTTACCAAATTCTTTACTGTCAATGGGCAAATCTCCCTAAACCAATTCAAACTTTTGATGGAAAAGAGAGAGACAGTGAACACCTCGTGAATGAAAGGAACTGAGCTGCCATCATATCCTTTGGGGTGCTCATCCATTCACATGCAAAGGCGGCAATTTTGGACGATCAGAACTTATTAGATTCGCCCACAAATTTGCCAGTTTGAGGAAACACTGTTCCTCATTCCAAACTACCATTGTCATTCCTAATTATCGCAATCCAAGAGAGAAAACACAGTCAGATCAATGAGCAATGAACAAAATTGATAGTAATAACCTGCAATAAGTTCTATCTATCTACTGCAAATAACAACTTAGCCAGCTGCATGAAATCTGGAAATGCAATGTAAACGACCATGTTTTCCAAAATTGAACCCTAAATCCCATTGGATTTAGTGGAGATCAAATGTAAAATATATATATATTTTTTTAACTCTACAAACACTCACAAATGTCAAATGGCAGAAACTGTGACAAAATTTGTTTACCTGGAGCCACTGTTTGAGGCATAAGTGATAGCTGACACAAGGATTCGCGTTGAATAAAAAACTTATTCTGAAGGGCAAATGCATCAAGATCACAAAGATACTTGGTTGAATCCAGCAAGGATGCAAGACTACCATGACCTTTAGCAGGAGTAGAATCTGATATGATTGCTAGGGCTTCTTCAAGGCCTGAAGCAGACCATGAAGAATGACATTGATCTAGGAGTGAATAGATGCTTGATGATTCTACAGGAGTCGACAATATCCACGGTTTATAAAGCTTGGCTGTAGCTCCAAGTAATACAGCAACCCTGTAAATCTCACCAAGGGCGATAACAAATGTTTTACCTGTTATCATAAGCAATGATGCTATCAAATTATGGCACGGAGGACTACAGTATCACATGTGCATGCATATTTTATTCAAGAAAGAAATAGGACATTCTACCATTGGCAACTGTTATAACCAAACAGCTTCAATAATAACCTAACAGGTATGGCAAGTAACAACAATATAATACCTTGAGGCTCAGCAAGTATCTGGCTTTGAATATTCCTTTGCAATGACTGCCTCCATAACTGAGCACCATGTTGCAGCTCTTGAGCACAAATGTTAATCATCTTAGACCACATGGAAACATAAGTATGTTGTTCATCCAATGACCCCATCATCAGAATCTTCAGCATTGTTTTCACATGACCTATAAGTTCCATAGCTGATTTAGCATCCTTCTCTACCTATAAACCAAAATATTTCAAAATAATAAATAAAAGCCCAAAAAAAAAATGTTGATCTTACTAGCAACAAGTAAATCTCCTTTTTTTATTCGTTTTTCAAAGCTAACAAATTTGACCAAGTCACCCAAGAACAGAAGGAATGCCCAATGTGTAATTCAATCTAAAGAAAAGAAGGATCAGTCCAACTTGAGCTCCACAGGCAGCATAAAGAAAACTGTGCATGTATGCACCATCTAATTTACAACTATTCAAAAGAGAGAAAAAACACATAAATGATTGTGAGGTCATGTCTCTATGGCATCAATAATGACTTGCTCGAAATTGCTTAAAGCAATTTTGTCACATCTCACTATAGCTGAGGTAACACACTAGCAATCATAAACTTCATGCAAGATAAACACAATGCTTTTGCTTTTTCTGATGTCTTCTAGCCCTTTTTCATAATGATTCTGACATACTGGGCAGAATGTTCCGCATAGAATCTTAGGAAGTATACAGACTTTCTGCAGCATGTTGCTAATGAATGAACATTAAGTCTTAGAATCTTCCCCAGATATTAATTATGCAAGTTAAATTCATTCTGCACCACATTTTTGGAGCAATTCTAAATAATCTCCGCATTTTCAAAATGGAGTATTTTACTCTTACTCATAGAGTTAAAAATCTGAGCAACTTATACATTTACAAAACTAAAAAATGCATGTAGTCCACACAGCCCCACCTCATGAATTCTTTCTTTCTTTAAAATATCCTGCAGTGTGAACTTTCGTCAAGTTAGCTAGCTATTGTAAATCAACTCCCATTTTAAGAAAAACAAGAAAATACACACACACTTGCCATAGACGTCTGAAGAATGTTTCAGATATTCAGGAAGAGAATGCATACCAATGACAGCCTTCTTTGCAAGTCATATTCGGTCTCCAGAACACAAAACCCTGGTTCTTGCAAAACTTCAAGAAAATCATGGAGATTACTCTGACTTTGTGTACTATTGTCCAAGTGCTCTTCCTTAATAATAGCATTCGCTTGGCCAAGCTCCTCACAAGCCATCTAGAATATAAAAGAAGCATGATATTTCAGTTGAAAAATAACTAGTTAACAATCACACAGAAAGAGCAAGAAATTAGGAACATAGCAATTATTAACATGAATTCTACTCACAAGTTGAATACAAAAATAGTAAGTTGTATGTGTTAATAATTTGCACCTCAAGAAAGTGAATATAAGGACCAAGATGAGACCCAAAAAGCACCACACTACATAAAGCAAAGGTATGAAAAACAATGGATAAGCTTAAGCTTGATACTGACGTTTACAACTGAAATTAACAAGTATAAATGCAATTAATCCAGTACTGAACATCAGCAAAACCATCACACTAACCAATTGCAAGGCAAAAAATTCTAAACAGAACATACTACGCTTTTTTTCTATGTCACAATAATGTCATAGTTAGAATGAATAGAATTTCCTTAGCATGCACCAAGTTCAGAGGAATGGAACATGCAGATAGAATAGTTTTTCGTCACCTTAAGGATGATGATTTAACATGAGTAAAAGCAATACTGATTTTGACATAACTAGGTAATTTTTACAAATAAATAGACCCTGTGCAAGTAAGAACACTATCCCAGATAAAGAAGTGTCATAGCCAACCTTTTACTCCGCATGCATGCATTTTGGAAGGCAATCAGAAAATACTCTTTGTCAACACGGTGCTAGGTATCAAATAATGCTAGTTGCATTTGTGCAAATAAGGAGATTTTCCCTTCAAATGCTAAAAATAAAGCGAGAGAAATATGCTGAATGAACATCTGGTTCTGAGAACAAATAAAAGTGAAAAAAAATAAGGACAACAATAACCTGAATTTCCTCAATGAGAGCATCAAGGCCTGCATCTTCACCAAAATTTGCATTATTTTGAGTTTCCTGATAAAGAGCATAATTCGGTTAGTTAGATGAAAAGTAAACAATGTAAAGGAAAAATATGCTTCCCACACATGTATAAAAACTCAATAAAGCAAGTATATCCCTGTCTAATGCAGGTTGCAAGGATGGGATAGTTCCAGGTACAGACCTTTAGGCTTGCAAGATGGCCTTTAGCTATCAAGTATAACTCGTCTTGTAATTTAGAATAGAAATCCATGAAAATTTGTAGCTTTAGTTTGCCTGAGCTTGTCTGATGCACATCTTCATTTTCAGAAAGAGAAGTCCCCTTATTAGCTTCATTTTGGAAGACAGCATCCCTAAATTCCCAAGAACTGTTATCAACATCTTCAGCAGTAGGTACTAGATTAGAACCAGAGAAAGAGTCTGACAGATGCAACCCATTTACAACTGGGTTTTGCATTGAGCTGACAGAAGAAATTGGCCCAGCTTGGCTGTATAAGTTTGATATAAGATCATTGATAGAGATAGCTGATTTTGTACTATGGCTGTTTCCCTTAGAAGCAGCAGGTTGAAACATGAAACTATCATCAGCATTCAAGGAACCATCAGTTGCCAGTTCTTCATCACCAAATATGGACAAGGGCAATGCACCTTTATGATTCTCCAATTCAATGGCATTTTCCTAAAAGACATGCAAATTTGATGTCAAACCTAACAAATTTCAGAAGGCTACAGAAGATATCGCATTTATGTAAGTTTTTAATCAGATTATCAATTACCAATATGGACATTACCATCATTTGCAGGTATTTAAAGTTCAGTGTGGAAAATTACTAGTCTCTAACTCCCACTACACCAAACACTAAGAAAATACACCTGTTCAAATATCATCCTAAAGCAAATCTTTGATTGCTTGAGCTTCATTACCTGTTTCACAAGTGCATTTTCTTCAAATGCTGACCTGAACTCACTAACTGGCTCACCACATACAGCATTTTGAATTACAGTAGAATGGTCCTGCAGGTCTACACCATCTGCGAGTTCGCTTCTTGAGAATGCATCAAGTTTAGATGCTTCATGTTTAACAATTATGCTAGGCTTTATATCAAAACCACCACCAACTTGACTGAAGTCACCGAAAGTTCGATTTGAGGGCGCGAACAAGTCAACTGCTCCATCAGACGCAGAAAAGAAAGCAAGTGATCCATTTGAGCCACTTGTAAAACCCGAGGAGGATGCATTGATCCTAGAGCTCTCACACACCTCAGAATCAGCCTTTCAGAAAAAAAAGATCCAAAGTTAGCTCAACAAACCAATTATAAGTAGTCTGGGAATCCATACAGAATAGAGTAAATTAATTTTAACATAGCCAACTAATAATGTCTTATAAACCTCAAAGACCAACTTTTTAACCTACATCTGCTTTTTTTTTTCCGCAACGGAATAGAACACACACACACAAACAATGATTTGACACGCAGCAGGCATCAGCAAACCGGCCCGAAAGCAATTTAAGGGGGACCCACAAGAAACACCCATCCAGCCAATTGGTGACAGGAAGGTGCTCCTATGGCTTTACTTTTTCTTTCTTTTTTTTTTTTGGGTGCTACTTTACTAGTCAAAAAGTGAGATATCCCATCAAATCAACCACCTCAGCATCACTTGTGGTAATTACTGAATTAGACTATGAAATGTAATCCATGTTTAACTGTCCCCAGAGTGAAACATGAACTCTCAAGCACTAGTAGAGCTTCCATAAATACAATCTACAAACAGGTTGACTGTTAACTGACCTCTTGCATTAGTCCAGCTCCTGCAAATGCAGCTGTGAAATCCCCAAAATCCTCATCAGATTCAGCAGTTTCAGCGACTGGGTGAGGGTATAGCGCTGCCTCATGGCCTTTCTGATCAATTCTTAGGCATGTATCTGGAGCAAAAGCATTACCTTTGGCTGCAATCGACTTGATATTCGATCCAATATCAAAGCCGTTAGATTTACTGGAAGCTCCACTTGGTGTAGACAATATATCACGAGATCCATTTGACATAGTAAACAAATCAATTGATCTGTTAGTGCCATTTCCAATACCAGACGAGTGTGAGTTTTCCTCCCAAACTTCTTGCACCTCTAATCTAGCCTTCACAGAGAAGAAATCCCAGGTTTAGATCAATCAATGAAATATGCCAGTTAGCAAGCAAATAGGGATATTTCATCATAAAGCCTAGGCAATTTTTCATACAGTAGTTAGCTTTCAGTTTAGAGCAATTTAAAATCCAAGTTTTGCAGTTAAGAGTTTCACTCTTTCTGATGTAACTTGTCACGTAACATAAGGACTACAGAACTTGAAAGTTCCAAGGTATCACACAGAATTTCTTGTCCAACTACTAGTGAATTGTGGATCCTGACAACACTAACGCCACAGGCTCCTTATATATTTCAAAAGAATTAATCAAGGATGCTTATGCGCTAAACAATATAGATGACCAAAAAATCGCAAAGTCCAAGGATTTACCTTCTCATTCCCCATCTTAACTTTTGATTCTGCGTATGCATCCTTGAACTCCCATCCATCAGCATCATCATCATCCTCACCACCAAGTTCTTCATGTCCACCCTTAAAATCAGAGCCCATATTAGCCACCCCGTTTACATTTGAACTCAATCCCTGTAAACTTGACTCCATAGCAGATGAATTCAATTTAAATCCATCCAAATTTGAATTCCACCAGCTAAAAGGTGGATTCTCAGTATCTTTTACAGCCAAGTCAATATAATTTAAACGAGACTGAGCATTGTCATTTTCAGCTTTACCATCCAAATTTCTATCGTTCAAATCATATTTAATATCCAAGTCCAAGCTAGACTTTGAACCCACTCCATTAAAACCAGTATTCCACCCACCAAAATCCAGGTCTAATGCATCCAAGCTCAATTGTACTCCGTTAGAACTAGCATTAACCCCATCCTCAATCTTCATTTCTTGATTCTTACTATCGTTATGACTACTCAAATTCATAAAAGAATCATTATCACTCTTCCTAGCCAGTGATTCTGATTCCAAATTCAAACCATTCAGCATCAAGCTCGAATCTTTCTTGCTCAAATTCAAATCCGAATTCTGATTATACAAACTTGCGATGACATCATAACCAAACGGCCCACCTAAATAACCGTTACTCTTAAATCCATTACTAAAATTATCATTCTTCTTCAGATCAAATTTCGAGTCCTTACCATTAGTACTATGCGGATCACTCACACCAGATCCCTCCACTTCTTCTTCCTTCTCTTCCTCTTCAACATCACCAAATATCGACAGTGGAATAGCCCCTTTCAGCTTCACCCACTGGCTCTCCTTCTTCTCCTCCTCCAATTGGACCCCACCAGATTCTGACTGGGATTGAGTAATGGGGTTTGCCGCTAAGAAATTAAAAGGGTCGAAAGGCTTTGCTGCCGGGGCGTTAATGGAGGACGCATTAGATCCAAGTGGGCTTTCAACAAAATCACCCCATTCATCACCGTCGTCGCCATTGGCGGCTGCAGAGGTGGCGGGCGTCGTCGTGGTGGCCATTGTGAATCTTGGGGCGTTGATTTGGTTCAATTGTTGATCATTGGTAGATGGATTATTGTTGAAGGTCGCAAACGTAAAGTCTCCAAAGCTATCGTCGTCGTCGTCCTCCGCCATCTTCGAAGGACTGGTGTGGAGACCCTTTTCTACTTCCGTCCTTCTGATTTCGTTTCTTGGTCGATCGATCGGATTTTCCACCTGTGGAATTTTAGCACTAGTTTGAGAAGAAAGCGCTCTTTTTAGTGCGAATTTTGTTGGCGTTGGTCCGGTCCAACCATAGTGTGTCGGCTCCAAAAAGTATTTAGTGCGAGTATTTAATTTCGTGTTTATAGGTATTTATTTATTTTTTAGAATAAAAAAATAGGTATTTTTTATGGGAGTATTTATTTCGTGTTTATAAGTATTTATTTAGTGGGAGTATTTATTTGTAAATATATTTTCTAATCACTTTTTTATTTTTTCAATTAAATTTTTTATCTCACATGCATCACATTACGAAAATGTTATAATATTTGAAATATTATAATAATTATTCTAAATAATATTAAATATTTCAAATAACCTCTTATCCGAATACACTCTATTAAGACTTGTTCATGCATGATTATTCATTGAAATCTAGGTTGGATATATTTAGCTTTATGATTTTCTTGTTTACTTTTGCATATAGGTTTTAGATTGTAGACTTTATAATATATATTAAAATAGTTAAAATCCACGATCAAAGAGTAGTTTGAGGTTTGAACTGGTGTGGTTATTCTCTAAATTCACTCTCCATGATCAACTTTTGCAAAATCATCCAAAAACAAGCACTCAAATTTTTAGGAAAGTGAAATTAGATCAACAAGATGGGTAAAATATGAATATGAGTATATGTATTTAAATGAAAAGTTAGATTATACTAAGCACTTTGTTCAGTTAAACTACAATTTTGATAGATTTGGGATAACAAATTATCCAAAATTAGAATATATAACCAAGTGAAATAATCAATTGAGAACAAGGCATCCATTATTTACTCACTGGGGAAAACATTGAATTTTTCTCTTTATGATGATTTCTTTTATTTGATCTATTTTTTTTAGTGGTTTTAAATCTATAGTTGATGTCTTAAGAAAATCTTCTAATGGATCATTAGCTTTATAGGCAATACGATTAGCTTTATAGCAATTATCGTATAAAATCATAAGATGTTTTGTATTACCTTCTATAAAACTCACAATTTGATATGATATTAAAAAAAAATTTGTTCGATCTTAATTGAACTGCTGGCACTCAACATTATTTCTAGCAGAAACTATACTATTTTATTAATTTCCAATCTGTTAATTTTATATAAGGTGAATTTATGACTGATGATTTTGTGACTGATGAATTTATGCACTCAACATTTTTTAGGTTTAATTCCATTCAAGATATGAAGCGCTTAAGGGATAATAATTTTGTGAATTTTGTTAACCCTTACTTGCCAAAAGAGAATTGTGTGTGGTACACATAAAATCTACATTCACAATTTGATCGCAAGAGGGTGTCCAAAAGAGCATAAATGTATGCGAGCATGCATGTTTAAACAATTTTGTATTTTTGAAATTCTTTCCCTATTCGAATTTTGTGCGTAGTTTTTTTTTATATATAAGAATAGTTTGATTGTAGTTTGTTTTTAGGATCTTAGCTAACTTTGATGATAAATCAATGATTGGATTCAGTTTTCTGGTTTCTAACTATGAATTCGAGATGTTAGATACAAAAAAGTGTTAGTGATGGTTCCATTTTGCATTCTTTTTGTAATAGCAAGATTTCGCAGTTATATATATATATACACACACACAATTACAATTCTTTGATCTTTTTCCTTTTTTTTTTGAGACAGCAAGTAGAAAAAAATCGTAATTCATTTACCGGATGTCAAGTGATAGTGCAATGGAGCAAGTCAAATTCAAAATTTTTGACGTGATAGAAATTAAAAAAAATAACAACTTCGTGCATTATAAGGATGTGAATATGCTCCTTTGTGCATTATAAGGATGTGAACATGCTCCTCTTTCTGAGAATTTTTAAAAGAAATTTATCAACAATTGAGCTTTAAGGTCACTAACATAATTTCTCAAGTACAGCGGTGTTTAGAATGTTAAGATACTTGTAATTGTTGATTAACAGCTTGATCAGTATATATGTTGGAGTTTTACACTTTCATCGTTGCCTTTGCAATTCCCAATACCTTTCTCCATTTTTTTTTTTAATCTTTTCTCTTTATTATACCACAAAAATGTATTAGTCAAATTAAGTTAGAACGTCAATGTATCACGCTTGATTTCTGAACAGTGTGGTAAAATTTCTGAATTAGATTTTAGTTTTGTTGGGATTCCACATTTCCACTGCAGCACGTTCAGAATTTTTTTAAGTATACTCGTCGAAGTCACATAATCATTTGTGTGATGTTGGTTCCTAACAATCCTTGGCTAAGTATTGTTCTAAAGCACTTCTTATCTGACAGAACCAATCTGGCAAGTTCCGATAATTAAATTAACCGGATAATAGGTCCATTGAGAAATGAGAATCAAGCTTTGAGAATGTACAATCTTTTCCTTTTCTCTGTTAATTTGATAGATGTGCAAACTTAAATGGTTGCCTATACAAAGCTCCGATAATTAAATTAACCAAATAATAGGTCCACTGAGAAATGAGAATCAAATGTATTCTTGCTTGGGGGGAGAGGCGCAATGGAATTTAGAAAAATTGATGGGAACTGAATCATCATCGGATTAGACGAATGCACTTTACACCCGTATGAATTTAGAAAAAATTACATATAGTGAACATTGATGGGAGATAAGATTAAAATTCTTGACCTTCCATCCCATCAAGACTTGAAGTCTTTGGTGGTGACCAACCGTCCAAAGGGCCGTTGGTTACTTTGCCCAATTGATAAACCTAATTGCAACATCAGCGGACAAAACAAATTACCATGGCAAACAAATTTCCTTTTATATCTTTTTCTTCTTGTACACATATACAATACGAGAGATGTAAACAATCAGATCAATGCCCCCCAAAAAAAAAAACTCCATTCTAGTTCTCCGAAGTAACCACAAGTCTGAGTTAACCTGAACTAAAAGGTCTCAGTTCAGTTCACCAAAGGGGTAAAAAATGTAGGTAAATTCTGCCAATTTAAGCCTCCATCAATCGACTTGGTTGGAGGCCTAAATTGGCACAAGATGTATCAAATAATGTATTGAAACTTCTTTAGTTTGAGTAACTTAGTTGAAAATTTTGGCTTCTTTGAAGAACAAATGGGGAATTAAGTCATTTGTTCAGGCATGCTAAATTGTAATAAATCCATTAAGGGCACATTATTAATTTTTTATCCTCAAGTATACGAAGCTATGTATCATGTATCATGTTCTCCATGCAATCATGCTGAACCAATTTCAAGAAGGTAGAGTATTGAATGGTTTAGATACTTAGAATTCTGTACTCAACAATATACGACTTGTGCAACAAAATCAAATTAAAAAGGACATACGACTTATTATACAATAAAATAAAATTAAAAAGGACACATGACCCCATTTGGTTTAGAAGTCAAGTCAGAGGAGACAACATCAAGTTGATGACAGTACACTATGCATTCCAAACTTGTAACCACTTTAGGCCTTGTTTGGATTGCTGATTCCGTCGAAAAATTACGTCGTTTTCCGTGATCAACATTTTTCTGTTACCTTTTTCCTCACATACATCAAATCACTACAGTAATTTTTCCATGAAAAATGATGGAAAATGCAATTCAAACGGGCCTTAGTTTTGGGTGCAAAAATTCCTTCCAAAGCGTGGCTTCTTAGTAAATCCAATTGGCAGAACTCAAGTTGGCCAGTATTTCTCAAACTGATGCACAATCATTATTATCTTTGACATGAAAAGAAAAAGCTCTCTTTGACAGCAATCCAACATCACAAAAACTCATTGAAATGATTTACTAGATTAATCCAAGTTTTCTTCCCTTAAATGATGAGTTAATAAACTACTCTTCAATTTTGCAGATTGGACAAAACGAATTAATTCATTAGCTCCTTTTGCAGATATTTCACAAAGAAACCTAATTCACCATCTTATGGTCATAATACTTGCCCGGGTTTACACTTTTATACAGCCAATTTACATGAACAGACATCTTCAATACAACACAATAATGCAAGCAAATGGTTGTGGACTACACACAGAAACCACTTATGATGCCTAACCTACAAGATATGACATCTTGGTTCGTGACATAAACAACAAAAGATACAAGAAGAGCTCTAATATATATATACGACTAGGCCACAAGGACTAGAAATCAAGTAACAATCCCAGAATCATAGCCAAAACGTGGTACCTCAAACTAAACAAACAAGTAAAACAAGCTGCACTAGCAAAGCTTCCTGCAGGAGTGTTAGTAGTCAGGACTAGCACGGTCCAGTCGTCCTCTAAACCAATGCCAACTCCAGTGTACTTGGTGTTATTGACAGACGCCGAGTAAGGCGACTGCGTGTAGTTTGTGAGCACGAGCGTTGCAGCACGTTTGGGGACGCAGACGGGCAATATGACACCGTCTAGTGTGGTGTTGATGTCAATGTTGCACTCCTTTACCACGTCAGTATAGTTGGTTAGTTGAGGTGGAATTCCGGGTGAAGTTGTTGTTGGAACGCCTCCTGGCGGGCAAGGTCGGTCCTGTATCTCGTCGGCGATTTCGTCCGCTAGACACCCTGCTTTGTCGTGCATTTGAAGGGGTGCAGCACCTTGAGATCGCCTGTAACTGTTGAGACCTTGAAGGAGATGATCTCATTCGTCTGCAGGTCAATGGAATAGATGAAGGACAAAAAAATACTTGAAATTTGAGTGTAAAAGCAACAAAAAAAAGGGGGGGGGGGGGGGGGGGGGGGGGGGTTAAAAGCATGAAAAGATTTCAACGACAGAAAAGACCACTAAACATTTCATGTGATCCAGACAAAATGAACCTTTTGTTCTATTCATATACTGGGATTAGTATAGCGCAGTATAGCCTGAAACAACCATGCTCAAGCAATGAAGTTAAAGTCATACTAATAGAGGTTGGAACAAGAAAAAGAAACAGGAAAAAAGAAAGAAGAAGAACCACTAATCTGACAAAATTAGAGCCATCTTTTCTCCCAAAATATTTGAACCATTGCACTTATTTGCATAATTGACATCCTCAAACATAGGAAATAACGGAATTCACATTAATTCATTGCCTTATGAAAGAACAATTAACAATTGATGCATGTTCCTAAATCAACACAAACTTCATGAGCTTCATTCATATCTTCAGATCGTGCTAGAGAATATATTACTCCTTTTCCTACTTCTTCCGTTAATTCACTCATGCATGAGTATAAAGGGTACATCCAAAAAAAATCAGAGATAGACAAGCATATAACGGACATGAAGTTGTACCATCACCAAGAAACTGGAACCGACAGCAAGAGAATGAGATGCGTCACCAAGAAAGTAGTAAATCCAACTCTAACAGACAACATTGCTAAGTTTAGGAGAGCCCTTTGAACTAATAAACTAGATCGAACTTCAGAAAATTTTCCGTGTTAATTTAGCAGAAAAATATTAAGTTATTTTCTATCTCTTTTTCGGTAAATTGGCTGCAACACTTATCTTGCAGGAAAGGGCACTTGAAAATTGAAATCTGCTGTCCTGGTACATGTAAGGGGGTATCAAATTAGGCTGCGGTAGGTTGCTGAAGAATGGATATCAGTTGCATGATGTTTACACGTAGCATACATGCATAGCCTTTATTGGCATCTGTCCCTGTGAGAGGATTTAATTTGTAGCTAATAGCTATCTTATAGACAAACCCCACTTTCGTGGAAAAAGTGGACAGCAACCGAGTTTAAGGCTTTAAGGTGATTGCTGTCTCTAGTTTTAAAATTCAAAGGGTTCAACTAGGTGGACTAAAGCACAAAATAAGAATAAGAAGTGAGTTTAATCTAAGTTTTGGCAATTTTAAACTTATCTTGTACCTTCAGGATATAGAGTAGAAAACAAAAATCTAAGTCAAAATAGTGTTGAGGATAGCGTTATTTGTTTGCAAGGGAAAAGTGTGAAACAATGTAGAAAAGTTAGTAATTTTCTTCTTCATGCATGTTTGGTTGGTAAAATGTTGAAAATTTTCTTGCATTTTCCTATATTTTCTAATTTACAAGGTTTTGAAGAAAAAAAATTAATTACTCACGAAAGTTTCAATAGCTATTATTAATTGTTGTTAATATTTTTCTTAATAACTAAATGTATATGAAAAACTGATTTTTATTTTCCTATATCTCACTTTCCTTCACTTCATTTTCACATGCTAACTTTCCTTCTGTTCTTTCTCATATGACATGCTCATGCTAGTCTTCCCTATAATTAATTTCTGGTCATTTTCAAAAATTGGAACATTCTACTCAAAATTCTTGACTTGAATCTTCATTTTGTTTCTAGCATGGTTTGCGGGTGTGTTTGGATAAGAAATTATTTGAAATAATTTTTTGAAATGATATTGTAATACTTTTTTAATAGATATATATAAGATAAAAAAAACGTATTAATAATAAAAACAAGTTAAATAAGATGTAAATAATGTACAATTCAGACAAACTAAATTTATCAATGCAAATAATGTATTGATAATGCAAACTAAATGGTTTCCAACTTTCCATACAAATCTTCAACTCAACGGAGAAAATTCTAATGTTACGATGATTTTTAAAAAATTCTACAAAGGGGGCATTTTCTGTATGGGTTTCTGTAAAGGGGGTGTTCGCATTTAGCAAATGCGAGTTCCTTGAGCTCGCATTTGCCAAACGCGAAGTTTCCCTGAATTTTCCAACCACCGAGATACAAAAAAAAAAGCAAAAGATGTTGAAGACCTCGCATTTGCTAAATGCAAGGTCCTCAACATTTGTCTATAAAAATTTGGGAAATTTGCCAAATTGGTCTCTAACATTTACATAAAATATTTTTTTGGTCCCTAATATTTAAAATCAACCAGAACAGTCCTTAACATATAAATTATGATTCATTTTGGTCCTAATGCTCGTATTTGCTCATTTCTCCGGCTAAAAATAGCACGCCTCTCTCATGTGGACATATTTTCAAGGGCAAAACTGGAAAATATAAACTTTTCTCCCCTTTTCAAGGACAACATTTTCGCATATTTTTCTTTCCCTGTTCTGAAATTAGGGCTTTTCTCCCCTTTTGCTTCTGGTCATGGACTCTTTGCTAGTGAGCTACGCCTCTTTCGATGAAGAACAAGATCAAGAACAAAAAGATAAACCACAGTTCTCAAATTCCAGATCCGCTGGATTCCTCTCCTCACTGCCACCCCCAAATCTTCATCATCTTCTTCTTTCTCATCCATTTCCTTTCCACTTCCCTCACCCCAATCCCACCCCCCCCAAAGCCCCCTGTCTCGTCGTCTTCCTCAACCCTGAATCCACATAAATCTAATGAACTTCAAGAAGAGAGGGATGGGTAGCAATTGCTAAAAAATCAAGAAAGTTTTGAGACTTTTGGCCTCGCTTCCAAAACCATAGTCATCTTTGTTCGCTTCGCTTCCTCAACCCAAATCATCTTCCACGTCATCTCTTTTCTCTTCTCTTCCGCAGCCCACCAAAACCCACAATCTTGATGCCCGGGCTTCGCCTCCTGCATAATCTGCTAGAAAGAGGGTGGTAGTGGTTCCTTGGCGGTCGGATCACACAGCTTTAACACAAAGGTGACCGAATCAAGCTCGCCGGGTTTAATGGTGGTGGTTCCTTGGGGGATCAACAGCAGCAGCCACACCGTTAGGGGGATCAAGCCTCAAATTGATGCGGGTACTTTTTAGTTTGAGGAGAATATACTGAAGCAGCAGCAATAGAAGCTTCAATTCCACATTTACACTGAAAACAATAGTGTTTTCCAATTTTGCCCTTAAAAATATGCCCACGTGAGAGAGGCGTGCTATATTTTAGCTGGAGAAATGAACAAATACGAGCATTAGGATCAAAATGGATCATAATTTATATGTTAAAGACTATTCTGGCTGATTTTAAATGTTAGGGACTAAAAAAGTTTTTTGTGTAAATGTTAGGGACCAATTTGGCAAATTTCCCTAAAAATTTTATCTACATTTGTCTCTGTGGTTTTCTTTCTGCATTTACATTTACTCTGGCTCGAGGTGCAGTGGGTCATTTGACCCAAGGATTTCCCCTCCCAGAAGATATTTCCTCAGACTCGACAGAAAAAAATGGAAAAAGCAGCACAACCCACATGATATTTACATCCAAATTTGACATCAAATTTGAACTTTACATCGGATTAAAGTATTAAATAAATATAAAACGCATAAAAATCAGGCTTTGCAACAAAAGTTCATACTTTTATGCTGTTTGTGAGCTACAGAGCACAGCCACGAATTTGAAAGCCATTTGCGAAGGGAAAAGGAAATGTGCAGAGCAAAGGGTCACAAAATTGGTTGGGGATGACTGCTGAGGCAGAAATGGCAGCTGGTTGGCGTGCAAATGGCGTCTGGTGGAAGCTCAAAAATCTGGTGGAAGCTCAACAATGGCGGACAACAACCGACGAAAAAGAAAGAGATTGAGGGATTTTGGGCAATTTCCTCTTGGAAGCTTGGACTGGTGTCTAGCTAAGCAAAAGACGAGAGAGTGAGCTGGATGTGCAAAGTTTCGTTCCAATTTGTGCCGCTCTGCTTTTGGATTTGAACGCCGAATGTTTAATGTAAAGAACGGAGCTCTGTTTTTGGGTTTAGGTGAAAGAGACTGAGAAATGCGAGGTACTTTTTTTTAAAAAAAAAATGTATCCTAGCTCGCATTTGCCGAATGCGAGCTAAGTAAGTTCGCATTCAACAAATGCGAACAACGTCATTTTAGAAACGCCTCCACCAATAGCCTTGCTTGTAGAAACTCTTTTTTTTTCATCATAATTCAAGAATTTACCCCAACTCAACGCCCCATGCATGACGCCCTTTCTACCGATGTGTCCGGTTCATACGGCTTAAGATTACACGCAGACTCCTGCCTCATGCCACGTTACAAAGCCTTGCCACCTCTTCCACATTTTTTGTCTTCAATCTTCAATCTTTATATAAACCACCTCGGATATATATATATATATCAACATTTTCATATATACATCCCAAAAAAAGAGAGTTGTAAATTTCATGTTCTTTCGTTTTCTTGTTTCTTCCAGAGTGTTAGCAACCACCTCATTGATCAGCTACCAAAGTTCTTTGAAAAGTCAGTTTTCTCCAGTTTCTTGTTCAAGTTCAACCTACTACCACAGTTTTACCAGAAAAAGCACCGTTTTTGTTAGATCAATTATGGCTTCTAGCGGTCAGCAATTCCCAGCTCAGAAGCAGGATGTACAACCTGGGAAACAACATGTCATGGATCCAACTCCTAAGGCCACTTGCCATGAGTATAGGCCCTCTAACAAGCTTCAGGTACGTGCCACCAATTTTGCATGTATTAAATTTCTTTTTTTTTTAATTTTTATTTCTGGAGAATGAAAATTTTTGGAGGACTTACTTCTTTCGCACTATAAACAATTTCACTACCTCAATTCAATTTGCTATTCTACTGTCACAAATAGCGTTTTATTTAATAAGAGTTTGAAGGCCTGTTTTCTCATCTTTCTTTTTCTTTAGTTCTTGATCAGAAGTTTGTAGTGAGTATTTCATTTTGAACTGTGATTGATCATTTTATGGGGCGGAAAAATAAAGCATCAACTGAGGGGCATTAGTACTTTCATTTTGCATGGGATTGCTTCTTGATTTTGAAGTTCATGAATTTTATGGCATATTATTCTAAGAAGGTACTATATACTTGGAAATTGATTACTCTAACCAATGTTCAATTGCCAGGGCAAGATAGCACTGGTTACCGGGGGTGATTCGGGCATTGGGAGAGCAGTCTCCCACTGCTTTGCTCTTGAGGGTGCAACTGTGGCTTTCACCTATGTGAAAGGCATCGAGGATAAAGATGCAACAGACACCCTAGGAATGTTGATGAAAGCCAAAGCTCCTGATGCAAAAGACCCAATGGCTCTTCCTGCAGATTTGGGATATGATGAAAATTGCAAAAGGGTTGTGGATGAAGTGGTAAACAATTACGGTAGGATCGATATTTTGGTGAACAATGCAGCAGAGCAGTATAAAGCAGCATCTGTTGAGGAAATTGATGAAGAAAGACTGGAGAGAGTGTTCAGGACTAACATCTTTGCTTACTTCTTTATGACCAGGTATGCACGCTGGGGATGATTTAACTTTCAATCTTTCATCATTTGTGTGATTTTTGTTTTGGTTTTTATTTGATTAGTTAGTGATAATGTAATTGCAGGCATGCTTTGAAGCACATGAAAGAAGGAAGCGCCATTATCAATAGCACATCAATCAATGCGTACAAGGGAAATGCTAAGTTACTTGACTACACATCCACCAAAGGAGCAATTGTTGCATTCACGAGAGGACGTGCGCTGCAGTTAATCAGCAAAGGCATCCGTGTAAACGGTGTAGCCCCGGGGCCAATATGGACACCGCTGATCCCTGCATCATTCAGCGAAGAGGAGGTTCAAAAGTTTGGGAGTGAGGTGCCGATGCATAGGCCAGGTCAGCCCATTGAAGTTGCACCCTCTTATGTTTTCCTTCCCTGTGATGAGTGCTCCTCCTACATCACTGGCCAGGTCCTCCATCCCAATGGTATGCTCCTTATCGCCGTATCATGCAGGCTGCAGTTTCTTCTTTCCTTTACCTATTGATGATGTTATCGGAATTTTGTCATTTTGTCTTTTCTAATTGAGTTCTACTATTTAATTGATTGGTTTTTCACAGGTGGGACAATTGTTAATGCTTGATCTTGATCGGTGCTTTTGTGGTGGTCTTGGCATGCTGAGTTTGCTAATGCTGAAAATGGGAATGGAAACTACCAGTGTCTAGAGCAGTGAAGCTAGTGGAAGTGGAATCATCTGTCCTTTTTTATTTTCTCTCAAGTTCCCTTGCGTGATGTTTTCTTTTGCACTTGGCATCAAGAAATGTGAATGCATGTGTGAAAGTAAAACCCTTGTGTTCAAGTGACTCTTTGTATATTGATATAGTTCGTGCTCTGTAGATGTGCATCTGGGAGAAACTCTGTGCAAAAATACGGCCTTAAATGAACTTTTATCTTCTGATCACATTTGACGATTTGATCGTGCAGTGGTAAATATTGAATGCAGCTAAGTCCGAAGAAACATGAATAAATGCTAGACAGATGAAATTGAAGACAAATTTCCTGCGACATGTAGAATCATAGGCAACAACCTGCCTGTATTCTACACTAATTTGTGCCATTAATCATTCCTGTGGAGAATGGAGACTAAGTCTTACATTTGTGCAATTTGGCTTAGATGGAAGGCGGGCTAATAGGGATTATTCATACTGTGAATTTATAGAATGTAAAAGATCAGTACCATCCGGAAGTATGTGGTTTGAAGAATTAGATACATTTGTGGCCTAAATATATAACTCCTGGCATTGCTTGCTAACAAGTTCATCATGTGGTATTCTTAATGGTGAGGCAGATATGGTCATAGTTCATGGTTTCTGGAGCTACGATGAAACAGATAATTATTCTATGGAGGTAGGCAGTGGGTCATCTGCTTATGAAAATTCACTTCAATGACCAACAATTCTACATTTTAAAACCAAGCAGGCTCAGAAAAGAGGAAAGTCAAGACATCCTTACTTTTTTGGCTAAGCATCTCAGAAGCAGATATATACAGGTTGATTTCATCATTGCAAACCAAAAATATGGCATCCAGGAAAATCAGTCTTTCAAAGAAGTATTTGGAAGACCAGAAGATTTCTTAAAATACGATGGTAAGCAATCCAAAGTACCCAAGTAAACAAGGTGTTTTGTAAATGCTATAGCTTATTCAAGATTTGATATCTGATTTTTTTATGGTTAGTCTAACATAAGGAGAGGAAATCACAAAAGTGCGACCGACAGTCAATAGAATAATTTTTTATATACAGTTGTGATAACTCAAAACTGAAACCTGAAGTAAAACAGGCATGCTAAACTTTTTAAACCAGAAAAACAGATTGAGAATGAAGATTAAGGTTAATGTCATCCAGGAAAAGACATCTTTTTCTCAACAATGTGATTGTCATTTGATACAATAGCTTTCCGTTACAGAATAATGAACATACAACAATGATCAATGGGAAAATTTGAAGAAACAAATGTCTTCAACAAATTTATTTAATTCTAAAGAGATTGATCTTACAATTAGCAGCTGCAGCAGACAATATCAGGAAGTACCGCTGAAGGAAACTTCCATGCCTTTCCCACCTATTCCAGCAATCAAACATTGGAACCCACATGATTCTAAATCTGCAATTACCTTGTCAACAACTGTTCCTGACAATACTGAACAATGTAGTTAAGGAAAGAACATAAAAGATAAAAATCTTAACCCAGACAATGACCAACCTATATAGTTCTCGAACATAAATAAGACATAAAAGTTTAAGTTCAGGAAGGTTTTCTGGATGCAAAATTTATTCCTCGACCGCATAGAATGATGTTAGTACTTCCCAAAAGCAAATGAAGTTAAAGGGTTTCCTGTAAATCATGACAGAAAGTCACAGAAATCTGGAGACCCTGAAGATGTTCACCAGTTTTAGTCAGGCTACAGCAAAGCAATTGCAGGTGCCCCTGCAATCTCCTTTCCCCTACATTGTTTCTTCCATGTATATAGTTACTCAAAATATGTGAGACCCAACATATGAACATAGTTAGCAAACACACATACACAGAAAAGCAACCATTGAAGTTGTGGAAGACATTTAAAGTATAAGTACTTTTCAAGCTCAAGAAAACCCTAAAATACTAAGAGATTGACTATTTTGTTAGGATCAAAGGAATACCTTCCAGTTATCGAATGTTCCTTCTGTGCACTACATGTAAAATAAACACCACATGCTATCATACCAAGCCCAAAACTACTAACCCCTATTTTTTAAATTTAAAGTTGCATTCTAAGGTGAGCTCTATATCCAACTGAAAGACACTACATCTTCATCTCATCTAAAATATCTCACTGTCTCACCTTTTCTCTTACAGTTTTACATCCTTATAGTAGTTCTGCTTCCAGAGTGATCTTGCCTTAAATTTTACACCCCCTAAAATAGGCAGAGGGACACAAGTTTCTCATGTGATCCAATTCCTTCAAGAATCAAACTCCACATTCTATTCATGGGCCTGAATTTGAATTCATTTGTTCTTAGGTATGTATGCCTTAGCATCTCTCCTAGATCTTTTTAAAATTTCTGTCCTTTTCCATTCATACCCAAGTCTATGTGAGCTTTAACAGCAAATGATCTCCCCAACTCTACAATTACCACTTCTAATTCAAGTCAATTTATTCCAGTCAGTACCATGCCAATAGGACTCTGTGCCATTAGAGTGCACTAAGATTTAATTATTTTTCACTTTGATACCATAATTATCAGAACACGTGCCAACTAAGATAGTAAATCATTTATCAAGGATTCAAATGTAGAAGTTTCAGCTTAAAAAACTTCTCATTTAAACGATCTTTTGGTATTGTAACTGCAATCTACAACAGTTATGGTATGCTCTCTCGTCATTCTACAACCAAAATTTACTGGGAAACTATTCATAATAATGTTGTACACACATGAACTCTAATTCACCAATTGGTTTTTGATAGACAACAAATGACCCTAACTCCTGGACAGTCAGCACAAGAGGATTATTTAAAAAAAAAGGGGTAAAAAGGCATAAATGAATGTTGCAGATACGGCTAAGTCAAGCACAAGAAGGAAACAGAATTTTGAAAAGCAAGAAATTAAGGAGTTATAGGAAGCACTATAAATAGAAGATACAAAGGATACAAGTTGGTAGCAGTGTCAAAACACAGCCGCCGCCACCAGCTCCAGTCAACTTCGATGACAGTTTGAACTTTAACGTTGTTCGGAGCACAGTTTCTATTGAAGCATGACTGACACCCATGCATTGAAGCAATCCCTGATTCATTTCCATTAATTCCTCTAATTTCTCTTCCTTCTCAGTTATGGCAAGATCATCAGAAACAGGAGATTGAATAATGGTAGCCATTTCATTGCTGATGGAATCAACAGCATTAAATACAGCAGCCATAGCGGTTGGATGCCTTGCTGTCCGTTCTGAAACACCTGCCACCAATGCTTTTGTGTTTCTCCCTACTTTTGTGTTAGTTATCAACATCTTTAGTGGCATATTAGTTTTGATGCGTGTCAACTCACCAGACTTAAATTTGATCATGTTACCTGTTTGACAATATTTATCAGTTCAAAGGACAACTAAATTCTGAGAGACACTTCCCACATTGTGCAAAAATAAGCCAGAATACAGTTGACTAAAACAACATTTTAAGTGTAAAAAATCTAAAGCAGATATGAAAAATTAGATGGTAAAAACAATTTCACTTTCCTGAATTTGTCAAAGGAGTAAACATGCTTCCATCATTTAATAATTGTTCAATGTTATATTTCATTTGACATCAGCCACTGCTCTCTTAAAGGACCTAAGTTATCTAAACCGTGAAAGCATGATAGATGTTCAGACTCAACATGTGTTAGTCTATTGTGATTATTCCATTTTACATAACTACTCCAATTGAAAGAAGATATAGAATTATTTTTAATTCTTTATAGTTAAGGAAAGGAAAGGAAAGGTCAATTTTGCCAGCCAAACATTTATCACCAGGATAAGATTTTTTTTTTTTTTTTTTTTTTGTGTTTAGTGTTGTTGAGGTTGTTTGTCTAGCTTTCTATTCATATCATTCCCCAGTTACTAGTTCAACCTCCTAATACTGTTACTCCTAAAACTGTAAAAAACTTCCAGCAGAAATGTTTTCTGTGTGGCAAAGGGCACCCTCTACTTCAGACTAAAGACAATTGAGATAAAGATCATTAAGTTCTCTCTGTTCACTCTCTGTCTCTCCAGATTTTTTTTTTAATAAGAAGCAAAAGCAGTCAATGTTCAGCCTTTACTTTGTATTTTGACATACCATATGTGCTAACTGTGTTATCAATCCCAGATGGCTTCCCATGGATAATTTTTTCACCCTCAAACGCCCATTTGTTCACCAAGTCCAACTCACTATCACCAAATATCTGCCAGCCTTGGTGGCCAAAATCCAGCTTTACAGAGTCTGATAAGGCAAGCAGGGCAGCTGAAAGCGCAACACAAAAGGCAGCAGACGAACCCAAGCCTGATCCAAGAGGAAGCTCAGAATTGACAGTGGCCTTTGCTGGTTTACAACTGATGCCAAAGAAAATGGAATCATGATGTTGCAGGTGATTCAGAATTAAAAAAACATAAATGTTATCATCTCAGAAAAAATGCCACATACCCATGGATAGAGATGTATAGCCAAAGAAATGCAGAAATGCCAGAAGCGAGCCCTATTTTTGCCTCTGGAATGTTCTGTTCATCAACTAAGGCTGCAATTGCTTTTGTAGTTTCCAGTGAGCATGACGTTGGTGAAGAGGCACTAAAACTGCCCAACTCTGGGATAGCTTCATTGATTTTTTCCAACCGGCCAAGAAAATTCTAAGTCCATATCCTTGAGGTAGAGTTTAAGTGTATCATCATTATCTACACAAACAGACCATAGAAAATAAAGAGGAATAACTTCATCACGAAGCAACAAACTACAAATGCTACAACTTGATTAGAGGAGAAGATGATTAGAGTCAGCTTATCCAGCAGTGGTCACACAGATGTTGATATATTAGGTAACCTTTACAGCTGTAAATTACAAGATTTTGGAGGATTGAATTGGACGACTACTCAATATACTGGAATTTAAGCTAAATCTCATAATCAAGCCATATACTACATCAACCAAGTTGACCAAGCAAATTATTCTGTTTCAGCTAAATAAAAGTAAAAAAAAAAGAAGAAGGAAGGGCTTAATCCAGATCCATATTTGCTTTTCCTAGCCATCTGAACAAACATGTCTGGGGTGAATTTGGTTTGTTCTAAATCAAGTAGCACTATCTCTAATCTATACACAATGACTGTAGTGAAAGTCACTTTATCAGTAAATTTCAACAAACAAAAATATTACAGTTAAAGGATCAAACTCAAATATCCCCAGAGAAGTGACCAGCTTAGTAACCCTCTTATCATTCAAATATCCAGAAACATTCCAACATTTGCCAAAAAAACAGTATGAATGAAATTAGGACCAGGAGTTCATTCACTTTTCAGTGCAAGCTAATTGAATTTGTAGAACTAAGCACAAATTTTACCGCAGCAGTGTCTTCTTGCACTAGTAAATTGCCAATAAATAATCTCAAATAACAAAGTAAGATTTTGCATGACACAGAGTTGACTAAAACAACCACCAAACAATTTCAAACTGTGAAGCATGAGACGTCTCACGGAATGACTAACAAACACTTAAAGGTTTTGTATGAATTCCTCCCAGTACGAAAATTGCTAATGCTTTCGAATAAACCCAAGATTACGATTTTGAAGGACTTTCCTATAAACCAATAAATCTTTTCAAATTTTTTTGTCAAACAGGAATCATTGCGCTCGTGTCACACCACCCTGTCTAGAGAAAGACCCACTGTACTTGTCAAGGGGAAAATACAAAACGCAAGTCCTGATTATTAGCAGAGACTCAAACTCTCCAAGATCCTTAATATTTGATCAAACCATGGTTAGGCAATAAATTTATCCATAAATATTGGCACAAGCTAGCTCTGTTTGTCCTATAAACACCTTATGCAATTATACCTCAACTGCATGGTAATATCATGTTATTCCATACGGATACAACACCATAATACACAAATTAGGACCAATCAAATCCTCATATCATGCACTAATCACCACTTAATTATCCCAAATCAAGAAGCCAAATGCAACATTAACCAAGATTACCTCTTCCAAGATTTCAATATCATTAGAAGCCCCCCATTGAAACAAAACAAGAAAGAAACAAGGGAATACCAGAAGGGGTGGGGAAGCGGAGGGAAACATAAGTGTAGAGATCGATGGCGGCAGCCATGGCCGTTGATCCGTGGACCACAGCATGCTCTCCGGCCAGTATGATTTTCCCTGGAGCTCTAGCTCTTGCTTCCATTTCTTTATTCTTCGAAATCCAATTGGATTTTTTTAGTTATTTTGTTGGGTTTTTCAAATACAGTAGGATATATAGACGTATAATTATGAATTAATGCTCATTATTGAGAGCAGAGAATTTTGGCTGGGAATGGCGGAGAAATTCAATGCAAGAAATTGATTCCCGGTTTTGTTTGGAGGACGGACTTTTTTTTTTTGGGTTAAATTAATATCATTATTATGTCAACACAGATTGCAGGCGCGTGAGCCGTCTTTAAGATAGCTAGGTTGTTTGGACAGATTATTTGAAAAAGGGGAGCTTTCTTATCAATTTTTTTTTTGTCAATTCTTTATACATTAGTATTTTAATCAACTTATTATTTTACATATAACAGATTACAAAATACACTGAAATGAATCATACAAAAAGTAAAAAAATTTAAATAACCTTTAATCAAACATATAAGTGGCTATCTCTCTCATTGGGAAATTTTGTTAAAACTCTTGACTGCATTTGTCATTTTCTTGAATATTTGATTTTTTCTAGAGGTAATAATTTGTTATATATATATATATAGTTTGGACACCATAATCCAGAAAATGTTATTTGAAAAAGAAAAATGTTGACCAAATATATACATTCATACTAAAACCAATTAGGAATAAAGAATCATAAATAAGAGATCCCGTGTTCGAATCTTTTCACTTATATAAAAAAAATTCAGAGAAAAATACTGAAACCAATGAATAATTTTTTTTTTGATAATACACATGCTCAATGATTTTCCTATAAAAAGCAACAACTATGACTAAACACATCCAATCTTCTACGTAAACAATAACAAGAAATATATACAAACTAACATCATAAACTTTAGAAGATTTTGAATAGTCTTATATGATAAGAAAAAATCTTCATATCAAAATTTCTAGTATGTGCATTTTTTTTGTTCACCTTAATATACTATGAAATTGTAAACTAAAATTCATAATTTTACCCGAAAAAAAAAGAATAATTAGAGGAATTATAGATTCATAGAATAACAAGTTGCTCCAACTTACACTAATTAAAAAGAAAAAAGTTGCTCCAATGAAGCCAGACCATTGGAAAGCTTCAGCAGCCTTTTTGCTCCGCAACTCGTCACTTGCTGCACACGCGCCCCACTGAAGTTGGGAGAATGTCAATTTCATAGGGTTGGTAGACTTTTCAAAGCTTTAGTCAAAGTCAGCGTTCATAAAAGTTTCGCTTGTCAGCCATACCGTTAGTGAAACCTGTCCAACCCCACCATAAAAAAAAAAAAAAAAGATACAATTTGTGGATCTAGTCCCTCACATTTTTATTATTTTTTAGGCCCTTGCTTTCAACATAATGCAATTTTCTACCACATGCAAACGATATGCACTGTTTTAGTCCTAAAACCTAATGGTGGCTGCCATAGGTCGACAAAGGGTCAAAGATTTCAAGAAGAAATTAAACACGAAGGCCAATTGCGATACACGCGAGTCTTTTTTTTCCAAAAATGTTGCGGAATTAATTTAAACTAATATATAGCATGTATAATATGACTTGATAGATTCAGTGTGGATATGGCATATTTTAGAATTTGGCTAAGATGCACAAGGGAGTGATATCTTTTTAGCTATTCAAATTAACATCACGTGGTGGCACGTACATTCTTTCAGACAAAATATTGGTCTATTATGGATCTTGGAAAAGGTTTTGTTTGCATGAGGGTTGAAAATGCATCATTTTCAAGAGCAGAAGACTAAAGTATATAGTCTAGATATTTGAAGGACTCTTTAGGCGATTCCCAAAAAGGATGAACAAGAAAAGGTACACCATGTAAAAAAAAAAAAAAGTTACATGCAGCCTTCACCAACCGTTTGCTTCAAGATTCGGATCTTACAAATGTTTTTGTAGAAAAATTAACGAATTTAATTCTGTGCATATTAGGTGTATAACATAGTTATACGCTGCCTTGTTCACATTGCCTGTTTTTCTCCCAAAAAAAATATTATATTTTCCGTAAACATATTTTTTAATCATTTTTTTACCTTATATATGTCAAATCGTTACGATACATTTTTCTAAAAAAAAAATCCCAGAAAATAGATTTCATATGATTCCATTCCATACGTGCCTGAATCTAAACTCGCTCATGTGAATGATTTTTGTACCTTAACAGTAGACAACTCAAATGGTCAACTCATTTTTTGCAAACAATTAACCATGCTTACAAATATGTTGAAAATTAGTAACATGAATGTATACAGTACACAGTCGTGTTACTACAATCAGATCCACCATTTCTAGCAATAGTAAGTCCTCTTTTTCAAAAATAATCAGATCCACCATTTCCCAGCTATATCAGCAAAATGAGAAGCAGAAAGACAAATGTGGTAGGTAACAAGAGCAGGGATGGCCGCCAGTTTAACCATTCTGAGGGGGTTAACAAATTATCATTTTATTTAACAATGTAAATCATTTTGATCATAGTGTAAACTTAGAAAATTATTTTGTGGAGTTGGAAATGATGTATAAAACGTGCTCTAAAGATTACAATTCATCAAGAGCATAGTTTTTCAAATTCAATAATTGGGTCATATTGGTCCTTAAACTTTATTATAACTGTTCCTTCTACCCCTTGTTCATGGTGATAGTGTCAAAATAGAAAATGGGATGCAACAGAATTTAAAAAGTTAAGTAAAGGAAAAGAGTGAAAAGAGACAGCAAGAATCAGCAGGAAAAAAGGCTCCACTAATTGGTATTCAGCTGTTGAGAATTTCAAGTGTGAAACTTAAAATCTGCATCTAGGGAGAAATACAACTCAGCTAGTCAATATTCAGCAATTCAAACTGCTCCTTAAGGGTGGTGTACATAGTCTCCACAACGTTTAGTAATAACCAATCCATACCTTTCTTTGCCAACAATGAAACTGCAATAGGAAGATTTTCATACATCCCTAGAGGTACACTTACCTGTTGATGAAAGCAGTTTTTGCAAAGAACCAAATTAGAGCTTTCAGGGAAAGCATGTGTCAGTATCTCCACATTCCTTAAAGCCAAAAAAAAAGGGTGTATCTCCACATTCAACAAGGTTATGTAGAGAGAGAGAGAGAGACAGAGAAAGTACCTGACAAAATCCAGAAACTCCTGCAACAGATAACAAACTAAAAGCCTTGGCACGAAATATTTCTAGTGAGCTTGCCTCCTGTTGAAGTTTTGGAGGAGGTCCAGCTACTGTAGGGAGTGCAAGGATGCCAAAATCCTACATTTTGTATAAAGAGTATTCACTTAAGAATGGCAGAAACTGTTAAACACCAAGCTTATTAAAATCTGTTCTACAATTTCAAGTTTAATAGGAAAAAGGATAGCCAACACCAATCCATGATCAACAAATTTAATTGGAAAAAGGATAGCCAATTTTTTTTATTATTTTTTTTTGTTTAAGAAGGATTACTCTCTTACAGAAGATAAAGAGATATAAAAAGACCTAGATGATTTTAAGACCTAAAATATGTACGTGACCACAAGGATGAAGGCCTTCTATTCTGAAGGTTATAGTCCTTTGAAAGTGTTCAAAAAAATAAAACATTTTAAGGAAAATTCTCATATTCAACTTTAATTCCAAAGAATCAAATAAATCATGCAGCTTTAAACGGAGGAACATGTTGATATACCATCAACTGTTGCTTAAAACTTGGAAAGGGAAAAGCTCGAAGAGTGAAATTCCAAACGTGTATTCACTGTAATAGCCTCCTATCACACCATGAAAATGGTTTATAGGCAATGGTAATTGATCATGGTAACTTTAACCTTTGTGTTCCTATAAAAATTCAGCAAGTTTACTGCTGCCAGAGTATAATGTTCTTACATTGTCCTTTCTTCCTTTGAAGGTATGTGACATAAAACTTCTACACATGCATAGACAGGTTCTGGACAAGGTATTATTATGATCACGAAAATGCCCTCACACAGGAGAGGGAGGGAGAGAGAGACCCCACCTCCAAGAAAGCAGTAAGTGCAGCAATTAATTCACTCTTCACACTGTGGCAGACATCTATATGTTCATCCATTGTCCTAACAGCTTCCCATACTCTTTCTGATATACCTGGACCCAAATTAGGCTTGACAGTGGTGACCCATTCACCATGATTTTTCTTGAATTCATATCTGCTTAAAAGCAAAATGGGTTCAGGAATGGAGATAAGAAGTCACACCATGCTTATTGAACTACCAAATAGACTGGAATATGTATATTTTCACCTCTGAAGCAACCGCATGGCACTTGAAAGCGCTGCTAAGGAGGCTATACTATATTCTTGGTTTCCAGTGCTCCAGAAATGCTTCAAATTTGGAACTTGCTCCTCAACATAATCTCCCAGACTTGAAAACTTTACGCAATGACCTGCAAAATTCATTTGATGTGCTAGCACCTGTTAACAAAAATATTTTTTAGCTCAACATAAGTCCTATTCATCCGACTTCTGTTATTCTCCAGTTTATTGACTGTAGCAACATGATAGGCTTGGATTCACGAGAGACAAAAGATGGCATAAGATTGTAGTTAACAAGCAAGTTTATGGATCCTTGGTTGTCCCATCTCAGGATGGAGTTGCAGCAAGAAGTAAACTTTATATGGAAAATCCTTGTCTCCAATGACTAAACAAACTAAGATTTCTTTTAATGTCTTTTAAAAATGAGATTTAGTCTTTTGGCTGTGAGAAATTGTCAATATTGTGGCTTATTGTTACTCAGCTTTACAGGTTTGAGAGGCTTCTGATTTTTGTACTCTCTTTTTCATTTGCATATTTCTGCTCCTTCAGATGAGGATGCATGTAAATCTGACCACTCCACAAAATAAGGTAACTTATTTTGTCTTTCATTTTCTGTTTCCAACATTAAGCATGGCGTTTGAGCGTGCGGTTCCCAATGACTAATCAAATTCATGGGTTAACAAGTAAAATGTGTTTTCCTTGTAGTCTTTAAGTTCGCATAGGAATTTAAAAGAATTCAAATAGCATCATGATCACACTTACGGCCATAGGACTTCTCCACTGACTGTGTGATAACCCTGGTTAATTGATCTCCTGAAGAATCCATGAGCTTGAAGCAATCCTCTGCAATAACAATATTACTGGGTGCTACAGAGCTGGCATCATGCAATTCCAAAAGAATTCTTCCAACTTGCTTCAAGATTACAGGATCCCTAGCAAACCATCCTGAATAACATTTTCAATAAAACAAATGTCAAAAACTTACATCTCTATGACCACAGACCAAAAGAATATCAAAGAGACTGTGTACATGTCTGCATCCAAGAAAAAGAAAGTTTTGGAAAGAGTAGGGAAAGGGAAAGAAGAGTTAGGGTGACTTAAAAAGCATATTAATACTCAACGAAACATCACAGACAGAAGCAGAGAGGGTGAGAGAAGAGGATTTACAGCCCATTTTACACTCATCGCAACTGCCTATAATGTTATTCAGTAAGCATTCTATCCCATGGCAAATGGACTTTCTCTTGTTCTTACGGCATCACCTAGAGATAGCATTTTACAGTTGCAAATCAGCAAAACAAAGACAATCAAGAAATCCTCTTGATATCCAGCTAACCAGTTTCAAAGCAAAACGAAAAATAGATTCAGCAGACTTGAAAGATTTAATTGCAAACAGCTTACAAAAAGATGTTCAATTAGTTGGCATTGACTTCTAACTGGAATTCAAATTAGAAGAGGATTACCAGTCCATAAGTGGCATTTAAGCAAATCTCATGTTATTTTTCCTCTTGCTTACTTGCTACAATCATCAGTGACTTTGAAATAAGGGATTCTGGTCATAGTACGCAGAACACCAGTCCATCAAATTTGCCTTACATTTTGGAAGGTGATGAGTTTTTCCATTAAGACATCACACACAGGAATATATTAGGCACTACTACATTAAAGAATTAATTTTCCTGAGTTGGGTTTAAAAAGAGAACTTTTAACATGCTATACATCACAATACTAAATTGTACTTCTATGCTGACCTACTGTATCGAAACTCTGTGCCATTGGAATTACTCCCTTGGTGGAAACAATTCCATGGGAGGGCCGAAAACCCAAAAATTCCACAATGTGAAGCTGGAACTCTTACACTTCCTCCAGTGTCAGTACCTGTATTAGATGGAATAATTGTCAACTAGCTATGAGAATTCAATTAGCATACTTGTAATTCTGGAAACTCACCTAAGGAAAAATCTACTGTCATTGCACCAACTGCAACTGCAGATCCGCTAGAGGATCCTCCAGGTACCCGATCTGGAGCACATGGATTAGTTGGTGTTCCATAATGTACATTTTCACCATTTATACTGCCAAAGGACAACTCTTTCAGCTAAAAGGATCTTCTAACTTTAACGAGAATTCCCCAGACCTTTCAATGTGATGCACAATGAGAAAATGAGCCTAAATGCATTTCTAAGGTTGGTAGCAAAAGAACTAACTTTTCAACGCTTCTTTAGCATTTTGGACTAAGGGTAAAGAAAGTAATCATAGATGGCCAGGAAAGGATAAGATTTCATAAAAGAAAAACAGGTCACCAAAGATGACTTATATCTATTTCAATATATTGAGGTGCACGAAACCTAGAGTTGAAATATTTTCATCAAATGTTCATGTTTGACATTGACTCAAGTTTAGATAGAAGTTTTAGATGGACAGTATCTGATATTTACAAATTCAAAACAAGGGGCTTGAAAAGGTACAAATACACCATAAGCCACTTCATTAATCACTAAGGTAGATTAGTGGGGCTCAATTGACATTCGCGTGAGTGAAGACAGAAAGCTAAAAAACTATTTTGAAGTAGTCTAAAATGGGAATATGGACACATCATGTTGACATGGAAGGAGTCTATCTGGTGTGAAAGAATTAAAGACAGGATTCAGCAATCTTGAACTTGGATTTGAGAAATTGACACCAAGTTTCATGTCTAGTTCATGGACAGCATAAAGAAAGCACCAATTTTAGAACTGTGCAAACCTACATAAAAGAGAGAGATGTTTCAAGAATCTCCAGAGATCAACCTATAAACTGATATACTCAGAGATGCTGGGATAACAATATTGAGAATTCAATTTTTTGCAAAACAGGCATTAAATTTGTTTTCTTTAACCTTTGATCCCAAATACTTGGTCAGATAGGCAGTAGCTTTTTAAAGATTTGCGTAATAGGCTTTACCATCTGTAAGCTTGCAACAATTACTCATTGAACTTATCATTAAACCTTCTTTCTTTAACAGCTTTCAAGTTTCAGAGGGTCTTACTTCAGCACTAATAGACGGTTAATCAGAATGACTAGAATACAACACAATTTCAAATGAAAAATTCAGACACACCAGTCCGTTGTGAACTTAAATTTGTTCCATTAGGTTTGCAACTAGACACAATTTATAATTTTTTTTTCTTCTTATTAAGTACTGTAAATTGATAGTTTCTCTTTCTTGATTGTTGGGTATATCAGAATAGGCGTTGAAGCAGGAGTTGAGCTTAATATTATAAAGGAAGTGAGGACAAAATCCTTCCATTAACCAAGTAGACTCCAGGAAGAAACTCTCTAATAAATCTTTAAGAGACAATTCATATAAAGCCCAAAGTTTGCCATTTCTTTAGACGTTGCAAATGTTTCCACTTTGCTATTGATATACTTCATACACAGAAATTATTCTATAGCAAGAAATGCATACAGTTCTGTCAACTTACCATAGATGTTACCTAGCCTCGTGTAAATACCCATTGTCAGCGTGAACTCTATTTCTTCTAAAGAGCCCTTCGAATTTATTTTGACTTTAACCAGAAAGGCTGGTAAATTAGAGGTTGGCTTAGAGATAAGAAGTTAACATACAGCTGATAGAACGCCAACCACCATCTTTTTTCCCATCCAAAATTTCCCCTACTTGTATACCCAATATCACTTGAATTGACAGTTTTTGACACAAATAGGAATGGAGGAATGTGAATCTGGTGTCCATGTCAATATCCTAAAAGCCAAAGAGAGGTAGCTGGATACTTAACAGTCAAAATAGTCATTTTGTTTTACTGAAGAGTACAACTCATCCCTTGTATGCTAGATCATTATGTAACCATTACAAGAAAAGTTTGCTAATAATAAGGAATATGAAAGAAGCTATCAAGAATCGTTCCAGAAGACTATATATAAACAATGTTGAGCTTACCAGCAACTATCTAACCAAATTATGCTGGAAAGCCCAGAAAAGTCACATGAACTTTCACCGCTGAAAGAAACTAGAAAAGAAGCTTCATAGCAAAATTATGAGAACGTGAAGTTCCTTACCTGTAAGCCATTTCATCCATGACAGTTTTACCAACACAAGTGGCACCAGCCTTTAAAAGAGCCAAAAACAACAGGTGCAGTAGATGTTGCAGCAGAATGAGTCCGCGCCCAATCAGGATTTCCAAATCCAGTCACATATCCATCAATATCAAATCTGCCAATCAAAGTTTGACCTATCAATGCAATTTATACATCCCACAACCTAAACAAAAGGAAATGAGAACATTTAAATGGAATCCCAACGTACTAAACGACTTCCTAATTTCGTATACGCAGGATAAACAAACTCTAGAATCCTTATTTTAAAGCCTTCACTCACCCCTGCTATAGGTGTTCTCATAATGAAGTAAATCAATAAAAACAGTAAAAAGGCCAAAATAAGGCAAATTTAAATCAAGAACTTAAAAGGGTTCACTCAATACCACTGAAACACGTGGAGTACTGGGAGATAGAAGCAAAGTTTATTTTTTTGGCAGCTAAAACTCCAATAATTTGCGATTCTCTTTTGCTGTTTTTCCTTTCATATTCACCCTTGAGTCTTGTGTGAGACCCCCCACAAATGGTAGCACGATCCAAACAACAAAATACAATCATCTAAAACAAGACTAAGAAACTACACAAACATGTTGAGCACCACGAGACCGACTGTGTACTTGGTTCGTATATAAGAGCATATGTTGGATAAGACCATATTGGCAAATGATGATTGAAGTAAAGAAAAGGGGCAACTCACATGTCTTTGACAGCAAAAGTGAGGCCACTCAAGGGGAGTTGAGATGATGAAGAGTCTGGTTTTAGGATGAACTTGTCCATTAAAGCTCCATTGTCTGATGAGCCTTTTGCCATTCTCTCCTCTTACTCAGTCTGGCAGTGTGATAGCGTGCTTCTCTTCCCAGGAATTAAACGCTGCCAGTATCCTGGAGATAAGGAGGCGACGGCGTCGTTCGATGATTTGATTTCTAGCCACTATATTAACGATAGTGGGACCAAAGTGTCCAACGATTACAGCCACTAATTAATGGCTTCGTTTGAATTAATTGTTTCTGAATGTTTTTTAAAATATTTTTAAAATGGCATTTTAGGGGTATTTTTGAAAATATATTTTACGATATTTTTAAAATTTAAAAATTTAAAAATTTAATAAGATATTTTTAAAATTGCATAAAACCTAACAACCACTCGTCACCATTTCACCATGACTCCCCCTTCCCTTCTCTTTCCTCATTTCTCCTCCCTCTCCCCTTCACCACCACTGCCTCCCTCCCTCCCTCCCTCCTCCCTTTTCCCCCTCTTCCTCCCTCCCCCTCCCTCCCCCTCCCTTTCTTTCTTCTTTCTCCCTTCTCCCTTCCCCTCCCCCTTAGACTAACCCTGGACATAGCTGGTGCAACCTTCTATATCACAACCAGAATTGTTGGCGCAACCTTTTTGGTCACGATCCAATCTAGTTGCTGCTGTTAGGCGCACCTGAAGGGTTGCAGCCGGAGCAGCTACTAGGTATTGGGGGAGGGGAAGGGAAAGAAGATGAAGGAGAAGGAAAAGGAGAGGAAGGAGGAAAGGAGAAAAAATGAGGGGGAGGAGAGAGAAGGCCTTCCGAAAGTGGCAGTGGAGGAGGTGACAGTGATGGTGGAAGAGGGTGGAGGGAGTGGCAAATAATGGTGATGGTTGGTGGTATTTTTATTTTGTTTATTTTTTGTAAGTTGTTTTTGAAATATAAGGCAATGTTAATAGAGTGTGCTATTGTAAATTTGTAGATGAAGAAAAACACAAAACAAAAATGTTTTTTCTTGAGAAAGAAAAAGCGTACCGTATGATAAAAACAAGTATGATCAAGATTTTAAAACTTTTGGCGATCCACTCCCTCAGATTTTTCCATTAACTCTTATGAATCCGCCCCTTCCCCTTAGTGTGACTTAGGAGTAGATGTAGAATAGATCGACAAAAAAAAAAAAATTTAGAATTGACGCGTCCTTTGGTGTTGCGATGCATTTGCAAAAAAAAAAAAAAAAAGGAACTTTGAACCGGTAAAGTGACATTTAACAACTAATTTTCTATAGGGTATCTAATAACTAATTTCTCGTAACTCAAGAAGCCCAGTATTTGATAATCTAAAAACACTTTTGTTAAAAGAACTTGTATCAGAAATATTTCTTTATGAGTCACCGTAACCTCAAACAGGGCTTAAGATTGATGGAAAAAAGTACATATCAAAACCAAAATAAAAAATCATAAAACTACTAATCTCTCTCTCTTCCAAAAAGAAAAAAAATACCACATTTCAAATAATTGTATAGTATAAACAATACTCGTAACAACAACTGCTACCAAAGTTAATTTACTGAGAATTTGGGGAAGCTTTGTTTAGCTAGTAGATTCAATTTTGGTCTTCTAACTTCTAAAAAGGCTAAGCACCCAGTTAAGTACAAACTGTAGGTCAAACCTTGGGTAGATATGATCATCGTAGATGTAATGGTTCAGATTGTACCATACCACTTGATGAACTAGTGTGACCCAGTATGGGCCATTGGGTCTTTGAAAATCGATCTACCCAAGTGTGAGCCTAAAATATAAACACAAACATGATGAAGGAGAAGGGATCCACATAATGTTGGGGTGAGGTAATTACCACTACCGGATAGAGATGATGTTCCACTGGGTACAAAGAGAGAGGTCAGAGATTATATTACAAGACCAGAAGGATGGAATAGAACGAATTAATCGGAAGCTAAGGAAGAAATTCTACTCTGTACAATCAGAGTCCTCATCAAATAAGTACAAGTTTGGAATTACAGGGGCATGTTCACGAGGTTCTTCCTCATCCTCACTTATTTCAGGAATTTTCCAACCCAAATTCTTCAGATAGACTTTATCGTATGCATCAATATTCAATCCTGATGCAAGAAACATTTCCAACTCATTCACAAATTGATTTGTTCTGCCTGTTAGGAAGCGTCTGGCTGCCTCAGAGACTAAGATTCTAAATCTTTCTCGCTTTGCCTCAGGTGAAGTTCTTGAACTGGTTTGCTCATTTCTGTGAACATGAGGGTTTGTGGCGAGCTCACAACTCCAAATAATTGGAATATCAATGGAACCATGTCGAAGACAAAAATATAGTGCTATAAACCAAAAGAGGAACGTCTACTGTAATCATGCTGCCTAAAATTGCTGCAATTTATTCCAATGAACACAACCATACACAGTCATATTACCTTCTCCAGGATTCAATAACACCGAGTATGTGATGAACAATAATGTCAATATCCTCCTCCTGGATGCAAAATAATGAAGGAAGTATATTAGTAAACTCTTAAAACACAGCTTTGTGTAAGAGATGAGTCAGTTCCATTTCGCAGAACTGAAGTATACCATGACCATTTTGTACAGCAGGCAGTTTCCATTCCTAAGGTGATGATTGTCACATCTCATGCATAGTCTGGGCATAAAACATGGAATTCAGACAAATACTAACAAGCTTACACTTTTCTATCAACAAAAGAGTCTGGGAGCTGGCAGAGAAGTAAAATGGTGTCAGAAATAGAGATCTAGAAAGCTTCACAGGTTTTTTAATGAGCTACATTGCCAAAAAGGTTGATAGGCTAAGGTGCAGCCCCAGGCACAGAGTGGTTCATGGACTTCAAGCAGGAGCTAAAGTTTCCAAACCAATCACATTTTTCTTGTTTTTCATTCTTTTTCTTGTGTCTTGCCCAACAGCTCCCCATAAAGATCAAGATCCTCTATGCAATTAAAGATTACAAATGCTAATGCATCAAGTAAATGAAAAGGGAGAAAGATAAAATCAACCTGAGTTAAAGCTTGAATTTCCCTTCTCATCCAGTCATAAAGCCAATGACTTGGCTGAAGATACTTGTGCAACTTCCAATAACGGGTTGGATTAAATATATCAATTAATATACCTGTTTATCTTGCGTTAAACAAAGAAAGGGACACTTGGTCATGTAAAACCCGAAGCAATGAAAGAAAACATGGTTCCTACTAAATACAACAGAGGGGCAAAAAATTAAGTACGCTTATGAAATGACAAAGGAGAAGCATGGTACCTGTTTCACAGTAATAGGACTGTAGCCTGTATTTGTGTGCTTTTGTAAAGAAATCACTGAGGATTTGATTAACAAAAGTATGAGCAAAACCCTACAGTGACTTGTACAAGTACAATTGATGAAAAACCATAATACCTATTATGAAAATCCTGAGCAATGAAATGCCTTTGGAAAGAAATTCCATCACATCCATGTATCATAGAAAAGTTCTCAGTCTGCATGTCAGAGATACTAGAAAGTTGATCTTCACCGAAAAAAAGAAAATAATACTACTCCAAAGAAAGACAAACAACAAACAGGAAAATAGATGCACCAATTAAGGGATAACTGAAGAATTCATTAGTCCCTTCAAATTTCCTTTTTCTTCTAGTATCTTTTGGTTGGAGTTGTTGAATTATATGCGATTATTTCAAAAGCTTTTCTGCAGAAAAGAAGCACCAGCACTCTTGGAAAATTCTTACTGTAAGTAGAGGCTACATGACATATAATTAGGTTCCATGGGCTAATCTAGAGGCAAGGTACCACAGATAATGGACTTGTAAAGCAAGTAGGGATCCTGTATTTGTTGACCATTCTTTCCCTTTCCTACTCATTCGACTACTTCAGAACTGACCCCTGTTTCAATCATAGAGCATCTAACAGATTTACCTTTTCTTGTTTTCATTTATCCCCTTCACCTTAACTGGTTTGCAATAAAGGAAATGCTAATACTCATGGTTGGCCTCTTTAAATAGTCCTACAAATCCTGTTTAGCGGTCACTCCACAACACCTATACTTTTGCTACTGAAGGCAAAACAATTAGTCCTAAAACTCACTTCATAAGATCAATTAGCACCAAAATCATAAATAAAGCAAACGAACTCAGCATTTTTTTTAAACAACTCTAGACAAATTCCCCACGTTTCTGATAGAAGTTTAGCCTGAATATCAGCCAAGTGACAAATTTCATGTCACTTAGTATCATAAGCAAAAAGGGAATTTTGGTAAATAAACAAACAATATCTAGCATATACGCGCTTCCCTTCCATCTTATTAAAAGACAGGAAAACCAACAGAGACACATATAACTGCAACTCTTTGTAGATGTCATTTAATTAGACCATATCCTTTTGACCAAAAGATTCAAACTTCACCATGAGTTCAGAAACATGAACTGTTCCCAAGGAATCAAGTGAACGAAAGTAATCTAACTCTCAGAACAAAAAACCAAACCTTGCATAAAGGACATTTTACTGAAGTAGGTGGTGCAGAGTGCTTGTAAGCTGCCACTTTTGTCCAACGCAAAATGCAGTTGTAGCAAAATTTATCTGTAAAGCCACAGCTCAGTTACTGACCAAATGGTTTTCCCAAGAAATTGTAATTCAAGTCAAATTTCTGCAGCTGTGGGATTCAAATATTTATACACTGACTTAAATTATTGTTTACATTCTAGTACTAAGTATGCCTTGAATGATTCAGCATTTCATCTCTCCATAACCAATGCATTTCTTAAAAATTAAGGTCCTAATTTCAGTAAAATATCCAACCTTTGGGATTCTAGTTATCCATTCTATCCTTCATCAGACAAATAAAAAAACCCCCAAAAACTCGTTAAACAATCAAACTAGGGAGGAATAATTGGTGGAACTTACAGAAGAGTAGATAAAGGAAACTGTAAGGGACATGGAATAAGAATGTGATATCTTTGTTAAACAAATTGATTCAAGAATTTGATAGCTCAGAGCACTTAAACGAACTTTTGATATAAATCTGAGGGCTTCCCACAAATTTTGAAACAAATTCTCCATTGCATCTCCAATTAGGGTTTCAAGAACTGCAATATTCCCACAAATTCTCCATTTGACAGTTCAGACACTTAAATGAACTTTTGACGTAGATTTGAGAACTTCCCACAAATTTTTTGAAACAAATCCTCCATTTACATCTCCAATTAGGGTTTACAAGTACTGCAAAATTCAAACTTCTCGACTAAATTCAATCAAATTCTTGCTATTTTATTTGAAAGGAATTATTGTTCAAAACCTACTAAGAACAGAAAAGTAAATCAGGAAGAGTATAGTCGTACGGAAACATTGGTCCAAATACGACTCATCGATGACGGGTCCGAGGCAGATGGGGCACGGGTTCGGGTTTGGATTCGGATGGGGAGAAAGTGTATCGCCCTTGCTCTGATGGTGCTCCATTTTCTTAAATTTCTTTCTTTTTTTCCCAGACTAAGAAGAAATAGCCAATCGAAAAAACCAGTCTGTAGTCTGTACTAATGCCGTGGTTGCTCTCCGGTTGCTCTCCTACTTATTCAAGAGAAGCGGTTGAGAGAAAGCGGGGTTTGGAGGCAGCTTAAGAATAACGCTTCTAGAAGGTACTTCTAATTTGTAATTGTTCAAGTAATATTTACCCAATGCTCAATTTGGAATTTCCTTTTGTGAAGCTACAATTCTTTGTGACCAAAATTACGAAAAATTGAATATGGAATTATCTTTTTTTATATACTTTTTCTTCCCCCTTCCCTTAATCCCTTCCTATCCCTCAAATTTGACAGCTAAGTTTGAACCCTGATCTATCGGACTGACATAAAATCCCTGATAATGACTATTGATTTGAATATGAAATTATCAATATGAACTGTTGGGAGGGCATAAGTCCCTGACAAAGGCTATTGTCTTGAATCTGGAATTATCGACTAGCCTTTAGTGATACCAATTTTAAACTTTAAATTGTAAAAGACAAAAGAAATCTAATACATGTGGGAATTTTTGTATGAAGCCTAAAATGGCAGGATCAAACTGTGATGGTACTAACACAGCACCAATTCTCCTTTACCATCATATCAGTAGCAAAATGTACTAACAAAATTTTTTTTTCTTAACGATGAGTAGAAGAAATTTATTCCAATTCCCTTGGAAGCTATGTAGTTGTTAGCACAAATTTGTGTAGGACTTGAACAAGACATCAAGATTCTTCTGAATTTGGAGTTTTATGTTCAACTAGCTAGAAAAGAGGTTGAAGAAAGGGATGATCAGATTGACGAAACAGGGAAGGATAAATTGGGACAGCAAAAATAAGCTCATGAACAGAGTCTGGTATATCAAAATAATTAGCTGTTGATTATCTTCTTCTTCTCTATTAGGATGGAGTAATTGGAGTATATGCAAAAGTAATTCATGATGTACAAAATTATATCTCAAGAATACAAAAAATTTTTTTTTTGGATAAAAGCAAAGCTTTTCATTAACCCAAACTTTCAGCCAAGATGACTGAGGATATAGTAGCTGGTGGATCAATCCACCACAATACACAGTCAATGATTAGTCTAGGTAATTGAGCAACCCTATGAGCTGCTCCATGACAAACTCTCCTAACCCAAACAAAAGCACAGGAATCAAAGATAGACAAATTACGATGAACATCATGAATTAAAGGTACGATCTGATTAATGCGGAAATAGTAGTGGCAGATAAATGCATAAAAACCCTGAGGTTCCTGATCTCCATCAAATCGAATTTCTTAGAATATCGTTAAAATTGAAAATTGTCAGAGAAATGGTGTTATTTGGTGGGGTTTGCCGAAAAAGGGGTCGCCGCATCTGTGACGTGAGATTTCTAATAAAAACAATTATACTTTTCATTTATTTTTGGATCGCTTTGGTTTTTTTTTTCCCGCCGCTCATTTCATGAACGGTAAAGGAATGTGCTTAATTGTTTTTTAATGCATTGCCGCTCAACTTGTGAGCGGCGATCGATTGTCTTTTTTTTCCCTTTTTAGTAAAACATAATTTTTATTAAAAGCTAACCGCGACGAAGTTTTTTTCCCCCCGGTAAAACGTAACCTTAATTAGGTTTGAGGGTTTAACGTTTTACCTGAAATCCTAATTTTCAAACCATCACATCACAGTGTAACCCTTTAACCTAATTTTAAAATCAAAATTCTTGAGAATGAAGTAGATGAAGAAGATGAAGAAGATGAAAAGCTAAGAGAAATATGAAGAAGATGATGACCACACCAGAAAAAGAAAAGTTGTGAGAGAGTTTCTAAAGTAAGTATATGAGGACCACACCAGAAAGAGCAATGTTGTGAGAGACTTGAGTTTTCTCAAGTGAATACATAGATAAGAGAGAAAAGTTGAGATTGTCCGTGAAGATGAGGGATGAGTCGTTATTTTCGGTAATATAACAAATAATTGGAGTAGTGCTAGTTTGACTACAAATTGTTTTTTGACTAAATCATGAACTTTGATTTGTAGATCTAAAAACTTTGTGATGGATCGGCGGTGGAAAAACTAACGCTGAAAATTCAAATTGCGGCGTTAGTTTAAAAAAAAATTAGTGCATGGCCGTATAAAGAAATAATAAGCATGACAATCACAATCGTTGGTTAACTTAGGTTAGGTGGGATGGACGGTGGCAAACTATAGCCGCAATCGAGGTTTGCTGTTTTACTTTTAAAAAAATTGCTTTTTCAATTAAAAAAAATTAATTTTGGCCGCAATCAAAAATTGCTTTTTCACTTAAAAAAATTATTTTGGCCACAATCTGTGTCCGTTGATCAATAGTGCATAGTAAAAACAAAAAATTGACGCCGCAAATTTGATTTGCAGCGTCGGAAAAAAAAAATAAAAAAGGTTGACGCCGCAAATGAAAAATATTTTAAAAAAAAACTGAATGCCGCCAAGAAATCAGAAATAAGGCTAACAAAATTTATCCATATTAGCTATAGCTGTCATGTCTGTGTCGATATCGACAGAGCATGAGCGGCGAAAGCTTGGGAGAAAAAAAAAAGGGGGAGAAATTATAGAAGAGTAAAGCAACCAAAAATAAATGTAAATTAATTGTAATTTTATTGGTAGCCTCAAACCTTAAATGCGGCGACTTTTTTTTCGGCAAGCCCCACCAAACAACACCATTTTTCTAACAATTTTCAATTTTACCAATATTCTTACAAATTCGCCCCATCAAATATGTAGACTTTACAATGTGAAAGAATTGAGTTAGAAACCAGGCGTAGTTGTTCCACCATATCAATATTTATCCAGATGATGCCTGTCTTAATTTTCTTTTGAAGCTTTGACCTGCATAATTGCAATTCAGTTAGCTAAAATTTCAATCTCTCAACATCCTGTTTCATAAGTGCAATTTCCTACAAAGATTTTGTGTATCCATTTCCTAAAGCTTTATTCACTCTTATTATTGCTTGTGACTTGGTTCTCTGATAATTTGATCCTGCAACTGTAAAAGACCTTGTCATAGCATCTTGTTCAAGAAGTAAGAGTTGTGTCATGATGTTTACTGGCAATCTATCGTTCTTGAAGGCATGTTGACGGACCTCTTGTGGCTGTTTATTGTGGTGAAAGACTTTTGCATATCTTGCTTCTCTCTTCTTCTATCAGGTTTGGAAATGCCTGTATATAAGTTTAAGGCAAATCTCAATTTGAGCAACATGTCAAACATTCGCGAAAAAATGAATAAGGGATAGAATATATTCTTGCTCTGTACCATGACCTAAATTGGATTTGTAATAAAAATACCTATTTCTCTGGATTTGCCTAAAGTTTGGGCAAGCATTTTGAACTTCGTCTAATCAGACTAATTGAAATGTGAAAAGTGAACAATTTCACTTGACATGACATCTTTCTATGCATTTGTAGGGATCTTATGCCTATCATACTTGATAAGAGAACTACTCTTTTTTCCTTTCTCCTCAAATATAAGAAATCAAGTAGAGTTGCATATCTTGAGATACATATCTATAGCTCTGTAGAGGTTGTCATGACAGTGCCTAGCATTATTTGGCAATACTTCAACAAGTAATTAGAAACTTGTTGCTAAAAGATTTACATCTCTTGCCACTAGCACAGTAAACTCATCCACCAATCTTCCAACGACAGTCTAATTTGATGTGGAGTTGCTGGAAAACTTCAGCAAACATAAACTTCCACAACTTTAGTCACAACATCGACGTCAAAAAGAGTAGTTCTATGCTTAACTAGAAGATCGGTTGCCTTGTTGCTCTTCGAAACTAAAACTACTCTTCTTTCAAGTTGACACAATAATTTAGATCTTATTTTCAAGATATGACCAAACTTGACTAGATGAAGAAGAAAATTGCAGGACACTGAACTTAGGACACTGAATTTTCCTCCACTACTAATATCCTCATCAGATATTCGGCTATAACTCTATGTAGCTGGGTTTCAGAACTTTTCTACCTCATATTGCAATCTGCATCTTTGATTTTGGAAAGCCACTTTCTTGTCCAATGACCTACACAAGATCTCAAAAGCTTATGTATAATTCTTTTTCTTCTCATTGGTGCAACCACTTCAACAAACTGATCTATATGAAGAGTTGAAACATCTTCAAACCACCAATCCTCTAGCAAGTTCCTGCAAACATTCATCAACATTTCACCTTTGCCAAATCCATTTGAATTATTTTCCATACAAGGCTTCCAGACAATTGTTTCTAAGCACCGTCTTAAAATTTGTAAATCTCTGGCCCATGTGGAGATGGATTCACAACTTTTCAAAATCTGAAATATGTCTTTCCAGGATGAAATAATCATATAACTGAGAAAAGATTCTGTTTCAGACATGACATTTCCTTGTTGATGATCATCAGTCATTTCCAAGAAGTGTGCAGCATAGTTTAAACGAGAAATATTGGGTGTTGTAAAACTAATTTTCCAACCATAAGAAAATTTTACCACTAATTCAAATTCTTTAACATCTCTAGGTAGATTGTCTATACAGACAGTTGGATTATTTCATCTACTGCTCTAAGTTACCAATCTCTTTATACGTCTACTTCTTGGGAACATAGGAACCTGAAAGAATTTGATCATCTTAATGAAGTTTTAATTCATTTAGAATTAAAACCACAAGTATATGGACATGAATTATTAGACATCATTTAAGTTTCAAAAATCACCTTATGTAAGTGAAATGTTTCTTCTCCAATTTGTATTATCAAATCACTTGCTACTTTGGCCTTGATCAACATATGATGATCAGATGGAGAATAATCAACTAACACAGTCAATTATGATAAATAAGTAGCAAGATTGTACAAATTCTAGCTTCTTGTTTCTTTTTTCTAAAGATTCTTCTGCAATACTTGACTCAGTAGGAAAAATTACGAAACGATTACGTTTTTCAACCAATTTTGATCCACAAGATAGAATTTCTTTCTTTAAACTTTTAATGCGCATAGAAGCCATCTGAGGACTAATGATGAAAAATTATACTAACTAGTTATTTCTTGCAGAATATAACATCTAGGCACACTGTCTGATCCTTTAATAAAAAGCAAAAAGAATACTCACAAACCACAAGTAGAATTTCTTAGCAAAAGGTCACTTTCATACCCTGTTCCAATGATTGTGTATCATCTAACAATGAATTAGACCTGTTAAATTATGTTGTAGCCTTCTTTAATGTTTTTATTGATTGAAGTTCAAGATCCTATTGTCCATGCGAATAAATATTGGCCTCAGATTAAAGCATAGTTAATTTTATATTAACAACTAAATTAGTTGGAGCATGATTGAAAATTTTGATGGAGGCAGTATTTCTCTACAAGCCCCCATGTAACATCAGCTGATGGAAAAGAACCAGTCTCTTTATACATAAACTTGGACTAAAAATGATGGAAAAAGGTCTACAATTTCCATAGCCAGTTGGATGGACGAGGCTAGTAGAGCAAGTGGCTTTATGTTTATTGGTTCCTGTTATCCATTTGCATGGATATGCATTGACTAGAGATAGCAAAAAATAAGCACCTCTCTTAATTGCCTTTTAGTTAGCATCTATTACAACATTTAGTATTTTTCCAGAAAAACAACACTTGGGTTAATAAAATTGATCTTTCTACTAATATCCCATAAGTTATTTTATTAGAAATACACCTAAATTGATATAGTTTGTGCTAAAGTTTAGTTTCTAGTAAAATTATTTCCATTTTTGGAATAACACTTACATTTTATTATGTTTCAATGATGGAACTTCGAGTGGATTTGAAATATAATTTCTCAATCAGTACATTTAATCGTAGGACACGGGGAGGACATAATCAGGGTCATTCATATTGACTTTTTTGGCATAAGTTTCTGTCCCACATCGGTGGGACAGGTCTTGGAGGGAGTGTTTGAGAGTTATAAATTAATATTCTCCCCTTTCAATTGATAGACACCAAAAAAAATTTTGTATTCTTTCTTCTCCCAAATTAATAAGAGCAGGTTACTTAAGCGGTGCTCGAAAATTAGGCACATTTGGCTGAACTCCGTTATTAATTTCGGATGTATTCTTTTCTTATTTCTTTTATTAAGCATTTATTTGATAGTTGTAATTTTTGAGTGGGAAATTAATTGGTTTCCCAGACAAGTGGTATCAGAGTCGAAGGTTCGTCCTTTGACTTGTGTGTAATTTGTTATATTGAATATTACCATTTGAGTCTGAAATGGCTTTAGACAATTCACCGATAAATGTGTCCATGTCAAAAATTACATCTGGGGCATCATGTGGTCGAGAATTTCAATGTCAAGTATGAAGCTAGCGATGGAGATATTTGACAATACTGGCCATTTCGGCATGTGATAAGGTGAGATCATAGATTCTCTTTTTCAACAGGACCTTGAAATTGTCATTGAAGAAAAGATACCAGATGACATAGAAGAGAAGGAGTGAAGTACCATAAATCGGTTGGCATGCGGAACTATTTGATCGTATTTGTCCAGAGAACAAAAGTATACTTTCAAGAATGAGACTTCTTCACGAAAATTATGGAAGGCATTGGAGGAGAAGTTTCTGAAAAGAGTGGTCAGTATAAACTCGTTATGAAGAAAAGGTTGTTCCGATTCAATTACCGACTAGATACTATTATGAATGAACATATCACTATGTTTAATCAGTTAGTAGCAGACCTATTAAATTTAGATGTGAAATTTGAAAATAAAGATTTGATTTTGATATTGTTGTCATCCCTTCCTGATAAATTTGAAACATTTGGAGACTATGTTATTTTATGGGAAGGAAAATGTGTCTTTAGATGCTGTATGTTCTGTTTTATATAGTCATGAATTAAGAAAGTAGGATAAAATGAAAAATAAAGTAGTTACAGCAGATGAAATGTTAGTGATAAGAGGTCGTCAATAAATCCAATCAAAGGGGAGAAGAGGAAGATCGAAATCGAAAAATAGAGTTGCCAAAAATGAGTATACTTTCTGTCATGCGAAAGGGCATTGGAAGAAAGACTGTCCAAAGTTGAAAAGAAAGGGAAAGCTCCTCAAGACGTAAATGTTGCAGGGTGCAAAAGTGATGCGGAATCAGATTTCTCTTTGAACATATCACCTCCAACATCCCATTCAAATGAGTAGATTTTGTATTCAGATGAGTGTTTTTTTGAATTTGAAGAACTTGATGGTGGAGTTGTTTATATGAGAAATGACAATCCATGTAAAACAGTTGGGATAAGTTCAATCAAGTTACATAATTATGATTGATCCACTAGAATCTTGAAAGATGTTCGGTACGTGTCGAATTTGAAGAAGAATCTCATTTCTTTGGGGGTCTTAGAGTCAAAAGACCTGATTGTGATGATGCGAGATGAAATTTTTAAAGCAATTTCGAGAGCACTTGTGATGTTGAAAGGTGTGAGGAAGAATAATATGTATTACTACGAAAGTAGTACAGTTGTTGGGACAGCAGCAGCAGCAATATCTTCTAGTAGCAAGAAGGATACGGAGATAATAAAGTTGTGGCACATGCAATTAGAATATGTTGGTGAAAAATTTTTACAAAATCTTGCCAAACAAGAATTGTTGAAAGCTATGAAAGCTTGCAAATTAGAATTTTATGAGCATTGTATTCTGAAAAAACAGAGAATAGTGAAATTTGGCACTAACATCAATAATACCGAGGGTATTTTGAATTATGTGGATTCAAATGTGTGAGAACCTGCCAAAACTCCATCCCTTGGAAGCAGGTACTATTTTGTCACTTTTGTTGATGATTTTTTCAGAAGAATTTGGGTGTCTATTATGAAGAACAAGGATGATGTGTTAGGGGTTTTTCTTAAATGGAAAACTCAGGGTGAAAATCGACAGGAAGAAAAATCAAAATTCTTCAAACAGACAACGGTGGAGAATACAAGAGTGATCCCTTCCAAGAAATATGCCAAGAGTATGACATAGTTGACACTTCACAATTAGAAGAACACCGCAACGGAATGGAGTGTCAGAGTGTATGAACAATACACTAGTGGAGAAAGTTCGTTGCATGCTGTCTTATGTTGGGTTAGACAGAAAGTTTTAGACTGAGATTATAACATACGCTCAACATCTAATCAATTGCTTGCCATCATCTGTAATAGGTGACAAGATTCCGTTAGAGGTATGGTCTAAAAAACCTGCAATAGACTATGATTTTTTACATATTTTTTGTTCTACTACATATTATCATGTAAATGAATCAAAATTAGATCCACGTGTAAAGAAGTCTCATTTTATGGGATTTAGTACTGGAGTTAAGAGATATCATTTGTGGTGTTTAGAAACAAAGAAGATCATTATTAGCAGGGATGTTACCTTTGATGAATCTACCACATTGAATAAGGTAGCATAAGATGGGACCAGTGGTACTCCGTAACAAGTGGAGTGTACATCGAAACAAGTGGAGTTTGAGCAGATAATGGTGAGCCCAACAAAAAACACCATCAGTGACTCTCCCATGGCAGAAAAGGGTCAGATAAGGAAGAGGTTTCAACCCAAGAATCTCAGCAGCAGCAAGAGTCAATTGTTGTCAATAGGCTAAGACGAGAAATTCAAAAAACCTACTCATTTTGCTGACATGGTGGCCTATGCACTTCCAATTATTGATGTTCCATATATTTTTCCTGAAGCAGTTCAAAGTATAAAGAATGGTAGATGGAAAGATGCTATGGAAGAAAAGATGCAATCTTTTCAGAAGAACAAGATGTAGAAGTTGACACAACTACCGAAGGGTAAGAAGGCAATTGGATGCAAATGAATATTTGCAAAAAAAAAGGATTTCCTGATAAGAATGATGTTCGCTACAATGCAAGATTGGTGGCTAAAAGCTATACTCAGAAGGAGAAAATTGATTATAATGAGGTATTTTCTCCAGTTGTTAAGCATTCTTCTATTAGAATCATGTTGGCCTTGGTAGCATAGTTGAATTTGAAACTAACTCAATTTGATGTGAAAATTGCGTTCCTTTACGATGACTTGAAGGAAGAAATCTATACGTCTCAACCAGATAGATTCAAAGTTACTGGTAAAGAGAATTAGGTTTGTAAACTGAACAAATCGTTGTACTGATTGAAGCAATCACCCAGACAATGGTACAAATGATTTGACCAGTTCATGATGGGTCAAAAGTACACAAGAAGCAAATACGATCAATGTGTCTATTTGCACAAGTTACGAGATGAGTCCTACATCTACTTACTCTTGTATGTTGATGATATGTTGATAGCGTCAAAGAGCCAAATTGAAATTAATAAATTGAAGACTTAGTTGAGTAAAGAGTTTGAGATGAAAAATTTGGAAGAAACCAAGAAGATTCTCGGCATGGAGATAAGTAGGGATAGAATGAGAGGCAAACTTTGTCTCACATAGAATTAGTATTTGGAGAAGGTACTACAAACGATTTGATATGAATAGAGATTCAAAACCTGTAAGCACTCCATTTGCTCCTCATTTGAAACTTAGCAGCCTATGATCTCCAAAGACCAATGTTTTCAAACTCGGACCGTCAATTGAACCGGTGAAGTGAAAGGGTCGAGGTTCAACCGGTCGGACCGGTTCAACCCCGGTTCAATAAATAAATAAATAAATAAATAAATAAATAAATAATATATATATATATATATATACACACACACACCTATGCACATAATAAGATATAAATGCTAAACCACAATTAACATAAGAGCAATATCCAACAATTAACACACACAATTAACATAGTTATCCAACTTACATGTCCAATTGTCTAAATATTAGAATTAACAAAAAACAATACAAGTCTAGAAAACAATCAAAAGATCCAAACAAGTCTAGTTCCTGAGGCTTCTATAATCTTCTTTGTCATTTTGGGACAACAAAGCTTCAAAAAAAGCCATTTTGACAAGTCGTCATCATCATCCAAGACCATTATATGAATCACTGACAAGTAATAAAAGTATAAAATCATATTAGTTTCATCCCACCAACTGATACCAATCTTAAAAATAAAAATAAAAGAATACAAGTAATTCTATACCAATTACCATTTGAACATTTAATGCCAATCATCATCTTCATCATTAAAAAAGTTTCGACGCTGAAATGTTTCTAAATCAACATCTTCTGGTTCATCTTCATTATCTAAAAAATCAGCATATTTAATTATATACATATTCAACAATTGAATATCATATCATATTAGCTTTATTTTTGCATCAAACTAATGATTTATATCAGACTAACCTTCAAGTTGTTCAGAATTTGAACATTGACCATGAATTGGAAGTTCTTCAAGCTCTTCCTCTAACTCCTCATAATCAAGCTCCCCTTCTTGTTCTTCTTCAACCACCCAAAATTCTGTTTTATCAATTGACTCATAATCAACGGGATCATACGATCTCTTTTGCTGATTATGCCTACAACATATATATATACACAAACACACAACATATACACTTAGTTAGTTCTAAAATATTTTCTTAAAAAGAATGAAATGTCATTTATAAAAATAAACCATTTACATATACCTATACTGCAAACGCAAATTGTAATGCACATATACAAGATCATTGAGCCTTTGATGCTCCAACCTATTCCTTTTCTTAGTATGAATACGTTCAAAAACACTCCAATTACGCTCACATCCTGAAGAAGAAGCTGTTTGACTCAAAACTCGAATTGCAAGTTTCTGTAAGTTGGGAGCATCACAACCAAAGAGTTTCCACCAATTCTCTGTCATATTCAAAATTTAAATATAAACAAAATATTTATAAATTAGATATATATATTAGAAAGATTTAAATGCTAGAACCAAATAAATATTACCTGGTCTATCTTTCTTGCTAGTAAGAATAGCAAGTTTTCTGCCAAAACTTCCCTCCCGCTCTCGATACATTCCAATTTCTTTTGTTAAATTTTCCACACTACACCAATCCACCTTTGATTCTATGTAATCCAACAAACCATTTGTAATTTTTGGATGTGTAGAGAATGTGGCAGTGTCATATTGAAAAGCGGGATTTAAAAAATATGCCGTAGCATGCAAATTTTTCCTCAACATCCTATCCCATCGGTCATTGATGATATCAATGTAAGACTTATATAGTCTTTCAATATTCTTAAACAACTTCTTGATTCCAGTAATTGCTCTAAACATACCTTCATACACATACCCCAAAGAAGGCCTTTCATCAGTGTCACAAACTCTCAACAACCGAATAATAGGACCCATTATTCTCACCGTAATCAAACAATTATTCCAAAATCTATCATCCAAAACAATTTGTTTGACCTCTTTTCCTTTGTTCATTTTCAAGAAATTTTTGTAATCTTGACTAGTGACTAAAGCTTGTAAGCTGTCTTTGTGATCATGTAAGCTCTGTAGTGCAATAAAAGTGGTGGCAAATCGAGTCTCCCCGGACGAATAATCTCCTTCCACCCATTAGTTTTTCTCAACCAATTCAGAACATATTTATGATTATACACAAAAACAGTTACTGTAGAAGCAAGAGAAACTAGAGATTTAACAGTACCCATTTCACCAATATCCTTCAAAATCAAATTGATACAATGGGCAGCACATGGAGACCAGCAAATAGTTGGATATCTTTCATTTAATAAAGTTCCAGCAGCCTTATAATTGCTAGCATTATCAGTGACTAAATGCACCACATTTTTGGAACCAACCATTTCAACAATTTCAACAAACAGATTGCACAAATTTTCTGCATTTGTCACAATGTCCGATGCATCTATAGACTTAATAAAAGATATACCCTTAGGACAATAAACCAGAAAATTGATCAATGGTCTTTGTCTACTATCTTTCCATCCATCACCCATTATAGTGCATCCAGTTTCAGCCCAAGTATTTCGAAATGAATCAACAACTAACTGGCACATCTTTCTTAGCATCTCGCAACAAAGTGACTCGCAAAGAATGATAAGATGGAGCTCTATAACCATGACCCATTGATGCTATTTGATCGATAGCTTTTTGAAAAAATGGAGAATTAACAGCATTAATGGGAATACATGCATCATAGAACCAAAGAGCAATGGCCATATCAGTATTTTGCCATTTATCCTTACTTTGCAAACAAGCTTTGATAGTAGGTTGAGAACTATCACGTCCACCCTTAAAGAAAGCACGAATACCTGTAGGAGCAGTGGTTTTTCTCTTTCCTTTACCTAATGATGTATCAGCCTCATTCATTGAAATTTCCCTTACTCGAGGAGGTGGAACCTCTTGCACTTCATCGCCAACAAATTCGTGCACTGGTTGACCAAAAGGATTTTCGACCCCAAAATCTCCTCTTTTTTCTTTAGATTTTTTATCATTCTCTTGCAAAGATGTTAATATTGCAAGCCTCACTGCTGGATCAACATGTGGACACGAAGTAACACTGCCCGTTACTCCTGCTAAGTGTTGCTTCATTCGGTGGATGCCACCCCCATGAAATACTTTCAAACAAAAAATGCAGGTCATGGTTTTTCTTCCTTGTGCATTTCTGCCCTCAGAAACATATCCCCATGCTATATCCGTCTTCTGCCTATGGCCTTGGGGCTGACTTGCAGATTCCTCACTATTGAATGCTCCCCCTGGTGAACATTGTGAGTTACTACCGCTACCAGCCTCCATCCTAAAATGAGATATTTAAAAATAATTAGTCTTAAACAAATAATTAATACATAGCTAATTATGAATATTCAACGAATAAATTAAAACATAGCCAAGGAGGATAGGAAATTTTGTATCAAATTTCTCAAATCACAAGGAGACATCCAATAGCACCTTAGCAAAAGATAATCCTAGTCTTGTAATAATTGCCAAACTACAATATACACCAAGTGATGCACGGCTATGAACATTAGTGAGGAATCTGTGATGCCAAAAGATAATCCATGAACTTTTTTCCACTTATGACCATGAAACTTTCTGTCTAAATTGGTACAAATCCTTACTAGACTATTATGCATCACCAATCATTACCTCAAAGACAGCAGTGAATCATGTTTCAGAGCCTATCTTAAATTTTTATGTTTCCTACATTTTTCGTTCACCATAAGGCCAAGGTAGGAAACGGACATCAATAGAATAGACTGCTTGAAATTCAAAATTGGGTTTAGTACCAACATCTGGTACCTGACCACCAATTAATTGACATTTTTGGTTGTCGGCCAAAAACTGAGTAGGAGTCTACCTACTCAGTTAAGTTCCAGTTTCACCAGCGGCGCAACTCAACAACAGGGCAACCAAATTAAGTTAAGTTCCAGTTTCACCAGCGGCGCAACTCAACAACAGGGCAACCAAATTATCTAACGAGTAAAAAAACAAAACAAAACAAAAATTGCAGGACAAACAGGCTGATAGCTTATCTAATTTGAGGGCAAACAAAAAAAAAACATTGATTTAGGCTGATCAGCTTATAATATAATCATTTAGACAGCTACTGCAATGACAATTTAATAAGGATCATATGCCCCAAAAATTGCAGCAGTATATATACAGAGGGCCGAGGGGACGGAAAGGGATCACCCAGTAATCAACGAAGGAAAAAAAAAAGGGAAAAAATATAAACGAACCTGGTATAAGCTTGAGGCCTTTTAGGAGTGCAATGGTAAATCGTAAATGGGAAAACCTTTCAGGTTTCACCTCGGCAGGTTCACTTTCAGTGCTGGTAATGCTGTACAAGACTCGATCATAAATTGTCCCTAAAGCTGTTGATGAATTGATGGGTAGCAGCTGAGAATCGAAACCAGTGAATTGAGTTGCTCCATAGATCACTGTCCGTGATTGATTCCAGAGTGTAAATTTTGGCTTAGAATCGGTGCGGTGAGTAGAACAACTTCATGAAGACCGCAGGCAATTTCGAGAAGGGATGAGGGATGAATTGGAGTTCGGAGTTTGGAGAAGGGATGAGGGTTAGGCCATTAAGGGGAGACGGAGATAGAGACGGCAGGCAATTTCAGCAATTGTAGAGGAAGCTCGAAGACCGAAGCGGCGGCGAAGCTAAGAGCCGAAAACTGAAGTGAAGAGTGAACTCTGTCTGAAGTCTGAACTGAAGAGTGAAGAATGAAGATTAGGTTTAGATAATTTCGGTCAAAATTGAAAATTCAGTCAATTTTGACAAAAAATGGAAAACCGCGGTTCACGGGTCGAACCGGTTCTAACGGTTCTAATGGGTTTTAACGGTTTTGACCGGTTCTTGGTACAGGTCAACACAAGCTATGAACCGGACCGGACACATGCACGGGTCGCGGTTGAACAGGTCGAACCGGCCGGTCCGGTCCGGGTTTGAAAACATTGCCAAAGACAGATGAAAAGCGAGCATACATGGCGAAAGTCCCGTATGCTAATGCAGTTGGTAGGTTGATGTATGCAATGGTGTGGTACGAGACCTGACATTTCACAAACAGTTAATGTGGTAAGCAGGTTCATGCTTGACCGGGCAAGGATCATTGACAAACTGTGAAATGGATTCTACGGTATATGCAAGATACTTTAAATGTTGAATTAATATTTGAGCAGGATGAATCACTTGGTTAATGTGTAGTTGGATATTGTGATTCTGACTATACAGGGTAACTTGGATAAGTGTCCGTTCTACAACTGGCCACTTGGTTCACGTTTGCCAAGGTTGCTAGTTAGATGGAATCTATTTTGCAGTCAACAGTGGCTTTATCTATAACAGAGACAGAGTATATGGCGATTATCGAAACTATTAAAGGAGGCAATTTGGCTTCAAGAGTTGCTTGAAGACTTGGGAGTTGGTCAAAAACACATTGACGTGTTTTTTGTAACAGTCAGAGTGCTATTCACTTAGCGAAAAATCAGGTCTTGCAAGTAAGAACGAAACATATTGATGTTCGCTATTATTTCGTGCGGAAAATTCTCGAAGAAGAGGAGATTTTCTCTCCAAAAGATTCGAACTACGGAGAATTCTGCAGATATGCTAACCAAGGTAGTTACAAGATTCAAATTTGAACATTGTTTAGACTTGGTCAACATCCTAACACATTGAGTTGGCGCCTAAGGGTGTAATTTGAAAGTATCTGCGAAGACCGTTTGTTATTTTGTTTGAGTGAGAAGGTTTGTATTTGTGGTGGGACTAGAAATTATGCAAAGTGGAGAATTTGTTGACTTTTTTGGCATAAGTGTCCCCATATCGATGGGACAGGTCTTGGGGGGAGTGTTGAGAGTTATAAATTAATACTCTTCCTCCCAATTGGTAGACACTAAAAAAAATTTTGTATTCTTTCTTCTCCCAAATTAATAAGAGCAGATTGTTTAAGCGGTGCTCGAAAATTAAGCACATTTGGCCGAACTCCGTTATCAATTTCGGATGGGATCTTTTCTTATCTCTTTTATTACGCATTTATTTGGTAGTTGTAATTTTTGAGTGAAAAATTAACCGATTTCCAAGACAATTTGCATGGTAGACACAAGCAAAGCACAATAAAAAGGAAAACCTACAGACTTCACATTCTCAAGCCTTCTTGCCATTGAACTTTTTATCACAACCATTGCAGGAAGATTTGTATTTACTTTCACGGACAGACTTGGGGTGCTTATGACTGCTAACTTGAATGGTGCTATCAAACTTCAAGCTACTGTCCTTGTCAAGTCTAAGGAATGCATTTAGGATAAAAAGATTGATCACACTCTTGATCATGATATATCCAAGTCTTCGAATGTAGCTCATTTTTGCAAACTTCATAATAAAGTTCATCTGGAATGATCACTGAAAGAGCAGATACATCAAGAGAAGAGGTGTTTGTCTCATCTATGCTTGACTGAATGTGGTAAAGTAACACCATGTCTATATAAAGAGAAACCGCAACGACATCTATAGTAATGAGTCATTTTTGTACTTATATTTTCTCTGCAGGCATCGCAATGAAGTTTGTAAACCATATTGCCACAGGATTAAAAGATGATAAATTTAAGATGAATTTTGAGATGGCACTCTTCATAGCTGAAGAAAAGCCATTACCTATAGTATCACACTATGAGCAACAAAAATACTCTAGCTCATTTCTAAACTTTTTCAGGGTAAAATTATAATAGCCTAGACGGTGCAATTTTTCAGGCATATTGGCATAGGTTAAGTGCAACACGTACTTACACTGGGCATAAGTGTGGTATGGAGTTGAAATTGGTTCAATGCATCTATCAAATAATATTTTCTAGTCAGTATCATTTTCATTCTCCATTGACAGAGTTGAAAAAAGAATTAGCGGGTGCTCATGACTAAATATTGTATCTCTGGCAACAATTTTAAATCATCTTATACCATTTTCTCCATCAAATGTTTGATCGCTTCAGTGAACCTATTATTGCAGGGAAGCCTCAACTTATTAGGACCAGCTTCATCATCTCTATGATCATAATTTATGCCACTCCTAAATCTTAATAAATATTAGTCAATGCAGAAAAGAAGTCTAATGAATATCATAAAACGTCACTGAAGGAAATTAAAATGCAGTAATTCAATACATAGATCAAAAGACAAACTTGACATGGATGCTTAGGCAATAGACATGGACGAAGTATCTACAACGATCACAAAAATAAGTTTATTCAATTGGTTTCAATACTTCGTTGCAAAATTCGCACTCAAAATCATAATTTCGAAATTCAATTGGAAGCTCATAATCTAGGTTGAAGGGGTGATCATGGTCATGAGCCTCACATCCTTTGGTAGTCGGTAATGAAGCGCAATCTTTGTGTATCCAAAATAAGCAGGTATTATACATGTAAGACGAGGTATTAATGCTACTATATGGAACAACATCAGGAGGTCACAAACACAGCACCTGCTTGACTTTTCTTTTTTTTTACAAGTGTCAGCGAATGTTGGTGAAAATCGTGTCTGATCATTCATCGATTTAAACTTTCAGAGCATAGTCTATGTATATATACAGATTACATTTAGGACAATTGTAATTAAAATCCGAGAAATCTTTCCAACAAGCATCATATCGATGTGAGATTGAGCCAAAAGTGATGAATTAAGCATATGGACTGAGTGCATTGGATGCAGAATCTCCTGAGGCAACTTTGAACATACCTCATGAAGATAGGTGCAATCACAATGGTTACAAAAGTAGGCCGAAAATGAAATTAATTTTTGACACATATAACAATTATAACTAGGTAATTTTTCCTTTTCTTTTTCAAATGTTCCCTTAGCCTTGAATACCAGTTGATGCTCATGGCTGAAATGTTTCACCTCCATTCCTCTTCTGTCTTATAATGTACGTCTTCTGAAATTATTCAACCTATCTACAAAGCTCTGATGAATGTGAAATTGAAAGTTAAAGGTTAACCAGTTGAACTTATAACTGCATCAATAATACTCCAACATTAAACCAGCAGTGAAGAGCATATTCCTTGCTTTCTTTTGTAAATAACTTGCTTAATTCATCGTGCTAAATCTCTTTTTCATTCTTTAACAATATATTTGTTTATACTAAATATTTTGTTGTTCACAATATTTGATTCAGTTGATCTTTTTTCCATTTAATATTATTGATCATGTACTACAAAGTGTGGATCCTTTTTTTTTCCCAAATTTAAAAGAATGTCCCCTGTTTTTCAGTTGTTTATTGCAATTATTTTTTGGCATAATATGCTGAGTAAAACAAAGCAGATTTATGAGTCCAGTGTTCTATTTCACTAGTTTAAGAAAATAGCGAATTATATCTTACTATAGACGCGGATTATTACTGCAACAATTTAGGCATCTGACATGAGCAAATTATCTGTTCATCTACATCTATAGGAAAAGGTATTGCAAGTTTTATGTGCATCATATAATGAAATGGTATTAATTACTAATTACCAATAATACTTTACTGTCCAAAAAATAGAGTATATTCCACTATCATTAAATGGTGATAGCTTACTAGTTCTTATAACTGTCATATCTAATATTCTCCCATGCCAACTGCAACAGTAAACCAAATTAATTGTTGCAAATCCTTGCTACAAGCATCACAATTCAAAATTGTAACATATTATTATGAAGGAAATTTGTAGTCTGTGGAGTGGGAATGGTCATGATGGTCATATTTTCATCATTACTAATGAAGTTAAACAACTTTCATGAAACTGAAATGCACAGTTAGTACACATAACAAAAGCTTGATGCATAGCATAGAGTGCCTTGGATTAAGTAACTTAATTACAAAATACTATTCCTCACTCGCATTAATTAGCACCATTTTTTATTGAACATAGTAACCTTTCTCTATCTTTACTATCAATTTTATCCATGCCTAATCCTTTTTCCTTTTCTTTAAGATATCATTATCATTATTGTTTGAATTGTGACCCTACTTTAAGTGGAATCAATAAGCTCACAAGGAAAAGGGGAAACGAAATGTCTCAATTCCTCCATTAGGATAGACAGTGAGACTGATTCTTGGACATTTGTTGCTTTTGATAAAAACAGAATTGGCTTATAATTTTTCTCCAGATTGGACTAAGAATACCAGTGAATGCTCATGGTCAAAATGTGTCATGAATATCTTCATCTATTTGAAAACACTGCCTATTTTCTTCTGGAATAGACAACACATTAGTTGTTACATGTATATCTTTTATATTCAACTTGTCAAACTATTTGCATTGCACATGAAAATCCTAAAGCTCATCAATAATTATTCAAGAAAGTAAAGAGTAAACAAAAGGAGAAAATAGGCAACGATTATATGGATAGAAATACAAGTAAATTGCAATCTCTAAATGATACAGTTAGTTTCATTACTCAGATCGATCATCTAGACTAAACATTCAAATGACTTTCTAGCAAATTGTGTTAAACTTTGAGAAGAAATGATCAATTGAGATGAACCAATAATTCCTATCAATAATGAAACTATCTTATTAGGCATGGCTTTTATAGCTCCATTATTGTAGTTAATAGAGAACAAACTATTCATAGCGGTCTTTGAGTGTTCAAGCTAAGGTGCAAGCTACTGTGTCCACTTTACATTATTGCACATAGTCCTCCTGTGTATCCTAAATCTGCTTTCTTACCCAAGTATTCTTGTTGTCTAGGAAGGATTCTTTTCCCATGTGGCTTAGCAGGAATATTGCTACAAGCACATTTATAGTGTTGTGAAAATTTACAAGTTCTACATTCATAAGCCTTATAACCGCTCAAATTCATATCACAATGAGCACATCTGGATTTATAATTACCTTCTTAAACAAATTTCAGAAGGTGTTGGCGATTGTCAACTCGAAAAGTCTAACCAAACTTAATATGATGGTTCTTGCCCAATTGAGGAACGCAAAATAAATGAAATGATTAATCACAATCATGACAATGATACAACCAATGCTTAGGATGTATTTCTTCCTCGCATATCTCACAATATAATTTTGTTGAATGGTCAGTGAAAGGTGGAAACCTCAAGATTAGTTGGTGTTTGTCCCATCTATGATTGATGGCTCAAGGCAGAATAGTGCATTGATAATGCAGATAGAAATTGGAACAAAGCCTATCACAGTGGTACATTAAGCCAGAAATATGTTTCCCACAAGCATTGCACAACCTGTATGGATCCATTTTGTGTAAAACTCTTTTCTGATCCAAAAGATGCTCTTATGAGCTTAATGTGCAATAGTTGTTGGAAAAATGACACACTTGAGATCAAGTTGGAAGTGACAAGCTTTGTATTCATAGAAAAATCCGTTGCTTCTTGCATGACAACTTCTGCAATAGAAGTACCCGTGATCTTGTCTGAGTTTTCTCAAGAAAAGATTATACTCTGGGTAACTCTGGTGCTAAAATTCTGTTGGCATATGGGCATAATTCACTTGAAGCAAGTATTTACACTTAGAGCAATAGTAATATGGAGAGAAAATTGGCTCAACACACTCATCACATAGTATTTATTTGTCAGTCCTTTCTTCGTCAATTTGCACATTTTGTAGAAGTATCGGTGAATGCTCACGGGTTGAATGCTCTCTTCCAATGGTAGTATCTCAATTAGCCTTTTTTTTTTCTCCAGGAGAGGTCTTATCACATCCATAGATATATCAGTCTATGGTAGTTTGATCATATCATGTTCAATACTTCTATCGGTTCAGAGAAAAAGTCAGCAAGTGTTAAAAATACTTAAAGTGATCAACTTTCACATGAAATTCATCAAACTATGAATTCAAGAATCACATGTATATGGAATGATGAAAGACATGTAGATAATTTAAACTGTGTCAAATGCGTTTGGATTAACTGTTTTTTATGGTATTTTTGAAAAATTTTACTGTAGCAGAGTTTTTATAGTATATTTTGGAATATTTTTAGAAAATATTTTGGGATATTTAAGAGTAGAAGAGTTTTTAGAATATATTTTGGGATATTTTTAAATATTAAAAAAAATTCAGACTACTTTTTAGAGTACCTTTTAGAGTACTTTTTTAAAAATTTTAAATATTATTTGAAAAACTAGTTTTTGAAAAATTCAGCAATCCAAACAGACATTCGTTGCCATTACTAGGAATAGTGCGTGTCTTCTAATGGCATTTGACATGGATAAAGAAGCGACATGGTCCACAATAGTAAATCCACATCAATGGCTCGAAAGCCTTGCAGCAGATATCACATTGGAGGTTGTAATGATGAAATTCTACCGAAAAACAAAATGCCAAGGAGAGGAGGTGATCATGAAGTTCGGTATCCTTGGTAGCAAGTAAGAAGGCACAAATCTTGTGGATCCAAAATGAACAAATAGTACAAACATAAGAGGAAAAATTGGACCCTTCTACATCACAAATATTGTAATAGAATTCTACTTTTCTCGACACAAGCATTAAGGGATACGGGTGACCATCGTGTTTGAATATGCCCTTTTTCAAAATATTCAAAGTACATTCAATACATATCTCGAATATACAAGGTAAGAACTTGTAAATATAACATTCATCGGACATATAACCATGACAATTGCTACAATATCTTGATGGTCCCATTAGTTTTTGATGACCTTTATATACAAGGGAAAGATGGTGCTCAAATTGCATGGGATGTGCAACTTGTAGAGGCAATTTTGCACGCTTTCTATGGAGGAAGATATCACACTTACTGCAGAAATATGCATGTAACTCAAACACTCCCTTTCTGCATGCAAAACAACTTTGTAGTAATTTTTCGCCATCTTTCCTCTAATTCTTCATATCGTCATCTTTGAGTATCAGCAGATGCTCATGGCCATGAAGCAAATCTTTAGTTTCCATCTTTGTATCTGATAAGATAAATTATATTAATACCTTTGGGATTTCTCTAGATGCCTTGAAATTTTTCTAGAGACAGATAAGAGAGGTACTTAAATATAGTAAGTTGGTTCGTGATTTTAAGCATATTATATTTCAATGAGGAAAATTCCTTTCTTAAGCATACTATTTTGCTTCCATAGATCTTCATTTTCTACTCTTTTTCTTTACAGCATCTTCTGTTCTTCAATGTTTTATGGTTTTGATAATACTTCTGGCTCGCGACCTTCAATAAAAATTAGTATTGTACTGCCTTATTAGTATAAACTATATGTAACTCCTCCTTTTGCCTGGATTATATAAATATCCAAGACATGAACCAAGATTGCATCTAGCCACGAACTAGCCTTGATGATTAAGGTTGAGATATTCCAACTTGAAAACTGTAAATGAACAAAATTTAACTAAACTTCTATTAAAAGACTAGACCATGAACGTGCCCTTAGGTTACATATGTAAGATATCTAGTTGCCATGATAATTGTTAGATGCCAGACACTGTTGAATCTTTAGACATTTCATACAATAGAATAATTAGTCAAGCTAACTTTATTTTCAGTTTCTTTCTATACAACAAAATTTTCATGAATTATTGGCCTAGTCAAAATGTGGATTGAAAACTACCTAGCCATAATAGCCAATAGGAAATAGACGTCATTTAAAAGAAGCCCATTAAAAAAACTAAACCAAAGTTTTCATTGTCACGCCCTGAGCCCACATGCCTATGAAGCAATCAAAGTCTTAGCAGCCAAATCCAACTATTTGGGTTCCATTCTCGCTAGCCAAAAATAGATATCCCAAGTTAGACTTGAGTTTTTAGACTTTTTATACAACAGAATAATTAGTCAACTAATTTTTAATTTCAGTTTCTTTCCACACAACAAAATTTTCATGAATTATTGGCCTAATCAAAATGTAGATTGAAAACTACATAGCTATAATAGCCAACAGGCAATAGATGTCATTTAAAAGAAATCCGTTAAAAAAATAAATCAAAGTTTTTATTGTCACGCCCCAAGCTCGCAAGCCCATGATGCAACCAAAGTCTTAACAGCCAAGTTCAACTATTTAGGCTCTATCCTCTCTAGCCCAAAATGAATATTCCAAGTTAGATTTGAATGTTTAGACTCTATATAAATAGAGGTTTATAACACATCACTATTCCGATGTGTGACAGGGAATCACATTCACCCTTCTTTTTTTAGGCTTTGCGTGGATGCAAATCCCAATCCAAGACACAGTTGAATCTTTAGACTTTTCATAAAATAGAATAATTAGTCAAGCTAACTTTTATTTTTAGTTTCTTTCCATACAACAAAATTTTCATGAATTATTGGCCTAGTCAATATGTGGATTGAAAACTGCACAGCCATAATAGCCAATAGGCAATAGACACAATTTAAAAGAAGCCGATTAAAAAACTAAATAAAGCAAAGTTTTCATTGTCACACCCAGAGCCCATGGCACAATCAAAGTCTCAGCAGTTAAGTCCAACTATTTAGGCTCCATGCTCATTAGTCCAAAATGGAACCAAAGTTTCAATAGTCAAGTCCAACTATTTGAACTTTGTTCTTTCTAGTCCAAAATGAATATCCCAAGTTGGACTTGAGCGCTTAGATTCTAATTAAGTATTGGTTTATAACACTTGACTATTTCGATGTGGGACAGGGCATCACATTCATAATCCATAGGTAAGAGTTTTTTTTTCTTATTTTTTGAAGGAGCATTTCTTTTTCCTTTGTGCGTCCTAGTCAAGAAATTGATCAAAAATTGGGGAGGCCATTTACTTAATAGCGAATCACTAATCACAAGAGCTCAAATATTAGTTTATGACTTCATTTTCCTTAGTTTGTATTTGTTCAAAACCAAATCAAATGGAGGTACTTTACGTTGAGCAGCGGTGGAAAATAACAATGGAAAATTTAAAGATGATTTATTCATACTATCCATGAACATAAACGTAAACGAATACTACAATTTAACAAGTCAAATCTAAAGACAATTATACTCGAACCAAGATGTTCAAGCAAAAATAGTACTTGTGCTTATTCCATTAGTAATTGAATAATTCAAATTTAAATACAATGATATCATAACGGATCTTCTATCATAGTCTCTATATCACTTTCTGCCATAGAAAAAGAGTATATTGGTCTATAATGAATCTTCTATCCTCTTCTTATGCTGCTCTCTATCACAAGGAAGGAGTGTATGTCTATCTCTCCTTCGCAGTTATACTCGCTTTGTTCGTGAAAGAATTTCATTGCTTCAACAATGCTGAAAGTGGCTTGGCAACGTTAAGCGTATTCGGCCAAGTAAAAGCCCCATGTATATCAGTATGAAATTAGCATTTCTTTTTAAATTAATCTCTGGACTGGACTAATGAAATCTACTGCCACATAAGCCAATACAAGGCATCCATTTAAGTGATCTTGGCGTTGGCCCAAGAGAAATGAGGTCCATGTATTAAACCCTACTGCTGATTTTGCTCCACCTCAAACATTTCACAAAATGTAAATCAAAATTTTCAAAATCCAAAAGTCTGAGAAAAGCAGAAACCTGCAACGGTCTCTTTTATTTTCTCAGGTATCTTTCTCTCCACCTTTTGCTTCGAACATAGATCCTGTTACCTTTTCATCTCAAAGCCTTCTTTTCTCTCTCCCAATTCTATTGCAATATGGAAAATTTTCTACCCCAAAGCCTCGGTTCAACGAACCCCTGTTCAAGTTTTGTCCTAAGTAGTCATTCTTTGCTCGATCAATACAAATTGGTCTCATATTCTCCTTGCCATTGTCGCTCATTTTCCCAAGAAACCCGGATCCAGAAATCGATTATATGTGCAAGAAACAAGAAAAGGCAGCATTTGTCTGCAAGATCAAGAAAGTTGGTGATTGAATCAGCCTATCAGATTGCATCAAGGCTCAAGATTTTGCCAGAGCCGTTGGATTATTTGATCAGGGAATTTGGGGTTGGCGGTGCAAATGGAGGTGGTGGGTTTCGGGCCTTCTGGAAAGGGTCCGGATGGGGAGGTTTTGATGGGTGGGGAAGGGGAAGAGGAAGGAGGAAGAAAAGAGGTTTGGAATTCTTGGCCATTTTGGTAATTTCAGGTGTTGGGTTCTGGTTGGTTTTGGGCAAACAATTGGATGCTGACGTTTTGTTGGGGTTTTTGGGTTTGGTACTGTTTGGACTTTCAGTGGATGGTTGGAGGAATGGGATCAAGGATTGGGCTTTGGGCTTTTGCTGCTGTGCTTTTCTGGTAGGTTTGGTTTTGAGGGGAGAAGATTTTCAAGGAGTGGCCAAGAGTTTTGGGACTATAATTCTGAGTAAAAGAAGAAGAAAAGGAAGAGTTTTCTGAGGATGGGAGCTGTGCAGTTTAAAGCCTTTTATTTTGTGGAAATTTTGTTTTGATGAGATGTAGTTTTAGTGGACTATGAGATTTCCAATTTGAGAAAACTTCATGTTTGGATTGCATTTTTATGAATTTTTTTGTAGAAAAATTATTGTAATAATTTGACATACGGAAGGTAAAAAGGTAATTGAAAAATATATTCACAAAAAAACGTAGCAATTTTTGCTTTCCAAACAAGGTATAATACTTTATAGTATACTCTTTTGCATTCTTTCTTCTTCTTTTCCCTATGACAACTCCTTTTCTTTCATTTTGTTCCTTTTTTTCCTCAATTCAAGTACCTTTCAGATTATTCAATCTGCAATGGTGCAAAGTGGCAGAAAGCATGGTGGAGAAAGCAATTACAAGATTGTTATTATCTAAAAATAATCTACAAATGAGAGAGTCTAAAGTACAATGGTAGTTAACAATGTTTTAAGAAGCTAAAGTACAACAGTATTTAACAATGTTTCAAGAAGCTAAGAGGCTTTGCTGTCTAATGTAGAGTATTTAAAAAGTAGATCAACAAAAACAGATGTGAACTTGCAGTAATCAATTGCCTGTTTATAACCTTAATCGCTTCTATCAACCATGTTGTTATCCATCAGTAAAGCAGGTTCATTTTCCTGCAGAGTGAAAAAGGCAAAATGAAACAGAAAGTTGTCAAGAGACAGAACAATAATCTGTGTATCAGAAAAAAGAAGTTAAAATCTAGAACTCTAGTCCTTAAGGCAGAAAGATGGAGGCTAATGACAGATCCCAAATAATTAGAATACAGAGGTGAAGATATCACAGACAAGTACAAATCTGCAGGATCAAAATGTTCAGAGAAAAAAAAAAAGACACGAGGACTCACCCTTAATGAACTTGAGCTGCAAACAGTACGACTTAGATGAATGAAAAGGGTTAAAACACGCCCATTAACCAAATCCTAGTTCAAGAACAAAAGATGCTATGAAGCTTAGAACAACATAAATTAATCGAACCTGAGACGCCAAACTAGATAGTCTGTTGGCCAAGATTTGGAAGGATTCATATCACTCTTCGTCCTTTTGATGGCCTTTTCTTAACAGTTGCTTCAAAAATTCCATCAGATCCAAAGACACCTTTAATTGGTTTCTCATAATCAATTGGCCCTGGTAGCCGGAATGAGATGGAAAATTCCCCGGATGGACATAGATTTTGTGTTTGCATCTCAAAAACCATGGAGTCCCTCCGAACCATTTTTTCTCCAGTTGATGTCAGTCCTGTTATTGTTATTTCCCCATCATGTTGAACATCACATGCGAAATTTTCTGCATCCCAGTGACAAACATACACAAATTGCCAATAGAGCAAAAATATTCTAAATTAGTCAAACAGACAGCTCATAAACTAAAGCAAAATACTCTTAAGATTTTCCAGTTACCAAGGCTGGAATTCTATTCATGTCAGCACAAGCATATCCTTCAAATTATAACCTGGTACCACTTTGATGTCCAGGACATAATGGCATTAGCTATTTCAGTCTTTGCAACAACTAGTCAAATTCAGAAATTCCATTAAAAAAAAGGGTGGAAAGCTGCTAGCAGAAGCTCAAGAACTAACACAGACCATACAACCGGTAGACAATTTCTAGCTAGGAACTGGTCAAAGTAAAGTTCTACCGACTGAATATTCAAAGATTAAAAAAATAAAAAAGAAGAGAAAAAGGCACAGTGTTTGAATGATAATGATTAAATGAAGACAAAGCAAAAACATAGTATTATGGTGATTTCTGGAAAATAAGTAACTTAATAGATGTGATCTTAAAATATAAGGAAGTACATTATAACTAATAAATAATGGAATCGCACTCTGGCAAAGTAACATGGCTGTAAGATAAAGTAAATCAAACCAACGATGCTGTAAAAGTCAAACTACAAACTCAATTGAATGATGCCAGTTATTAATGAACATGAAACGATGAATAGCTGTTCATTGTTTGGATAACCTGATAAACAAATAATAATTTGATCCATGCCAAATATTGGTTTGAGAGAAACAATCACTTGCATATGAATAAATATGTTCCTATTTTAAGTTTCCTCTGTAGCAAATGAATCTAGATGCTTAAAATTTCCCAAAAAAAAAAAAAAAAAAACTCAATGGAGTGCAAGATTCTCTAAGACTTTCATCTCTGAGAAAATATAATGAACATACAATGACAAAGACAATATAATGAACATACAATGACAAAGACATGATTAATGCAACTTTAATGAACATATAATGACAAAGTCCACTAATGCAACTTACTTTCATCTCTAACAACACCAGGGAGGGAGACACGAAATAAATATTCATCCTCAGATTCACCAATGTCCACTGATCCTATGGCTGGTCCAACTTTTCCCATTGCAGCACTTCCAGTAAGTGCCACTCCACTTTTAGTGGCAGTTATGATGTTATTCCACTCTTCATTGGTTGGAAGGGAAGAAAGAAATACCATAGCAGGAAGTTCTCCAAAGGAAGGGCCAGGATTGATTTCAACTGATGATGAAGAATCATCACTTTTGGTGGTTGAAGTAGCATTCATATTTGGAGGAGGTCCAGATGGAGCTAAACATTGAAGGGGGAGGACATCAAGAACAGGCTGTACAGGATCCGATGGCCTAGAGCCATTATTTTCACTAAAATGACTCCAAGGTGGGTAACAAGCTCTGAAGTCCACTGATTGGAAACAAGTTAGAATCCATGAGAATAGAAACACTAAATACGAAAATCTTGTCCTGTACAAGCATTTTAGTCTACTATAAAAAGTAAAAAAAATTTGAAACAAAACAAGCATGCTAACTCACATGAATATATTGCACGCTTTTCTCTAGTAGGATCATACTTAACTAGTCAGTGCATAACGTTAACAAGCAGCATTGAACATCATTACATAGCCTATTAGAGCAAAACCACCATAAAGCACTATCCTGAGGTTGAAAGAATTTAATTCCTTCTTTGTGTTAATCACAAAGCCATGTAGATGCGACACTACTAAATTAAAGAAAACTTAGGCTGCTATTTATGCTTATAGAATCTTTGAACAAGATACGTATTACTAATGTAAATGGGAGCCCCAAAGCACTTGGAATTTGTTATTCTGTTGGAAGAACTATATTTTCTTCAGTGTGATTTTCATTCAAATCTCTGTTTCTCTAGGCTAGCAGATATCATGAATGTATTGCATTTCACCACCTTAACAACACAACAGCATTCTTTAACTGAAATAACCAAGAGGCACTCCCAAAAAAAAAGTCTTGATAGCAGCCAGGACCATTACTTTTTTCCTATTTGAGCCTCAAGTCTTGCTTCTTTCTATGAATTGAATCGTAGCAAATAACCCTGACAGCAACCAGTTACCATGAATATTGAATCATACAGCACTAAAATGGCTACAAACTAATTTGGATTAGAAAATACTAAATTCATTATGACTACACTTCTCTGGTACATTGCAGAATGAAAGAAGAATATGAAGAAAACCAGATGCAACACAAGGCACTTTGTGTGTGCACGTGTGTGTGTGTGTGAGAGAGAGAGAGAGAGAGAAGCATCACTGCCCTAAAACTCTCCTTCCCTCTCTCTAATGGCTCATCCTTGTTGAAAATGTAAAAAGTAATGACTAACAAAAATAGAAACATTTTGAATTTACTGGTAGAAAAGGGAAAGGCAAAGAAGTCAAACAATGAACTCCTTGTCCCACACTTTCTCAGCAGAACCAGAACAAAATGTCTATCATAGGCAAATATCAACACTGAAGGAGGAAACAGTCTCAATCTTCCTATGCATTTTCGCCTAAAATGTTTTTCTGTTTGTTTCCTATTTTGATTTTCCTTCTGCTCACCATGGCTGCTGCCGCTTTATGTACAACCATGTTTTCAGACTGAAAATGTATAAATTGCTATAGTCTTCAATCAGAAGACATTTCTGTGTGAATTAAGAAAAGCATTGCATAAGCAAGCTTAAGAAAGAATAGATGTGTATATACATGTAACGAAAGCTGCAAACAAGTTAATTTGTGTAAAACCCCAACATAAACTTAGACATGAATGGTGAACTTGGGACATGCTTTATCTCCTAGTAATCCTTCAAGAGAACAATATGGGTATCCTATTCTCAGCAGCATACGCAGTTATATACATGCTGTGGCCCTATCCATAATAGAAGACTTGCGAATAATCATTATTAGACTGGGATTACAAACCAACAAGACAATTGAGATGAGTTATTTTTCTTTGAGCATCTTATATCTGCACAAATACCAGGCATCCTACATCTGATACAAAGCCAAAATTCAGGAAAACTGGATTTTCTATCAAACAGGTTATTCTGCAAAGTTAAACAAAACCCAATTTTCCTCACAGGATTAATGATTTTATGTACTACAAAAGAAGAAGAGTTATATGCTAGCTTGAAGGAAAATGCTCAAGGAAATTATATAACTAGGAAGATATTTATTTGCAGCTATTCTTCTGTGGTGAATTACAAGCCTAATTAGACAGACCATGATGACTCTGCAATACTTCTTGACCCTTGACAGATGAACTCTTGCCTAAATGCCAAAAGCTCATGTCATTTTTTGTCAAAGCTGCAATAGTAGAACAATCATATTGGTTGAGACGCCAGATAGTTTCTTGAAGTAAACTCTAGAATAAAGGGTATAGCATTAAAAAAATAAATAAATGAATAGACATAACCAAATAAAATAAGAAGACACCACTCACAAAATAAGCCACAGACTTGATCATTGCATAATCTGTGATTGAATAAAAATTGAATCTTTAACAATGTTCCAGTACAATAATGGAGGAAAAACAACATATGTAATGGGCTGCAAAACCAAGCATACACAAATGAAAATGTTAACATATGGACACAAATAAGCTCATTCAAACATGATAAAGTAAATAGAATGAGAACCCAGATAAATTCATCCTCTAATCTTGTCATCAATCTTAAGAGTAACCAAGATATACAGACACAAAAAGGAAATATCCGGTCGGAATGAAAGGTGAAGACAAGTACCTATTATTTGAAGCCATCAAAGTCTGAGAGCTAAAGACAGGAATTGGGACAAGGATTCTTGTTCTGGTCCTTCTGGACTTGGGAAGCCGGAGAGAGAAGCGGGGCAGATTTTGTTCAGAAGTAGTACTAGACTACTAGTAGACAGAATCTTGCAGAAGTGTAGTGTCTTCAGGCAATGAACTGATGGATGTGATATGTATATATATGGAAAGAACTTCAAAAAGGAGCGGTAAACTTGTCATGATTGTCAATTAATGCTACCCTAAAAATCAAGATCTATTTAAATGGATCCTACTAAAATACCTAAATTACACATAAATAATATGTAACGGTCGCACTTGTTAGGAAAAGCGTACAACCTCTGCTGATTACAAAAATATAAGAAAAGCGTATAAATGCAAGTGGATCAATTATGGAAAGTGTATAAATTTAAGGAAAGTTTATAATTATTAGTGTGTATATATACATGATAGGTTGGAAAAAATATATGTATGTTAACGACTGTTCATTGGTACGTGTCATAAAATTCCAATATATAAGTATACATGCTTACAATTTTTGGATTCTTTCCTAAATTAATGCTTACAATTTTTGGATTCTTTCCTAAATTAATTACACCGTTTTCAGAAAATGACATCTAAGACCTCTTTTAATGAGTGTCATTGGACAAATAGGCACCGATAGCCAAACCGAAAAATCAATAAGTTTTTAGATTAAATCAGGAGTAATAGGCCTAAAAAAGCAGAGCTTTTGCAATTATTTGTGAGCTTTTGAAAATTTACCAAGTCGTGTCAATATCATTTGGCCACACACACATTTACACTATGCTTTGGCAACTAATGAATTCAACCTAAAAGCAATAATGAAACACTGGCCCCGTTTGGATTGTCATTTTCTGCCAGAAAATTACGTCGTTTTCCGTGATCACATTTCTCTATTACCTTTTTCCCTCACATACATCAAATCGCTACAATAATTTTTCCATGAAAAATGACAGAAAATGCAATCCAAACGGGGCCACTACCATATTGGTAGTGTGTGAGTAAGAGATAGATTGGACTATAGTCACATTTGGCTGAAAGCTACACTTCTGCATTTTCATTACTAACCAATTCCCTAATTGGCACAAACTTCATAGTAGCACATGGGACAGTGATAAAATTCTTTGGTGCTCATTACTGCTACTTGGGATGGCAACACATGGGCTGTAACCCAAAGCTGAAACTGAAGGCCCAATACCATTTTGCTAGAATCCCAATAAAATAAATTCAGTTGCCTGTCGTGGCAGTGCAATGCATTGCATGGTCAATGTCTCAGCAGTTTTTTTTTTTTGGTAGAAATCAATGTCACAGACTCTCAGCAGTGGAATCTGAGCTGAACACAAAAGCCAGAATGCATTTTGTATTTGTCAATTACTACTACTCACCATCTTCCTTCGTTTTACCATGCGCTCTTTCCTGTTTTCTTAAAGCTGACGAGCCATCTTTGAGGTACGCATTACTGATTGTATCCTTTTTTTTTTGGCAGTTAAGTCGGTGGTTAGATACTTAGATTAGTCAAGTGATTATGCATTGCTTTTTAGCTTGTTAAGTGTTTTTTTTTAATCTATACTCTTTATATGGTATTCATATGTCCTTGTTACCATAAAAGCTGCCCAAAATAGAGAATTAATGCCTCTTAGTTGTGGAGAGTTGAAAGCTGAACGATTTGTTTTGCTTTTGATTGAAACTCTATAGTTCAAAAGGCTGTGCTGTTTGGAAACTTGATGCTCTAGTGTCTTATTTGGTACGTGTGGATACTTGAAAATATAAAAGAGTAATTTTAAGGAGTTAATGGAAAAAAAATTCTGCATTGATTAGTTGAACTAAATTGGGGAACATATAACCTAATTTTTCTCTTCGGTTGTGTATCAAATATTTGGAGAATGAGAACTTGGCAGTTCGAAGTTTCCATTTAAAGGAAAAGTGAACATTCTTTTAAAATGGACTATATTTGGTTTAAGACAGAGGGAGTATCCGCATTTGTGTTCACAGATTGCTACTCTAGTTTTCTCTGTGTAGTAAAATATATGTATATCGTCCCCATGAAGCAGTGCTGCAGAGTATCAAACTTACTTATCAACAGGCAAGTGACATCTTTTGATTTACTTTGCTCAAAAGTTAGAACTTTAAAGCAGACAATTGATAATCTTCTTAGTCCACCTAAAGCTTATTGATTCAACATAAACCAGGGTGAATTTCTCTTCTACTAATCTGGAAATTTCGATTTGGGGTGACAATATGTGAGGATACAAGCATATTACAAATGTTCAGGGTAATTCCCATGGTCTAATTCTAGATGCTAGATTCTCTGGAAAGTCTCAAGCTTTATATTTTCACATATCTGGCGAAATGACCAGTTGTACATTATGGATAAGTTCTTTCTAGGTCCTCTAAGCTTTCCAGAGTAACTAACTGTGCTTTGATCTCAAACATAATATATCTTATAATTAATTTTGCAGGCCCCGATGCTTATATCTGTTTAAGCTGAATAGTTCAGTGGAAGGTTTACTGCAGTCTGTGCAATGCACAAATGCAGTGAGATCTACAGTAGAGAAGTTGCTTTAAGAAAGAGCTTCCTGTTGCGGTTGAACCGGGACTAGATATGGATAATCTATCTACTGATCTGATACCAACGGCAGATCAGTATTTCGTCTTGTACTTTATCATAGGGATTTACTTTGCACCTGATCTCAAAGAAGAAAAAATCGGCAAGCCTGTATTACAAAGATATGTTGAAGGTCTTCCACCATACATTTCCAATCAATTGGCTGGTTCATTTATGAGTATGGTAGAAATGGAAAGGGTGTACTACTGTGTAGTAAGAAAGGCAAGTAGATCTGTCATCATGAAACCCCCAATGTTGCGCCTGTTCTTTCAAGGAAATCTTCCTCCCCCGGTTGAAGACCCCAGCTTGGCTTACCCACAATTTGATGATCTCTTCCCTCCTAAGTTGCATCCCCGTACACAAAGTGGAAACCAGTATGATATGGTTCAGAATATTGTTTTCATCACTGAGCCAGACATCTCATACATAAAGCCAGAGGATATTGACAGGTTTAAGAGGCTGACAGGACTAGAAGAGTTCCATCTGGACAGGGAGAGTGCAATGTTGCACAATTCTGCAGGGGGTGAGATGGTATATGATCTGGTAGGGCAAGAAGAAGATCAGTCTGAAGATTTTCTACACCGTGGTTCTGCGCAAAATTTTAGTGTTTTACCATATACTGGTACACCAACTGAACATAATATGCCATCTAATGGTACGCTACCTTTAGGCAATAACTTTGCTAATCCTCTAATGGATAGTGCCACAATTCCATCACCCGCAAAAACTAGTTCTGCAGATGACTATGAGCCAAGAAAGATATTCCTTCCTTCTTTTCCATCAAGGGAGGTTTGGAGTAACATCATTGCAGCCACTAAGAATGGATTTTCTGTGACTGGGAGTGCAGCAAGGGGACAAGTAGGGCCTGTTATAGGACTCATAGATATCGGCGAGAGCAATGATTCGTACCTATTCCGAGTGTCACTTCCTGGAGTGAAGAGGGATGAAAGTAAGTTGTACAATTTACTGGAAAATCCCACGTTATGACTTGCTTGATATGTTCAACATCTTGTTTTAATGCAGACAACCATTCCAAGGACTTTATACAGACACTTCAAGGCTTAATGTAGGATACATGCTAATATACAGATATCAAGGGGTAGTTATCTGTCATCTCAGTATCCACCGTCTGTTTTATATATGTTTGGCCTTGATTGCTTCCTTTAACAGCTGTGCTGGTTCTTTTCTTTATTTTCTTATCAGTCAAGGAGGTTAATTAATTTCTGTCTCAATACCATTTATTTGTTTATTTAGTTTTTTGGTAAGAAACTTTTCTGTTTCACTATCTCATGCCTGCAGGAGAGTTCAGCTGTGAAGTGGAGAATGACGGTAAAGTGTTAATTAAAGGAGTTGTAACAACTGGTGAGAAAACAGTCCACAAATACTCTCAAGTGTTTGAGATGCAATCTCAGAATCTTTGTCCTTCAGGAAATTTCTCCATCTCCTTCAATCTCCCTGGTCCAGTTGACCCTTGTCAATTTTCTGGTAATTTTGGTACTGATGGGATCCTTGAGGGAATTGCAATGAAAGTTGGACAATGATGACAATAGCACGAAAAAGCTCACTCATTGGCTTAACCATTTTCTATGTGTGCATCTTTGACATATCCTTGCCTTGTACATTTGACCGAAAATGTGACCTTTGGATATAAAAATTCCTGTTATTCGTTGCATAGTTTGTACTCAGGATGATATCATCCCTCACCTTTGTTCTTTTTTTTTTTTTTTTTTTATTATTTAGAGCAATTTAGCAGAGTTTTGAGTTTGTTTAGGTTCTTGATTCTTTTGAGGTCTAACGGGTTGAATATGAAATAGCTGCTAATGCAAGCCAAATTGAGCTCTTTTCTTGTTCCAAATTTTTTATTGAGAATCCTCCATTAATTTTTCAGCTTGCATTAGCTGTTGTAAAAAATCAATCAAAAGACTCAAGTGACTCTTTGCTAGGCAATAGCACTTTGCATGGCGGACTGAACCTAAATTTCAAGCAGGAGGCTCTGCATTATTGATCTCACCTGTTTTTCAGCAGGTGACAACTGTATGCTAGGGATTGCTAGCAGGCTTGATGGACTCGTATAGAACGTAGTGGGGAACCCCTTCGTCTAGTGACTAGATAGACTATAGAAAAGGCCACATATTATCAATGTTATTTGTCATTAGATGGTTATTGTGCAGCAATGGGCGTTGTATCACGTGCGCGATCCACAGTTTCACTTTTTTTGTGACAATTTAGTGTCACTTCTATATTTATATCAAGTGTCCTGTTTATTTAACTTGTCACGTGCTGTTTATTTAAAATTCCTTCTACCATCATATGATAAGTGGAATTGGCACTGAATTTGATACTAAAAGTAGCATACAAGATCCCAACTGACATAGCATATATACTTGTATATGCTATATAGTTCGCAAGCTGCTCAGCGATAAAGTCAATTTTGGAAAATTGACCTTCAGTGCCAAGGTTATACTCTTTTAAGAAACTTTGACCTATATGCAAAGGTGGCATATTTCTAGCCATATCAAGCACATTATTCTTTATTTAGACTCTGTTTGTTAATTCAATTCATAAATTTAATAGATTCAGATTTTAATATGTTTAAATGCGTTTGATAACTAAAAATTGAACATCTGAATTAATTAAGCAGTATTGAATTTTTTAGACAAAACTTGCTCTAAAAAATAAGTGATAAGCCATTTACTTATCATTGAATGTGATATGTACTGAAATGTATTTGATTCAATATTCAAACAATTCAATAATTTAATAAATTCAAATTTTAGATTTCAGATTTCATATTTCAATGGTTAGATTTCAGTTTTATCAAACGCATCCTTAGACAATGATTAACTAATTTACTATATCCTACAAAGGATTTATGCTCTTAACTAATCTCTAGTTACGTCTATAGCAATTAAAAGAAAGATACTAATACACTATTTCCTGAAAAAGTATTTACCCTCTTAGCTAGCCATAAGTTAAATATGTTGATATTAAGAGAAAGGTAATCACTGATAGCCGAACATCTGAATACCTTCAATTTATGATTCATGAGTTCCATTAGGAATGGAAAGGAGATTAACCAAACTAGTCAACTGAATTACATATTAGCTTTTCCAACCTGGTTTAAAAACTATGCTTTTTTTTTTTTTTTTGCTACTTCAAAAAAGAAAAAATGTAACCTATGATATCGTCCAAAGCAAACTTGCGATACATAGTCCAAGTGATATGTATGGCAATCAATACTTCATTAAGGTTGGTATATTTTTACATTTTTTACAAAACTCACATTACATATTGGGAATGACATGTATGATAAGTGATAACCAATAACTTTCTGTATATAAAGTGTGAGCACCTTTGGGTTACCTTTGGATGTGGCCATGTGGGTTTCTTGTGGGTTCCCTTAGATTACTCTTAACTGAGTCATTTAGCCGTTAACTCCTGAGTGTTTCTAATCTAATTAAGTGTCTGTCTTTGAAAAAAAAAAAGTGAGCACCTTTGGTGTTAAAAGTTTCAGTTGCTTAATTTATTATCTAATATATCTTTCTTCTTTTAGACATTTACAACCCACCTCCCATTTTTCCTCTTACCCGCTTTCCTTTCTTTCTATCAATGATATTTAGTTTAACTTCCTTTGATCTAACATAAACCTGTGACACTCACATAATATTTTTAAAAAATGATAACGATAAGTCGCACAAAATTTTCTCACCCTTTGATCTTCTAATTAATTTGGTATTCTTTGTCTTTATAAAATTTATTTATTCATTATTTTTCGACAAATATTCATGCCTTACCCACTAGTTCAAATAAAGCTTCTATCCCTACTTTTTTTAGGAACTCTCTCATCTGTTACATGTTATGTTTCTCTTCTTCTTCTTCTTCTTTTCAATTTTCTCTTTCTTTTTTTTTTTCTTTTCCTTAACATACGAATTAGTAAACTTTGAGCATTTATCATGATTGTTGGGAGTTGAACCATCTTCCTATTCTTTTCGGTGTTTAATCAATGCTTTGGAATTTTTTTTTTACTTTTTTGTAGTAGATTCTACGTAATCTGGTTGAATATTTACATCTACTGAGCATTCAACTATTGTTCATTGTTGATCCCAACTCAATCATAGTAACTTATAACCTTATATATGCGATACAAATACTTTTTTTTTATTGATATAGTTATCACATTGCCTCGTATGCAAGGGTGTAATTCATATCATAATTTTCCTACCATTGTACATCTCTTATTGAATCGTTGCATATAAATTTTTTTTTTTCAAAAAAAGTTTTTACCTTCTTGCCTAAGTTTAAAGATTTGTTAATTTATTATACTTTCTTCGTCGATTTCCAAAAGAAATACCAATGCATTTCTAAAACCCTCCCCAAACAATTTTCTTCCGATTCAAAGTTGGAATTCACAAGAAAGTTAAAATACTTTACTTGAATCTAATTAATAGCTCCAAACTAAAAGCTCAATGTCGGTATTATATATATATAAATATCTGTAGCAAGTAAGAAAAGAAAACTTAATTTTGGGAGAAAAAACTTTCTCATGAACTTGCAATGAGATAATTATGGTAACCGTGCAGCCAATGCAGTATATAGTTCATAAGCTGCTTAAAAATGACGTCTAACTTTGGAAATTTGGCCTACAATGCAAAAATTATACCCATTTAGCAAACGTTTATATACTTATAGCCATGAATCATATTCTATACTTATAGGTTTCAAGACATGATACTGTGCAAGTAATTAATTGTGTGAAGGTGTGATTGCATCTCCATCATTAACTGTTCAAAACGATTGAGGCCTAAGTGTTGATATCTCAAATCCCTGAATGGCACATTAGCTTTTCCAAGCTGGTTTAAAAACTTTGCTCAAAGCAATTTTGTATGTAAAATTTGGACACGTGGCCCGAACGGTTGTCAGAAAAATCGTTCGGACCAGTTTTGTGCAAATACATAAAATGTAACTTTGTATATACATGATGTAACTCACTTTCAACAACGTATAATTATAGAACAAAATTTTGTGAACCCCACACGTGGTATGAAAAACTATGTATAAGATGCAATCTAAACTTTACATTTTTTTTGGCCAAATCTTGACCACGGACCTTTAGGAACAGTTGCAGCCCCTCATCTGTGAAATTTTGTCCTAGGGTGAATGGATTACACCCTTTTAGACATTTATGCGGTTTTTTGTCTTAGGAAATGAGTCTACTTGTCAAGGCACAATGTAAATGAAAATAATTACGTTAGACGCTTCAAATATTGTAAAGATGTAAAGATCGATGTGAATCATTGCAGACAACTATTCAAGAAAATTGAAACCTCAACCATTGAGACCCCAGATCCGTTTCAAAATTCTTATGAACTCTATTAAGTTTTTACTGTTTATAAAGGAGATTTCCCCCAATTAGCTAGCCCTACACTGTTGGTTGCCAAACAACTCAACAATTGCAATAGCATCGGCAAATGTTGCATTTGGATTAGGCAAAAGAACTGAAAGTCATTATCTCCAATGCTTCATTGGCAACAATCTAATTATACACTGCTACTGTCCCATTCATTTCTCTTTCCCTCCTTAATCACTAGAAAAGATACTGCAATTAGAACTGAATTAACTTTTGTGGACAATTGGTCCTGGTCTAAAGCAAAACTCCACTACTTTCAAAGGGGATACCTTAAAGGGTGTAGGAAGGTAAAAACTTTTTTATCAAAAAAAAAAAATTCTGTCTACTTGAAATTGTTATTCCCCCTCAACCCTAGAAGGGAGAAGAGAACGAGCAAGCTTTAATGAGGTATCTTAGAAAGGAATGCATATACGACCTCTACAACCTTTTAGTAGAATACACCATGTTGTGTATGGAAAATGGAATATAGGCATTCAGCAGAAGAAAAGAGAATATTTGGCAAGATCTGAAGTGTTCAAAAATCTTGTATGATTAAATTAAACTATTTCTTATTGAAGATAATTGATGCCTCAATGATGATTTCCTAGTATTACCAGGACACCAGATACAACTTTGGTATTACTGCAAACGTAATTCCCGAACACCACAAGAAATGCAATTCCATGATAAGACGTTGTAATAAACAGGCAAAAGAACATGCTTTCATTGGTAGCATCTACATAACCAGCCTTGGGTGTTAAAACGATACATTTAAAGTTTATATATGGTTATCACATACAGAAAATATTTCACATCAGGATAGACAAGCATTATGGTATTTAAGTTCACTAAAGAAAAAACAAATCCACAAGTTCCACATTACATCATCCACTTAATAAACTTAAAGATCCTAAGTCGCTGTTCTGACCACCCTCTGATCTTTCTTGTTTGACAAGTTTTTCCCCAATGATTGTGGTAAATCTGCATATCAAATCCAGGTCCTTTGGGGAACAACCAGGAGCCAAAATCTGCAAGAGAATACAGTATTGGAATGCAAGACTTTATATTCAGCTAGCAACATGTGTAATTAAGATGGAAACAACGCTTTGAGTTGTAAGTAGACAAGCCATAATTAATAAAATATACAAGCATTAGTCCAAGATAGTTCTCTTTACCGACTAAGAATCGAAAGGTGATTGAGGCTGCTGTGGTGCGGGTGCCTCTGACCATAAGTGTGGAGCTATGTAGGGGTAAGGCTGCTGTGCATACAGAGGAGGATCTATCACAGGCCTGTTCATGGCCAGTCCTGGAGCAGGAGCCCTAGGCAGTGCCATCGGCTTTGGTTGCTTATAATAGTAATTAGGCACAGAACCAGACGATTCCCCTGACGGCATTGCATTTCTAGGGACTGATAATAGTGCTTCATCTTCTTCATCTTTCACTACATCAGCCAAAAAGTCAAGACGTCAGTTCTTGCGATTGCTGCAGCAAACATCATTCTTTTGAATCATCCTCCTTTTGGATTCCTCAGCCTGATTCCAAGCTCGCAAAGTTAGTTCCGAGATGAACATCTAACACGCCTTGGCAAACACAATTGGCGCCTCAGCTGATACCATTTTCACATCTTCATCAGCCTTCAGAATCTTCTTAATCCTTGCGTAGGGAAGACTATGACTCTTGAAGTCAGCAAGCCTCTCAATCCCTCGGCTCTGGTTTGCCCAGAACGACTGAAGTTGTTGCTCCCAATTCTGGTTGCTGCTGGTACTGGTTCGCATGCTGCTGTTCTCCAAGCTGAACTCCTACTGCTTGACCACTAGCCTGGTCGGCAACAACTGATGTCACCAATGATCCCTGAACAGGAATTCCAGCATATACGTTTGGAGCATATTCAAGCTGAGGCATGCTACCAACAATGCCACTGACCTGGGGCTGGCTGTGATCTTGCTGATCCATTCTATTTGCTTGACGTAAAATAGTTTTGTGGCAAAAAGAAAGACACAAAGTCATTTGACAGGACGTCAAAAAAAAAAAATCTAGCATAGTATCTAATAATGATCCATTTTACAAGCAAAAGACATAGTACACTAGTTTCTTTATATTGCCTTTGTCAATCACACCAGTTTTCTCCCTTGTGGCTAATCCACCATGCCAGATTTTGGTTATGATCATGAATATCCCAATAACATTACGTTTGCCATTAGCGCACCTCTTACACTGATATATAACTTCCAATCCAACCAAGAAATCACTTCCTGATTTTCTAGAAGCACCATCTATTGATTGTAAAGTGATACTCTCCCACAACAGAAATTCAGGCAGTACTAGTGATTCTTCTTCATTACAGCATCTTAAAATATAAATAAATGGAATTCTATAAATGGCGAAAGCTATACAAACAGTCCTAAAAACTGAGGAAAAAAAAAACTGAAACAGCATTTTTTAACCATATTTTACCCCATTTTATTTCTTCCAGGCTTCTGTAAAGTCTAAAAATCACTTGAGGATCAGAGATATTTATGGTACTGTGGCTAAAGTCCTTAATCTTTTTGGTCTTAGAATAAATGTCCAATTATTCAATTTTCAGTCATCTCATTCCCACTCCAGCTTCTTCCTTGCCACCTTCTCAAATTCATTTTTGTTCTTTTCATTACTAGAAACCAATTGTCTAAAAAGTTACCTTGCCCAATAGTCCTACAAAAGCCTTCAATCAAAGTCAGGTATTGTAGCCATTCCCTCATTTCCATCCCCAAGTATCTTTAATTTCCCATTTATCAAAAAATCTCACTATTAGTTCATCGCGGATGTCACATCCAAACTCCCCCCCAACAGGGCTTTATCGGTGGTGGATTATCTAACTCTCACCGGGGCTCATTTAACTAATACAATAATCTATTTATTAAAACACAAATTATTTTGTTGAATTTCACAATGGAAAAGTTACAACAAGTTGTAGCCGAAAAAACCAAGAACTCTTCACTCCTAGTCCTTTTACATGAGATTCAACAAAAGTTCAATTTATTGATTGCTAGGGCACTTGTATGGCATCTCAACATCCAAGCTAGCATTTGCAAATTTTGTTAATATTGGAGTGAGCTAACATGACTTCATGAGACGCATGTGCCTAAATTTTAGCTACATAGATAGATTTGATATAAACAATACTCGACAAGTAAAGAAAAACCAAATAAATCACAACACAGTAGAGGATACAACATGATTATCAGCGATGACCCTGTGCCACCTTATACCACTATCACGAGTTCAACCTTCTACACCCAATCAATAGGTCAGGTTTTAAAGTGTCTTTCACTCTTGACTCAATAAGTGGACAATCTCCTATCCAAACACAACGCTACAAACCAACATGTGCAATGACATTCAACATAGCCCTTATTTGCTTGACAACTCAAGGCATAACACTAGCACAACTAATAAGTGTGTATTTTTATGTGTTTCAAGTGTGTTTTATAGCTTAATTTTTGGTGTGTTTTAATTATTTTAATAACTAAATAACTAGCTTTCTAGTGAATTTTATATTTTGTGGTTTAAGTAAGAAAAAATTGCATTTCTATGGATTAAAATAGTTTAAACTTCATGTTTTTATAGGTTTTAATGATTCAATCATCAAATGAAACAAAGTGAAAAGATATTTGGATGATCCTTGATGATTTGAAGTGATTTAAGATTAACATGAAGTGTAAAATGATCAAAGTATGAAATACAATAAAGTTCAAAAGAAGAAAAGTTCGAAAGTTCTAACACCTCTGGTATTTTGGCTATAATTTGAGTTACAAACATTTGATTGAGATGATTCTTGAATCACTTTGAAGTTAAGACAAAGAGATACATTTAGTATGAGATATCGAGATCCAACTGATAAGTTTTCATGGTCAAAAAGTTAAAATACAGTCATGAATTTCTGCTGTCAAAAATTGAAATAGGGGTCTTAATAATTAAGGGTATTTTTTAAATTTATCAATCTACAGAGCTCCAATGAGATGATTCTTGATACAATGGAAAGTTAAGTCAATTATCAACAACTTTTATGTGTTGTCCAAGAGATAGTTCAACTTCTATCATCGAGAAATTTGCAGCTCAAGTTGATGCAAAAATAGAACAATTTACAGAAATTGTCAAAATGTGCCAAACCTGCAGGGGAGTAGTTATGTAGAGGTGTTACACGACCTACCCCGCATAACTATTCTGTGGAACCTAATTTTGGCTTTGCAACTTACTCTGTAACTTATAGTTTGTTCACACAACATTTTTCAACCATTTTTTGATCAAATTTCAGCGAGAATTGCCCAAGAAATCATGGAGGCTTGTAGAATCAACTTTTAGTGATTTCAAGAAACATTTCACATCAACTTTAATAACTCATTTGGAGTTTGAATTCATCTATAAATAGAGGGATTGAGGACATATTTTTATAACTTTGGAGTCTAGAGAAACTACACAAAATGTAGTCTTTCACTAGATTTTTTTAGTTCATTAGTATAGTATAACTTAATATAGTTAGTTTCATCCAATCATTGTATGTAGTTGGACATATATGAAGTTAAGGATGAAGTAGGAGAGATTGGAACTCAAGTGACATACGTGACATCTCTTCTATCACTTTATTTCTTATATTGATTCTTATATTTAGTTATAATACAAGTTTGGTTTTGTTTTCTTAACTTTTATGTTTTGGTAGTTTGTAAACCTAGTGAGTGGATGAACTTCTATGATTGTTAAGTGAAGTTTTTATGGTTATTTGAACTTATTCTTTGAGCAAGTTATTTGGCATTTTTGACGCTTTTGTTATTACAATCATGATTACAAGTTATTTGGCATTTTTGACGCTTTTGTTATTAATTTGGTACCATTAATAGTGATTATCTAAAGGTGTTGTTTTATCAATAACCATTGTGACACTATAATAGTTCATAAAAGTGTTAAAAACTAAGGGATTAACTCACTAATGTAGGGTTACACTTTTGTGACTTTAGTGATTTGTTTATGCAATTTCATAGAATTTAATGCATCTATAGCTAGTTTCATACTATGTTAGTAGATGTAAGATAGTTATAAGTATGGTTGGTACATCGGTGAAAGCATGTATCACGTATATTTGAAAATTATGCTATAACTAACCAAGATGGTAACACTCAATTAACCGATAACTTTCAATTGCAAGAGTAGTTAGAAATTTCATAACCCTAGAAATGTCTTTATTGTCATTTTCACTATTTTTATTGCATGATTGTAATATATATTTACTGGTTTCACTCGTGATGGTCTAAATAATAAAGGAGTTCAATAATCATCCGTAATTAATAATCTTTCCTGTGGGATCAACACCTAATATCTCTTATACTTGATACATGATTTGTATATTTGCAGAAAATGGGATATTTAAATTTTTAAAATTTGGAGCGAAAGAAAAAACCTTGTCAATAATTATGTATATCAGTGAGATAAATTACACAACTGATATGAATTACACAACTGATATGGTCAAATACACGCAATCATGATTTCATTCTTTGGAAAGACAAGTTTATGAACATTTTTCAGTATAATAAAGTGCACAAACGGTCAAATGATTCAATTCACTTGCAGACCGATTCAATTCAATGATCAAGTGCAATCACATGTACTGAATATGACAATCGCATATTAATCCTATATGGTCATTCATCTCTTAAACAAAGTAGGAGCATGTAGTATGTTAGTATTTAGACACGCAAGAGTAGTAATCTTAAATTGTACTTGGTCCGACTTTAGCATGGATCTATCATAATAACTATATGAAGTGTAGATCTATAACTATACACTTATAATCTAATAATATTTGAGCATTATAACATTTATAATTTTATATGAACATAACATATATCTACATGAAGGTAAATGGAATATATTCACTTGGATATTCTTGCTTTGAAACTGTGTACCAGCAAATGTGACACAGATCTCAATTTGAGAGGGGTAAGGAAAAATGATATAGAGAAAGGAATGAAAGGAAGATAACAAACAAGCCTTGAGAAGGTTTTGTTGCAGGGAATGCATACTCAACAATTAGCTAGCAACATATTTCTAATGAATTGAAAGCCAACAGCTTTGTCATTAAAAAGGCAAAAAAAAAAAAAGAACATCTCTTAAAGACTTGAAAAAAAAACTTTGTATCTGGAATTTACACCTACACATGCATGGATTAGCAAGCTTTCATCAATATTTGCAGTTTGTTTGTCTTGGGAAATGAGTCCACATGTCAAGACACAGTGTCGATGAGTATATCTGAAGTATGTAACATATATATGTTGTTTTGGAAAATATGTACTGCAAGTCTGCAACTTCAACATCAACAGTATGTATAAAGCATTGGCAGAGCCAAAACTTGATTTGGGCGGGGGTGGGGGGACAAGACTAGTAAAGAAGGGATTTGGGGCACAAAAGGTTTGTCCGATTTCACAAGATGTAATTCATTTTTTTCATGATGTGACTCACTTTTAACAGAAAATAATTATAGAACAAATTTTTTTGGGCTCCACACATGTATTAAAATGATGTACATGCAGTGATCTGAGTCTTACATTTTTTTTTCGGCTAATCTTAGCTAATCTTGGCCGTTAACTGTTCAGGGCCGCAAAAAAGTATAATTTAGATGGCATCTGTACATTTTTAAAAAAAAAACTTTAGGTGACAAAGTTTAATATTTTCAAGGATATAAGTGAAAATTTATGAGATTTTAATAGGGTATAAAAGAATTACTAAAATCTTGGGAGGCAAGTACAATTTTTAGAAGCATATAAACCAAAGCTTTAATATTTTAAGGGGGTATTTAAGAATCTTCGAATTCTTCGGTGGTGCATCCGCCAGTATCCGTTTCAAAATATTTCTATTAAGTTTTTACTGTTTTGAAGGAGAATTTGAAAGAACTGAATGTCCAACCAAACTGATCCTCATTTGGTATTTGTCCCATTCCTTTCTCTTTTCTTTCCCTACCAATGGTTACTCTGGTGTATGCTAGTTTAAGATGGGGCATGTTAATGGTGGTTCAAAGATGTTTGAATCAATTTTTTATTGATTTCATTGCTGAATTAGATGGTTCACAAATGAGAAATATGCAATCCTGTGCCTCTGAGCAATCAGCATAAGCCTGCAATGCTCTAGTTCATGCCCATCTTCCTAAAGAATTAAGGAAGGAATGTGTTCTTGAGCGTAGTTTCATAATTCCAACTAGTCTTGCCATGCATAGAGGTTTCTCAAGCAGCTTTCATACCTTTTCCATTTCTTCCCTCATCTAGTAGACTTTTGATGTTCATTATCAAATCCTTATCAAGAAAGATGTGGATATATACGTTCGTAGCTTTAAACAACAGTCAAGCTATAAGAATGTTCATTTCTAGCTCAAAAATATTGCCAAAAAAGTGAATGGTTTGTTTAGGATGATAATCACTTTTGTGGACAACTGGTCTTGGACTAAAGCAAAACACCACTAATTTCAAATGGTATCCCTCAAAGGTGACTGGGAATTTCAAGAATAATTATCATGAAAATTCTAAGTCCACTTGAAAACAAGAAAATTTAAGTATACATGCAAAATTTGTCATTCCCCTCAACCCTAGAAGGGAGAAGAGAAAACAGGTACAGATGCAAAGAAGAGCAAGAGCAAGCATATATGAGGTATTCGAGAAGGGAATGCATAAACGACCTCTGCAACCTTTGAGAGCATATACAATGTTGCCTATAAAAAAAACAGAACACAGGCACCTAGAACAAGATAAACAGCGGCTAGATCTGAAGCGTTACACCATCGCTTATTCAGGACAACTGATGCCTCGGGCTCTAAATCGTCTCACAATACTTGGCTATCTGTTTGCCTTCCTGTTCCCAAATGAGGATTTCCTAGTATTAACTGCAAACCAGGTACAACTTTGGTATTACTACAATAATAATTCCCAAACACCTCAAGAAATGCAATATCATCATAACGCTTTGTATCATAGCATCTACGCAACAAGCGCTGGACGTTCAAAAAGCGCATCTAAATTTTACATATAGTTATTACATACAGAAAATAATGCACATCAGGAAAAACAAGCTATATGGTAGTAAAGTTCAAATGGGATAAACAAAATACATAAGCTCCACAACATCATATGCACTAGACATCCCAAGTTGCTTTTCTGACCACCCTCAGAATTCTGATCCTTCTTGATTGACAAGGTTTGCCCCAGGGATTGCTGTAACGCAGAATATAAGGCCTAATGGGGAATAAGCAGCAGCCAAAATCTGAAGCAAACCATGAATACAGAGTCTTAGAGTGCGAGACCCGTTTTCAGCTGGCAGTGCAAGTTGGAAACAGAGCTTTAGATTGTAAGTAGAGAACCTATAAGTAACAAATCGTACTTCCATCAATCCATGATAATTCTATTTACTGACTAAGAGTCAGAAGGTGATTGAGGCTGCTGTGGTGCGGTCACCTCTGACCATAAATGTGGAGCAATGTAGGGGTGAGGCTGCTGTCCATACAGAGTAGGATCAATAGCAGGCGTGTTCACGGGCAGTCCAGGAGCAGGAGGCCTTGCCGGTGCCATCTGCTGTGGTTGCATATAATAATAAGGCAGAGAACCAGAAGATTCCCCTAATGGCATTGCATTTCTAGGCACTGCTAGGAGCGCTTCATCTTTCAGATCTTCCCTTGGTATTATATCAACCAAAAAGTCAAATACATCAGTTCTTGCAATTGCTGCAGCAATATCATTCTTTTGAAGCGTCCTCCTTTTGTTTTCTTCAGTGTGATTCCAAGCACGCAAAGTCAGTTCCAAGATGAACATCTCACAGGCCCTGGCAAAGACAATTGGTGCCTCAGCTGATATCATTCTTACATCTTCATCAGCCTTCATGATCTTCTTAATCCTTGCCAAGGGAAGACTATGATTCTTAAATTCAGTAAGCCTATCAATCTCTTGGCGCTGATTTCCCCAGAAGGACTGAAGTTGTTGCTCCAATTCCTGTTGCTGCTGCTGGTGTATCTGCTGGTATGCACGTTGTTCTCCAATCTGAACTCCTGTTGTTTGACCAGTAGGCTGGCTGGTTACAACTGATGTCACCAATGATCCCTGACCAGGATTTCCAGTGTACACATTCGTGGCATACGAAAGCTGAGGCATGCCACCAACTATGCCACTGACCTGCGGCTGGCTATGATCTTGCTTATCCATTCTGTTTGCTTATCATAGAATAGTTCACTGACAAAAAGATAAACACAAAGTCATTTAATAGTTCATAAAAAAGAAATTTCTTGAAAGACAACAAAGCAATGCATTTTATGTCAGCTATGACCATTATTTCACTTCTTTCCAAAGAAATTCCATCTATTATCAGAGGGCCTTTTAGAAACATATTCTGATATTTCCCAAAGTAAAATTCTGTTCACTGGAAACCACCTTCATAACATCCTAATTCGCACCACACCTGCATGTGGAAAGAACTTCTCAACTGACACAAAAAGAATAATACATTAAGCAAAAATGTTGCCTTGTCAGAACCCTGAATGTAATAAATGCAGGAAACCTATGTAGGTTTTAACTGCAAATCCCATCCTACAATCTGCCACAACAATCGAAGCAAAACTCACAAACACATACAATGACAGAATCATGTGCAACCAACCAGAATGAGACACACATACACCGACAATCAATCCAGACGTCAACTGACTAGAAAATGAAAAAGAAACCATACAGCAATGAGAAGGGGAGTAAATCGGCAAAATTGTCAAATAACCATTGTATAAGGGACTTCTTAGTTTTTACAACCACTAACCTTGAACATAAAGCCATTCCAAATCAGGCAAGAAGCAAAGAAGTGGCTACCAACCGCAGATAATAATATTCCAGCATAGCACATCTAATAGTATTCAATTTTTGAAGCAAAAGACATAGTAGATTAGTTGCTTTAGATTGCATTAGTCAATCAAACCACATTTCTCACTTGTGGCTAATCCACCATGCCAGATTTGGGTTACGATCACGAACATTCCAATCATATCAGCGCACCTCTTACACTGCTATCTAACTTCCAAATCCAACCAAGAAATCACTTCGTGATTTTCTAGAAGCACCATTTATTGATTGTAAAGTAAAACCTTTTGCGGCACATCTTTTACTTTTCGCAGCACAATCTCGGCCTGGTAAAAAGCCCTTTCTCTTGTAGTGATGCACAACAGAAATTCAGGCAGCACTAGTGATTCTTTTTCATTTCAGCATCATAAATAACTGGAATCCTATAAACGGCAAAAGCTATACAAACAGACCTAAAAACTGAATGAGAAAAAACTTAACCTGCATGTCATTTTCCTACAATCTTTTATTCCATTTTATTTCTTCTAGGCTAAAAATCACATGAGGATCATAGACACCTATTCTATGGTACTGTGGTTAAAGTCCTTTTTTTTTTTGCTCTTACAATTAAGTTTTCGGTTCTTCAATTTCTTAGTCTTCTCTTCCCCATCCCTGCATCTTCCTTGCCCCTTCTCAAATTCTTCAATTTCCTTTTTCCCTTTTAAACAAAAAACAGACCGCCAAAAGTTACCTTACCCCATCAACATCAAAGCCAGCATAAAAAGAATTGTACGGTGAGAGTCAGAAAATTAATCCTAACGGAACCACACAAATTCATAATCATGAATGGACAAAGCAAAACGTATTATACATACATCAGTCATGCTCGTTGGAAACTACTAACGAAAACATAAAATCACACCCCAAATACAAGACAAGGAAAATAAACAAAATTCAAACCCGAATTGTAAAAATCAATAAATCACAATCCCACAAGCACCAAGAAAATTTTCCAATACGGGCTTTCTGAGTTTTTTGTAATTTATCTTTTTTCTTTTCAAGAAAACATAAGAACACAGAGAAAGAACAAAAGGGTACCTGGTGAATCCGAAATTTTTTATGCGGGCTGCAGTGGTGTGAAAGGACAACGAGTAGAAGAAAATCTTCCGCAAAGACACGAGGACAAGAAATGGTTCCCTACGTTACATAGAAAAATGCAAGAAAGTCAGTCCGCTTTTGAGGTTTCGATATGGTCTAGGTTCTGGTAACTGACAACAGGACAACAGAGGCGATCAAATGATTGTCTGGTTCTGCAACTGAAAGAGAGTTCCATCTCTCATGGATTCTGGAGGACCCCAATTTTTTCATTTTTTTTTCCTACCCTTTCATTTCTTTTTGTTAGCCCCCTTTCTAGCTTTACGACCTTTTTGGCCTTTAACTTCACAAAAACTAGTTTCTTGGACCTTGGCGTGCGCTTAATGTAAAGAAAATAACGTAAGATGCAGAGGCTAGTTTCGGAAAATTATTATTTTTTAGATTACAACATCTCTCCCTCATCTTCTATATATAAACGTACATATAATGTGTGTGCAATTTATAAATAATTATTATTTTTTACTAATTTGTAAAATTTTATTTTTGCACAAAATTTTCATTAGCAAACTTCAATTTATAAGTAATTTTTTCTTCAATTAAAAAATACATAATTTGGTAATTGCAATATTTAGAGTAGTTATGAGAGGTTATGTTGACAAATGTGATCAGATAATTAAGGTAAAAAATAAATTTTTCTAAGGATAAAATTAAAAGTAAAAAAAAAACAAAAACTATTTACACCAACTGTCAACTGTCAACTGTCATTGCTTTCCCTTATATAAGGCATAAATAGTAAGAAAAAAAAATTGATTTTCATTTCTTGCCCCATCTGATGTGGAAATATAGACGTAGAATTGCGTTTGTGGATTTCTTTGTCATTTATTCGCTGAAATCCAATGGAATCTAATATGGGTCAAGGCAGGTGAGTACACAAAGCAGAGATTCAGCCACTGAGCCAACAGAAGTGGTACAAGGTATCAGTAGTGTAAGTAACCTAACATTGTCCATTTGGTTAAACTATATAAAAGAGAAGACTCGATTCAGTCAAAATATTTTACGCAAGCACTTCTAGTTTTTTTTTTTTTTTCATCAGGAAGAGAAGGAGGGGTGAAATTTAAGAAGTGAGAAGGGTACGGATGAAAACCATACATTATCTTCACACATGTAATCTATCAAAATTAGAAACACCACATGGGGAAAAATTTGTATGATATTTTAAAGTAAATATAAATATAATAATAGGAGTGGTAATTTTCGACACGATCTGAAAGCAAGGCATGAATGTAATACCAAATTAATGGATTTGGGTTGAGGTTTCGCGAGTTCGGATCATAATCGGATCGAACCCGATGAACCCGAAAAGAAAACAGATCGAATTCAGGTCACCTACGGGTTGATCCGATAACCCATTTATAAATTAAAAATAATTTTATAAATATAAAAAATATTTCATCTAATTAAACTAAATTATTTTTTCCCAAAATGCATTAAGCACTTAATCATAAATGAATTTGTTTGACTTGTGTGAAGTTGGAATTGTTATGTTTGGACAAATGATGTATTACATTGTTTTTACTTTTATCATGTCTTAATTTATTTCAAATTTGGTTTGGGATAAAACACTTTTACGATCATTCATTATGGTTTCAAATCTGAATTGATTTTGTTAGAAACTACACTAGTAAATTAGTAAATTGGAGTCATATTTTAGGTCATTCGGTGACCCATCAACCCAAAAATTTTGGATTCAAGTCTGATATCCTAACTTGTCCCAGATTAACAGATTGTGTTCGGGTCAGCAGATTTTCTATTGTACTTGGATCTCAACACAACCCACTTTACCAACCCCTGTACAATAGGACACATTATTTCCACGTTGAACTACAGCATATGTGACTGAGGATATTTCAAGTAAGTTTTCCAATTCAGTTGATTATCAACCAGTCATGACTTTATCAAATTCAGCGACTTTCAACTTCTAAAACTTCAGTTTCAATATTCAGATTTCAGACTTCAACTTCGAAATTTACCAACAAATTTACCAGCTGATGCTAATACCAAGTGAATTGTAAAGGTCAAATGGAAAATTAGATGGGACCTTTTCTCCTCGGAAAAGGGTCAGAATAAGGAGTAAAGGCAGCACGTTTCCAACCAAGAACAACTACAGATGAATATATTCATCATTTACTATATGATTCCACCATTCATGTTCAATGTAAATAACAAAAGGAAGAAAGAATTTTCTTTGATAGGCATCTGTATAGGTGGCTGCTATACTTCTCGGGTACCTTTGGATTACAGACGTGGCGCTAATAAGGTATGGTATTTTGATACAATCACAGCTTTTCCTGTTATTCTTGCAAGAATGGAAGGTGACTACCAGAAGTTATTAGCAAGGAAACATAAGATCAAAAGCTGTTTCTCTTCACAGGAAAAGGAACCCACGGTTCTGTAATTCTTCGCACTCAATCTTTGGTTAGGCGTAATTCTTCAAAAATGATCAAACGTAAGTCTCTCAATTCTTGCTCGATCCTCCTTTATCTTCATGAGAACATGTCCTGTAAGTGAGTTCTTTTTGACACATCTAACCTGTTCTGCAGATGGTATGTGCAGCAGCTTAGATTCTTCACCATCATCAGAATCATACCCAGAACATTGCAATGATCAGGCTCAGTATCATGAAAATAACGTAAAGCCCAACAAGGCAGAACCCCCAGAATCTTGGAACACGGAATCGGTGCCAAGTTACCACCAAAATGGATCCCATCAAGCTCAAAAGCAAGAAAATAAACGCCATAACGATACTAACATGGAAATGGAGGGCATATGCGTCTGGATAGACGTTAGCTGCTTGCATCACCAAAGCTGTACCAAGCCCAAACAGCATGTTAAACATTGGACAAGCAAAGCACCCGGCCATAGCCATCGCTGGCTGGCCAGCTTTTGCAAGTGCTACATCAGCAACTAGATCACCAACAGAGTTTCCCCATGCAAGCACTGTCAACCCAAGGATTGCTGGGGGCAGTTTTAGAAGTGCTCCAAGAGCTGCAAGGCAATTCAGGAGCTCGCCAGCAACAGTTGAGATCCAGAATACACTCATCACAAATGCTACAAGTACTACAGGTATTTGCTCAGTTTTGGGGGGTTCCTTTTCGACTATGAAATGAAGAATAGCTAGAGAGCAGCTTCCGCAAAGCACTATAAGCCAAAGAGCAAAATGAGCATTCGAAAAAAGAAAAAGAACAGGATGATCTAACGGCATAAATGATCTGCAAGAATACAGAAGAGCAAGAGGACAAAGTGCAATATTTGCAGATTGATAGAATCTGCTCCACTCAGAAGGTGAAGTTTGGGGAATGGTGAGTTTGAGAAGCACTGAGACCGGAAGCTCCCATACTTGCGAGATCTGTGAAGAAAGAAGAAAATATCACACCATAACCCACATTAATGTCGATAAACTAAATATTTCATACTCTCATATGGATCTGAAGTACAAGAAAACTACGAGTTATACACAACTTAGTACTTGCTCTACATCTACAATACATGGACATATTTTTACAGAACATAATTGGAAACTATTTCCATATCCATGTTGAAACTATGTATTTGCTGCTCTAACCAGGATGAAGTCGTGTAAATCCAGCTAATGATTTCTGAAAAGAAAAACAAAAATTTTCACTTAAAAGGACAATTTCCCCATAAAAGTTTGCCAATCCAAACCTCAACAAGCCTTTAGGTGAATAAAAGAGGGTTTCAAGCAACTGTTTTATGTACTTCCCCGTATTATGTTTCAGCAAAAATGACAAATACATCACTAAGCATATAAATGCTGTTTTAGAATTAATGACTTCTTTTCTTAAGGAAGTAACGTATTCGACAAGATACTTCAGTATCTCAGCATATTTATGTACCATATAAACCTGTTAAAAGCTAAAAATGTTTCAAATAAGCTAAATGGTCGCTACTGAAATCGTAAAACCTTACATAATAGCAAACTAAAATGTTGTGCTACTCTCTACTTTCTTCCTACAATTTTTGCTTCACCTACAAACTGAAGGCAGGTGCAGTAGCTCTTAGGACTCAACTCTCAAAAAGTAGTTTATTGCCTGGGTAGATAATGTTACCTGTATGCATCTCCTTTCATCCCTAAGCCCAAAAGAACTCAATCCATGCATTTCCCAATGGCTTCCTCCATGGTAGGGCTGGGCTTAGATTGGATTAAGCTAGATTCCCTGTTTTTGCTATTGCTTCCACTCTTCCACCCCTAGTTGCAACCTATGTTACATGGACTCAGGTGCGGGGGTTGGATATGGGTGCGTGTCGAAGTGTCAAAATCGCATATTTGAAAATTGTAGGATCTGGAGATATGTGTCCAATTTTGGGTATAGGTGTTTTTTTTTGTTGTTGTTGGGGGGGGGGGGGTGGCACTCCTTAAACTCATAGATGGATAAGATTTTTAGAAATAAATTATTCTAAAATTTAGGCACAATGATGTATAGAGTGCATTTTAATAAAAATTTTCAATTAAATGTGCAATTAGGTTGAAAAGAACCATAATCTTGGTTAGAAAGGTAAATTTTTCAAGTACGAGGGGCTGAAATTATATTAAAAAGTGCAAAATTGTAAAGAGATAAGTTACTTCTTGAAAATGATAATTAAAGTCAAAATACAGGGATTTAGTTGCAAAATAAATATCACTGTCAATCCCTATATTCCTCATCCCTCATTCAGTGGTGCAGTCACCTTATTTACAGAGCATTTAAAACGAATGAGCAACTCTTCTCCGAAAACAAAGCCACTCTTACTCTTAGATGCCATCGTTGCTACAATCCCATATCTGCCAATGAAAGCGAAGCAACAGCCGGTATGTATTAAGCGAAAATATAGCAGGTGTTGTGAATATTTTTCTATTCAAATCTCTAGCAGCTTTCTTCTCCTTTCTTTCTCCTCTGCAGAGCCACCCCTCTTCCCCTTCCACTCTCTTACCACTTCTTGTCCATCTCTCCTCCTCCACCATCAACATCACATCTTGCACATCTCACATTAGTCAACGTATCCAAAAATTTTTGACCATACCAGGTACGGATTCCATACCCATACCCGAACCCGTATCGTGTCAACGCGGGTGCTTCTGGGGGGAATGGTGAGCCCGTATAACATAGGTTGCAACTTGTATTTGCTCACAAGCCTCCATAAACAGTGTCATGAACTATGCGGTTACAGCCATATACCACACTCTTCTATAAGATCCTATCAAACATTCCTCGTTTCTTAAGATTTCAATAAAAAAATTTTGTTCCCTTTACAATAATTTGCTTCCATTACCTTCATTCCTAAATCTAAAGGCCAACTTCTGTTATCTAAATATGCCCAAAGCTATATGAATCCAATGATTCCCAGCCAAAATCTATACCTTATCTTCAAGTTTCAATAGGGATTTCTGTTAATGGGAAATCCAACTTTGTATCTATTTTTAAATCGTGTATAGAGACTTCTAGTAACAGAAACCAATGCAAATCTTTTTCCTGTTTTTAATTAAACCAACCAAAACTTGTAGCACTATTGGTTTAGGCACTCAATCATCAGTTGATTTGTCATGAATCAAGCACAGTCAGACTAAGTAGAATGATTAATTCAAGATAGTGCAAGGTAAAAATAGGGGCACAGCTACAGAATTTATAGGATGATTCCTGACTAGTCCTATCCTCTGCTGTTTCAATTCAACAACATCACTTGAAAATAAACCCCCCTTTATATTCAATTGAGATCAATACTCTCATAACAAAGAAAGAAACAACAGACAGATATTTTAGCAAACGGAAAAGAACTGGTAAAATCATTTCCAGTGATACTGGAAAGTTGAGCATGACAGCTCAACTATGGGCAGAGCAAAAGAAAACATTAAGTCGATAAGTCAAAAATAGCTCGATAATTTGGATTGTGAAAAGAAGCTTGAAAAGCTACTCACAAATATTCATAATTCAACACCAAGCACGTAATCCTAGTAAGTCACCCAGCAACAACTACCTATTTGCTACCTGTTATTGTGATAAAACTAAACACAATATGACACTGATCAGATGGAGATATGCATGATATATATATATATATATATATATATATATATATATATATGTAAGTGTAATCTTTCTGCCGTTTGAACAGTGAAATTTGTTGCTATACCAAAATTACAGACGACAGAAGCATATACCTACAGCTATAGCTTCTCAAGAAGTTCATCAACAGACTATACAAAGTGACAATACAATCAATGTGTCGCTCAAGGAAATCCAACAAAGAGGTTGTTATGTTTTCAAATCAAATTTCCCCTGTTGGTATTTCTCCTCCTATTACTTTCCATCAATATAGTCGATACAAGTGCTAAAGGAGCAATATAAGGTGACAATCTTCTTCCTTAATTTGCATGTAAAGCATTCAGGTAATGGACTGTACTCAATTTCCCCAGGTTCTCTTCAGAAATAACTGCATGCCCTATTGCTCACATTAAGTGGATGTAGTTCGAGATATAAGCACACAAACTAGAGACATACACTTTATACCAGACAGAACCCTTCAAAAGGCTATCTTTCTTCCAGAATTCACATTTTTGTCTACCCAAGCTAGACATGATACCCCAATCGATTTGCTCCAGGTATTACACAAATTCAGGTTCCCCCCTTGACAATCCCTATTCTCCCTCCAATTGGTTGAGTTCCAACTTCTTCATACTATCCAATGTATCTTTGACAGCACCTCAGTCTCCTCCTGAACTCATGGTCCAGGGCTTCTTTGTCACATCCCTCCACCCACTCTTAAGGAAAATGACTGTCATCAACTCCAACAGCTTGCCTCAAAGAAACCACGCCCACTATCAACTGGACATCCAAGCAAATTTCATGAGACAAGGACTTAAAACTTTGATATGGTATGCATTGGTTTTACAAAATGCTGGCTAATTTTCCCCCTCAGACTGCCCTAACCGAACGAAGTCACGCTCAAACAGTCACTTTTACCAAATTGACTTCATCTTTTAAGGGCACATAATCTAAGTTTCTCCCATCAAGAACATTAAATGTATTTCCAAGATTTTCCTAATGTCTTTAACCACTGCTCTTTTGTAAATGTTATTAAACCTTAATCAGTGCTCTTCCTTGTCTACTATTACTACAAAAATGGCATCCCATGTCAACAGTTTACCTCTTTGATTCCCCTGCATATAAGTAGTCAAACTAGCACCATCTATTTCCCCAAACTGACTTCTTATCCAGTACATAAAATTCTATGGGTACTTGCCACTGACACATACTTTGCAGACTTTGAAGGTCCTACTACAGTCCCATGGCATTCTATGACCAAAAAGATAAACTTCCATTCGCCTCCTCCCCATCCCTAACCTATCTTCCTTCAATATTACCCTGCCTTCAACATGCAAAATAATGAAATATTAGTCTCCCCACAAAAAATTGCAGAATGGCAAATTTTACGTTTACTTTAAGGTTACTGAATAAATTGGAGTTTGCAATTGTTTTCCTCTCGATTTGGTAGCAATAATCTTAGGTCCCATAAACACTATGAGCCCACCAATTAGTCATAACGTCTTTTACCATAATTATAGATGTCGTTAGCTTTAATTGTTGACTTGCTATCCATATAAGTTTCTGATAAGCGAGTTTTCAAATTCATAAATGAGAACAGCTTTTTCTCCATTTCTTTTGAAAGGGATAATTGGGACTAATAAGAAATGTCCACGATTGTCAGTCCTGAAATGTAGTAGTAACTTGTATACCTTTTGGCTGAGATTTTACCAGATGTTCGTGCTTTAACATTGATTAAGTTCTTTCTGTCAACAAGCCCCGAAAAAAGTCACACTCTTAACAAGAGAAGGTGCTATACTATGGCTAAAACCAAAAACCATCCAAGAAGCATGGAAGTGATAAGAAAACAGAAAGACTTCAACCAACCTTGTACAGAAGAGGAACAAAGAGAATAACATTACAAGGCCTTTAAGATTATAGCTTCATAGCTTATAGGCATAGTAACTTGCATGAATTTTATTGGAGATTCCTTTGGCATTAGTGATACATTTTTTTGGCCATGAAATCTTTGCAAGTTCTTGATCTGTTAAACTCTAATTAAATGAGAATTCTTATTTTCACAATGTCATATTTCCCAGGATTGGTGAAATTTCAATATGGCATCTCAAAATACTTAACTTGTAAAAAATTCTTACCTATTCCAAAAGCAAAACTACAATTTATTCCATCTCATAACTTAACAACTAAAGCACGCCACTTTTTGTCACCAGCATATATGTCATTTTTTTTACTACTAAAACAAATACAACATTTTCTTTTGGGTAGCAATCAACATCAGAGTACAAGTAGTGGGTCTGACCAAAACAAAATAGGTAGTTCTCAGTGTCTGCATCCAATCCTTCTAATTTTTCTACTAACAAAACCCTACCAAACAATACCTCTATGCTTCCCCTTGCAGTTGACAATAAGAAGCAAGTGTAAAGAAGATAAAAATCCAACTTTTGCGCCACTACTTGACATCACTCCCTTGTCACAAAATGTTACTCAAATTTCATCTTTTTTTCTTTTTTGTAAGTTCCGTTTTCATTGATCAAGAGATTTGAGTGTACAAAGTGTGGGGGATCCCCAATACACATCAGCAAAGTGCTGAGCATACATCACAGAGCAGGCTATGATCTATCTTGAATTTACAAGGTTCATTCCTAATACAAAACATGTCCCTATCTACCTGAATTCCACTGTTTATTACATGACAAATTTCAGATAGTTCCATTAATCCAATATGATAATACAATTTCAGAAATGTAACTAAAACTTGTAACACCCATGGAGAGCTATGACAATATTTTTCTACTTAGATGTCGCTTGCTTTTTTGGATTGTCGGAATACTATTTTCACAGGAAAACCACTTTGCCTGCCTATTCTCCCAGCCCCCAAAAACTGCTTATTTATCTCTTCATCATTGTTTATGAATTATATTTGTAACAGCCTTTGAACCGTTTCATTCCTATGCTGCTGTTAGCTCTCTCTTTGCAAATAAATGATGCTGTTTAGCTATTAATTGTGCTCTTTCCACCCTTGTATCCTCTGCATTTCATAGTCAGACTAAAGCCCTGAACTAAGCATAAGTTAGGCAAACTAGTGCCACTTCGTCTAGATCTCATCAGTAAATTTCAGAAGCAATCCGATCTCTTACTACATTTGTCATCTTTTTCATTACCACTATACATTAAAAATACAGCACCTTATTCGTCCTTCTAATCACCAAATCAATCAAGAACCAGATTTCATATTCATGCGACAGTAATGAAAGGAGAAAAGCATCTAAAATAGAAAGCACAACATCAACGTCCATCAATTATACGAATTCCACTGGTAAATGATAACAAATATGTTTCTTAAAACAGGACTCACAACTTTCTATCATTATCAACAAAATGGAAAAGTAACAAAAATCTATCCAACTATAAACTGAAAACATACCTTTCCGAGAACTCGCCAAAACCCACAATTCTGCTTCTTGCTATCTTCTGATTTCATTAGAACTTGTCCACTTTCATAATCCATCTCTATCAACCCCTTCTGCTCCTCCCCATTCCCAATCAGCTCCACCTCACTCCCACCGCCACCAATCCCCCTCCTCTTCCCCTTCCCGCTACTCGTTCCCAAATCCATCCAAAACACAATCCCAACAAAAAACAAGTAAAATCCAACAAACCCAAGCGCCTGCCACAAAAAAATCTCGGCACTCAAGTAAACATAGAACAGAAACAATGCAGCAATCAAGTAAAACAACACATCCCTTACAAAAGGCCCAGGATCAACAGCGAATGGCGCGGCGTAAATGGCCACAAAACCAACAACAAAAGCAGAAACAAAAGTCCCAGCTGAGAGAATTGCGCCAAAACCAGTCCTAGCTTGTCCTCCCCTCACTGCAGCCACTGACGAAAAAACATCAGGGGCACCATTACCTAAAGCCAAAAGGGTCACAGCACCCATCGAAGGAGAGAGCTTCAAATGAGTACAAAGCTTTGTGACCACCACAGAGAACCGGTCTTGGGCGGTTTTGACAAGGATATAGAACTGGAGAAGGACAGAGAGAGCAAGAAATGGAATGGAAAGAAAATGGTTCTCTTGGAAGAGGCAAAAATGGAAGGAGAAGTAGTTGAATAGGCCATTGGTGGATGTCAGATTGGAAATTGAGCATGATGGGATAGTGGGACTGGTGTAAAGTGATCTATGGGGAAAAGGTGGGATTTTGAAGGGGTTCTCTGGAGGATTTAGGAGTTGGGTTGGTGGTGAAGGGATGTAGAGGAGGTAGAACAAGAGGGTTGTGAGGATTGTCAATGAAATTGCTGTGGATTTGAAGAAATTTGATTGTGAAGATGGTGAGAAGAGAAAGGCCATGCCATTCCAGAAAAAAATGGAGGCTTTCTTTTTTATTTTGTTTGGGAGCTGCTGAATTGGGAATTTTCAATTAAATCTGTTGGATTTAGAGTGTAAAAGTTCAGTTCAGTGGCTTTTGGAGTTTGGAGAATCTGTGGATCTTTGATTAGCAAAATGCAAATCTTCTTTTCGTTTCTGTTTTTGTGCTTTACGCGTTTTTGAGGCCTTTTGGCTTATGATCGGTTGCAGGATGTTGTTTGATTGTTTCATGGAACCCCCTTTATTTAATTTAATCTTTGCGAGGAGGAGTGAAACTTTTTTTGGTTGTGCAAAAGCTATTCAACCTGGAGATTAAAATCCGAAACTTCTTTGTTTAGTTCGAAAAAATGAGATTAAATTTGAAAAGCATCTAAATGCGTGCAAGGAAAAGAATAAACATGATTATGTGCATTCGTATGGTAAATTCGATATAGCCATTAAAGAAAAAACAAACACGTAGATTTTGTGTATGTATATGCCATAAAAACTAGCAACTTGGATCATTAGAATTTTTTTTTTTGTTTATTGGTTAGTTTGCTTTCCCAATTAGCTTAAGCAAATATGAAACTAGTTTACAGTTCAACATGCTCAAAATGTCATGCTGGTACAAGGGCTGCTAGCAAGTTTAGCTGTTCGCGGTTCGATTAAATGCTCGGTTCGAGCTCAAGTAGTTCGATGCATGTACTAAATTGCTACTTAAATGCTCGTCGAGTAATTTGATTATTGGTATATTATTTATATTATATTTTTATTTTAATTATGAAATGACTAATAAGGGTTTATATTTTCAGTAATTTACCATAAATGTTGTCTACTCAATAAAATTCATAAATAGCAAAAATGCAATATTGCAAAAACTAAAAAAGAAATGAAGATTTTAGATAATTTATCATACATTTTTTAGCCTTTTTTTGAGTTTTATTTCGAACTCTAATACTTGTTAGTCTCGAATTTTAACGAGTCGAATTCGAATTTGAAATATTGTGGAATGATCGAATCAAGTCGAGTTACATAATTTTTTTGTACGCTCAAATTCGAACTCGAGTAAGTTTATATGACATCGAGTTCAAGTTCGAACATAGTACTACTCGATTTCGACTTGATTCGTTAATATCTTAGTTAGCACCTTTAGAAATGAAAAGAAAAAAAAAATCAGAAAAAGCATAATCAATAAAAGTTTACAATTGGGCTTTAGATCAGCAATGTGGCTTTTCCATGCAGCGTTCTTCCCTGTGAAGTGTGAAGCAAATTGACCAGCGATTTGACAGTTAGCTGGTACAACACATTCTTGCTCCAGGCTTTTCAGTAGGGAAGACAATCAGGCTCTTTCTGTGTCTTATTGGGTTAAATCAGATGGACTGGGTGCTGCCCAAAAATATTAGACTATGGGCTTACAGGCTACAGAGCCCAATTCTCAACTTTGCTTGATATTTCTCCTTTCTTTGCCATCAGAAGTTCAGAACTAACAAACGGGATCACAAGCATTTTTTTTGTTTATTGGTTAGCCATTTTACCACAGGGATAATTTTGGAAACCTCCCTGAGGTTTCTTCTAATATCACTTAATATCTCTAAAATTTTTGAAATCTGACTTACCTCCCCTATCAGTTTCACAAGGTTAGATATCCCTTTCAATGGTTAAAAATCGACGGCACTACCCTTGCATTCTATTAGGTTGAATTTTGTTATTAAATTTTTTATTGTTTTCCTCTTGATTTTTACCAAATATTGTGTTAATTGATATATTCTACTCATATTTGGTAATTGGTATTGGTTGTAAGGATTCAGAGCAAAAAGGAATAAAATACGTGATTTTTCATTGGACTTTTATGCTGTTCAGCGTGGGAGGGTCCAAGTATTACCCTGCACGTCCGAAAAACTCGAGATTTGACACGTGAAAAGATCTCCAATTTTAAATCTCCTTACCGAATGGATAGTGTTTCACTTTTAATAAGATACCAGTTTAGTCTATCTATCTTGACTTTTTGGAAATAATCATTGGCCGATTGGGAATTTGATTTTGTTTAGGAAAGTAAATAGAGTAGGAGTATAAAATGTGAGAACCCGAAATTTTTCCTTATTTCTAGGTTTTAATTTATTTCCTTGCACCGTTTTCCACATTTTCTTTATTCTATGAATTTTCTGGACATTTTTATGAGCAAATAGGGTTTTAAACATATTTTTCTAGTATAAGTCAATTTACGAGATTTTTGGAACGAATAGTGGACGTGGGACCCGCTAGTGCGTTAAGTGAGAGAAATTCGACCAATTAGGTCAAGTTTTGCGTACTGAGATTTAATTACTAGGTGTTAGTAGGTGACTAGAGGTTACCTAGAGGAATTAATCATGGTGAGACAAGAGGATAGGAGTGAAATTAATAAGGTGCCACGTGTCGCAATTTCATTCGAGGTTGGACTTTGACCATTTTTTTTCACCTTTACCAAAAGGCTAATTTTGACCAAATTCTCTCTCATTTTCTTCCTCTTGTGGCCGAGCAACATAGAGAGGAAAAGAAGAAAAAGAAAGCTTCATCTTGTCCCATTTCCTTGAGTGATCTTGCAAACCAACCGTTTAAATTCCAACTTACTCCATAAAAACACCTTGCTAAGGTAGATTGAAGCTATTGGTGGAGGAAAATTGGTGTCTAAGCTCCTAAGCTTCAAGCTTTGTTGAGGGAAGAGGTATTTTACTTGGAAACTTTCCTTTTGGTTCCATTAATGTCAAATTAAGAGCCTATGGTGGCTTAATAGTTGGATTCATGGATAAATTGGTGGGTTATTTGAAAGTTTAGTGAATTTCTGATTTTATTGGAATTTTTCTGTTTTATATAAGAAATGTTAGTTAGCCTTGGATTTATGGTTTAAAATTGAGCCAAATGGAGCTCTTGTGTGTGAATTGTGATCAATTGTAAAAATTTCCAGCTTTGCACAAAATTTCAGATTTAGGGTTTTGGGAATTGGGGCTTTTCTATAATTGTCTAATTAAGGTGCAATTGATGGTGAATGAAGGGTATTGTGACCCTAATGGTGGTTAATGACTAGTTTATGATTGAATTGGTTGGTTTGGATGTTTGCTTGTAGGATGGAAAGTTGGAAAATTAGGCGAAGTGCTGTCAAAATTTCCGCAGGAATTCCTGAGCAGTCTCGGGAAATCTGTTATAACTCGATGTAGGAATATCGGAATTAAGTTCTGTTTGTTGCATTTTAAACTAGACTCATAGGGCTACAAACCGTGTGAATTTCAGACCCTAGTTCTGTCTGTGTGAATTATAGTGATTTTCCAAAGTTGACTGAAATTACATACCTGTTCTGTCTTGGACTGGATGATGCAGCGACTTGAGGCTAGAATTTGACTAACTTGTGATTCGAATCTTGTAAGCATGTCTTCTAAGTAATTGTACCCCTTTGAGTGTATTTTCCGATGGTATAAATTTTATCAATTTTGGGCTTAAGACTTGTGAGATATGATATTTCCAATGAGGGTGCGCAAAACTGGAAAATCCTGTTTTCCTAGAATTAGTTTTATTTTCCTTTTTCCTCTTAGATTTGAAGTTAGTGGATCATAGTAAGTATGGTTTTGGGTAGATACAAAGGGTTTTGGATCGTTCATGTCTTTAAGACCACCAACTACCTTTTCACTCCAAAATTTCACTTTTGTATTGCTTTGGTAATTTACTTGGTTAGACGTGTGACTCGTAATCGAGTCTCACTTGTTTTACCTTGTTGGTTTAGGACGTGCCGGTGACCCAAGTACCTCGAGGGGAAACGTTTGAAGTTATTTGTGTGAACTGGTGAGTGTACCACTCCCCTCACTTGTTGCCTAACTTTGTATATGTGCTTGCAAATTGTAACTTGAATGACTGTACCATCCGTTTGTCCGGTATGAGACGAGGGTGTACTTTATCACACTCGTTCTCTGGCCTGTGTGACTTGTTTCCTGTATATGTACTTGACTCTGTTACTTGTGTCTTCTATGGATCTCATGTACACCTGAATCTGTTATTGATACTTGATATGATGTCGTTTGGACGCGTATCCAACGACCTTCCTGTGCCTGTTAACTCTGAGCTCAACCTCATGGGTAGTTACTTGATTCGACCCAGCAAGGGCTTGGTCGAGGAAATTAACGAACCATGGGTGCCTGTTCTTTGGAAATCCTGGGTATATGAGACTCTAGATTTCCGGTATACTCGAGTATTACCAATCTTTATTACTGCTGAGGTGTTCGGGCCCGGTAGGGGGTTGTTTGGTGGGCGGAGTCGGCGTAAAGCGGTGTTCTACTGGACGGGTTACTTATTTGAAAGTTGGCGGAGTGCCAACTACTATTTGGTCAAGTTCGGATAAAGCAACGAGAACTTTGGCTCCTGAGAGCCACCTGTATCCTTTACACTTGATGTGTCTATATACTTCCCTATTTGGTGTGCATAACTGTATGATTGATACGTGAAATGCCATGATCCATGACTACTTGTGCTTTTGGTACCTCATTGAGCGAAAGCTCACCCCCTTCCCGTTATCTTTGTTTTCCTTACAGGGAACAACTCTTTTGAAGAAAGGGTCAAGCTAGTGTAAATGTTCTTTTGTAACGCCTTTTGTAATTAAACCCTAATGTGGGATTTGAACATGTCATTTTGAATCGTAAAACCCTAAAGTGGGTTGTGTGTATATATTTGCTCATGTATATATGATGTATTTTCTTGGAAATGTACTTGTCTATGTTTATTCAAAGTTTCGATATGTTTGGATCGCGTTCGGACAAGTTCGGACGGCAAACGCGAAAGAAAAGATTTCCGGCCGGATTGTGACGTGGCAGTCACTGTTCATGTTCGTCCCGTTTTTCGTTTTCGTTTCGCGCGCTTATTGTTAGCTTTACTTAACGATAGACTTTTCGAACGCTTAGAAATGCTGGAAATGAATGTTTTAACCCTAATGAAGGGTTCTTTACACTTGGTTTAGCACGTGTGACCGATTAGTAGTCCTGGCGAGAGCTGGGCAGGCGGTCCGCCGAACCCTTTGGTTCGCCTTAGGGTGAGGTGGGGCTGTCACAAGTGGTATCAGAGCCACGTCGCGTGGTCTCTGCGCGGAGTGAGTTTGGGCCGAGTGGTGTTATGGTCTTGACTTTGTGAATGCGTTCAAAGGATTAAGTACTTTTCTTGGGCGTAAGCTACGAATCGTGTAAGTTATAAGTGTAAAAATCCTTAATATGGGACTTGAGGAAGATAGGTATGTATGTCGGGTAGGAATCTTTAATATAGATGATTTACTCTTGGGACCGGCCGGCTCGAGTTGTGAAATATCTTATTTTGGATTCTTGCGCCCGAATACGCATGAGATGAGGGCCTAGGTTAGAAATGACTTGGGCAGACTAGAACGTGATTCTATGGTACTTTGAATGACATATTGGGGTTTCATTAAGTGCGGTTAGCCTGTTTAAGATATAAACCATGTTATTCTTGTAGGCTTGGGTGGAGCTCGTAGAGCAGCTTGAGATGAGCCATGTTTGACTCTGTGAGAGGGTAGTCACGAGAAGGGAAAATCTCTTAGTTAGTTGTTTCGTACTCTTGGGCTCAGCTTGTACATTATATTATGGAGAACTCCGATGCTTTCATGGGATTTCTTTTATCCGCATTTGACTGACTGCTACTGTGTGAGTTGTCTGATAAAATTGCATTATATGTATATTTGCTTTTGAGTTGTGTCTGCTTTTGTTACTTGTGTCTGCATATATTTGTTTTAATATTATATTCGCGTTTCAACCCTAGATTGGTTAGACCTATGGAAGGGACTCGTAGTGGCCGAGGCCGTGGTCGCGGTAATAGGCAACCTTCGACTGATAGGGTTAATCGGGAACCCACACCTGAGCTTAATCCTGAACCTAGAATCGACCCGAATGTGCAAGTGGCCGCCGCAATTCAAAGAATAACTGACTTGTTGGCCCACGTAGTGGAGCATCAGGGCCAACACCCTCCCCATAACCCTGGAAACCCTGGTGAGCATGTTGAGAGCGAAGATCGAGCTCTCGAAAGGTTTCAAAAGTTCTCCCCGCCGAAATTTCTGGGAGGACCGGATCCGGACGTGGCCGAACGGTGGCTGGAGAAAATGGTAGACATTTTTGCGGCCCTACATTATTCGGAGGAGAGACAGGTTACTTTTGCTGTCTTTCAATTGGAGGGAGCTGCCCGTTCCTGGTGGAACGTTATACGTATGAAGTGGGAAAGAGAAACCACGCCACGGACATGGGCAAACTTTATCCGAGAATTCAATGTAAAATACTTCCCACCTTTAGTCCAGGAGAAGAAGGAGGATGAGTTCCTTAGGTTGCGCCAGGGCACGCAATCGGTGGCCGAGTACGAGAGTCAGTTTACACGGTTGTCTAAGTTTGCGCCTGAATTGATTGTAACTGAACAAAGACGGATAAGACGTTTTATCCAAGGATTGAATGTTGAGATTCAAAAGGACCTAGCTGTAGCCCAACTTAGTACTTTTAGTGACGCGGTGGAGAAGGCCCAGCGAGTTGAAAATGCGAGGCTACAGGTTAGAAACTTCCAAGCAAAGAAAAGAGGACTTCCTGGGAGCAGCTCGGAACAAGAAGATAAGAGTGCGCCATCTAAATTTGAAAAGGGAAATGGAGGAACGCGATTTCCGGGGACATCAGGAAGTATCACACAGGAAGGCTCGACCTCTGCTTCTCGTGGTTCCTGCGGGTACTGTGGGAAGCCAAACCACACGGAGGATGTCTGCTGGAAGAAAGGAAGAAAATGCCTACGATGCGGAAGTGCAGATCATCACATCGCGAATTGCCCAAGCCTGTCTCGAGAAGGGAGTGAGAACCGGCAACCGACCAAACCCAATTCCAACCAGTTGAAAGGGGAAGGGACTGGACCGAAGGTGTCGGCTCGGGCATATTCCCTAGAGTCACATCAAGACCTTGACTCGTATGATGACGTGGAAGGTAAGAAAAATTTCGAGGACGAAATTTCTTTAAGAGGAAGAGAGTGTGAGAACCCGAAATTTTTCCTTATTTCTAGGTTTTAATTTATTTCCTTGCACCGTTTTCCACATTTTCTTTATTCTATGAATTTTCTGGACATTTTTATGAGCAAATAGGGTTTTAAACATATTTTTTCTAGTATAAGTCAATTTACGAGATTTTTGGAACGAATAGTGGACGTGGGACCCGCTAGTGCGTTAAGTGAGAGAAATTCGACCAATTAGGTCAAGTTTTGCGTACTGAGATTTAATTACTAGGTGTTAGTAGGTGACTAGAGGTTACCTAGAGGAATTAATCATGGTGAGACAAGAGGATAGGAGTGAAATTAATAAGGTGCCACGTGTCGCAATTTCATTCGAGGTTGGACTTTGACCATTTTTTTTCACCTTTACCAAAAGGCTAATTTTGACCAAATTCTCTCTCATTTTCTTCCTCTTGTGGCCGAGCAACATAGAGAGGAAAAGAAGAAAAAGAAAGCTTCATCTTGTCCCATTTCCTTGAGTGATCTTGCAAACCAACCGTTTAAATTCCAACTTACTCCATAAAAACACCTTGCTAAGGTAGATTGAAGCTATTGGTGGAGGAAAATTGGTGTCTAAGCTCCTAAGCTTCAAGCTTTGTTGAGGGAAGAGGTATTTTACTTGGAAACTTTCCTTTTGGTTCCATTAATGTCAAATTAAGAGCCTATGGTGGCTTAATAGTTGGATTCATGGATAAATTGGTGGGTTATTTGAAAGTTTAGTGAATTTCTGATTTTATTGGAATTTTTCTGTTTTATATAAGAAATGTTAGTTAGCCTTGGATTTATGGTTTAAAATTGAGCCAAATGGAGCTCTTGTGTGTGAATTGTGATCAATTGTAAAAATTTCCAGCTTTGCACAAAATTTCAGATTTAGGGTTTTGGGAATTGGGGCTTTTCTATAATTGTCTAATTAAGGTGCAATTGATGGTGAATGAAGGGTATTGTGACCCTAATGGTGGTTAATGACTAGTTTATGATTGAATTGGTTGGTTTGGATGTTTGCTTGTAGGATGGAAAGTTGGAAAATTAGGCGAAGTGCTGTCAAAATTTCCGCAGGAATTCCTGAGCAGTCTCGGGAAATCTGTTATAACTCGATGTAGGAATATCGGAATTAAGTTCTGTTTGTTGCATTTTAAACTAGACTCATAGGGCTACAAACCGTGTGAATTTCAGACCCTAGTTCTGTCTGTGTGAATTATAGTGATTTTCCAAAGTTGACTGAAATTACATACCTGTTCTGTCTTGGACTGGATGATGCAGCGACTTGAGGCTAGAATTTGACTAACTTGTGATTCGAATCTTGTAAGCATGTCTTCTAAGTAATTGTACCCCTTTGAGTGTATTTTCCGATGGTATAAATTTTATCAATTTTGGGCTTAAGACTTGTGAGATATGATATTTCCAATGAGGGTGCGCAAAACTGGAAAATCCTGTTTTCCTAGAATTAGTTTTATTTTCCTTTTTCCTCTTAGATTTGAAGTTAGTGGATCATAGTAAGTATGGTTTTGGGTAGATACAAAGGGTTTTGGATCGTTCATGTCTTTAAGACCACCAACTACCTTTTCACTCCAAAATTTCACTTTTGTATTGCTTTGGTAATTTACTTGGTTAGACGTGTGACTCGTAATCGAGTCTCACTTGTTTTACCTTGTTGGTTTAGGACGTGCCGGTGACCCAAGTACCTCGAGGGGAAACGTTTGAAGTTATTTGTGTGAACTGGTGAGTGTACCACTCCCCTCACTTGTTGCCTAACTTTGTATATGTGCTTGCAAATTGTAACTTGAATGACTGTACCATCCGTTTGTCCGGTATGAGACGAGGGTGTACTTTATCACACTCGTTCTCTGGCCTGTGTGACTTGTTTCCTGTATATGTACTTGACTCTGTTACTTGTGTCTTCTATGGATCTCATGTACACCTGAATCTGTTATTGATACTTGATATGATGTCGTTTGGACGCGTATCCAACGACCTTCCTGTGGCCTGTTAACTCTGAGCTCAACCTCATGGGTAGTTACTTGATTCGACCCAGCAAGGGCTTGGTCGAGGAAATTAACGAACCATGGGTGCCTGTTCTTTGGAAATCCTGGGTATATGAGACTCTAGATTCCGGTATACTCGAGTATTACCAATCTTTATTACTGCTGAGGTGTTCGGGCCCGGTAGGGGGTTGTTTGGTGGGCGGAGTCGGCGTAAAGCGGTGTTCTACTGGACGGGTTACTTATTTGAAAGTTGGCGGAGTGCCAACTACTATTTGGTCAAGTTCGGATAAAGCAACGAGAACTTTGGCTCCTGAGAGCCACCTGTATCCTTTACACTTGATGTGTCTATATACTTCCCTATTTGGTGTGCATAACTGTATGATTGATACGTGAAATGCCATGATCCATGACTACTTGTGCTTTTGGTACCTCATTGAGCGAAAGCTCACCCCCTTCCCGTTATCTTTGTTTTCCTTACAGGGAACAACTCTTTTGAAGAAAGGGTCAAGCTAGTGTAAATGTTCTTTTGTAACGCCTTTTGTAATTAAACCCTAATGTGGGATTTGAACATGTCATTTTGAATCGTAAAACCCTAAAGTGGGTTGTGTGTATATATTTGCTCATGTATATATGATGTATTTTCTTGGAAATGTACTTGTCTATGTTTATTCAAAGTTTCGATATGTTTGGATCGCGTTCGGACAAGTTCGGACGGCAAACGCGAAAGAAAAGATTTCCGGCCGGATTGTGACGTGGCAGTCACTGTTCATGTTCGTCCCGTTTTTCGTTTTCGTTTCGCGCGCTTATTGTTAGCTTTACTTAACGATAGACTTTTCGAACGCTTAGAAATGCTGGAAATGAATGTTTTAACCCTAATGAAGGGTTCTTTACACTTGGTTTAGCACGTGTGACCGATTAGTAGTCCTGGCGAGAGCTGGGCAGGCGGTCCGCCGAACCCTTTGGTTCGCCTTAGGGTGAGGTGGGGCTGTCACATAAAACGAAGCAAGAAACAATTCAGTTCGTATCTTTTGCTTGGAAGAGGAACAGGGAACGACGTATCTTTTTCCTTTTTCTTCTTGACTCTTTATTTGATAATTGAAGAATGGCCTTGGCAATCAACTCAACTATTTTGCGTGTGATTTTTTTAATGAAGATGAACTAAGCTTTTCATTTAGGTCAAGGAATAACAGAGGATTTGGTTCAACTAAAATTGTGAGATCAAATTGACTCTATTTATTTCTTTTATTTACTGGTATCTGTATGTTCCCTGATTTATTTCTTATGGTTATTACATTATTTGAATATCTAGAGACCGGTATTTGAATTAATCTAATAACTTAGAACCAATTAGAGCAGTTAAATCCGTAATTGTTTAATTACTTTAAAATAGTGGTAACTGGTATGATTGAATTTGTGTTAGGGGGACATATGGGTTAATTTAAAATAACTCTCGTAACGTGTTATTTGATTAGGACAGGGCTTCTCTAATTTTTAAAGCAATTGGGAAATTAAACTCTAAGATCGTACTTAGGATTATTTTTTAATTAGGGCAGTTGTTAATGGTCGTACCTTAATCACCAAAACAGTAAGGAGAAGTTGATTATTATTACTTGTTTGGCAGTTATAACTTGTTTATCACTGGATAAATAGAATTATTATTGCATCAATGATCAATTGAATGAACCATCTTCGAAGTTATTTCTTGGCTAGAGTTTATTTATTATTGATTTAATTGTAATAAATTGTCATTTAGTCTTTTTTATTTGAGTTATTTAATTGTTCTTATTTTTATAAAAATTCCTCTTACTCTGTGTTATAGAAGAAACGAATTTTCCCCAATCCTTGTGGATTTGACCCTACTCACCTCTATATGCAAAATTTATATTTTCTTCAATAGATATTTATTATTGCACAAGTTTGACACCTATCACATTCTTAATAATTATTTAACAAAAAATCCAAACTAAAAGAGAATTTTTAAACCAAAAAATATGACAAAAATAACCAAATGACTATCCAATATTAGTCCATATATCTCTGTATTCAGATGGTAGCAAGGCAGCAAAGGTGGTGGTTAAGTTAAAATTAGTAACATCAATCGCTTCAAAGGATTTTGGTAAGTAATTTACACCTTAAAAAAATTTTACAAGATGGATTTAAGGAAGTGAAGCAATGTTTTTTTGGAAGTATGTTTTAATACATGAAGTAATTCAAGTTGTACTTTAAATTAAAATTATCTTTTTGACACAAGCGATTTGCATGTAAAGCATACTTATAGAAAAAAATATATAAATAAGCCAGCATTGAAAAGATTAATAAAAAATGATCTCATGACCAAACATCAAAACATTGCCTATGCTATTTTTCTTTTTTCCCCTATGAAAAGAACATATACAATTCTAGATATTTTCAGCTTCATTTTTTGGCCTTATTTTAATTTTTATTGTTGATATAAGTTTCATAAATAGGATAACATGAGGGTAGTATTGGAAGGAAAGTTTTATCTCTCTTGCTTTTCCCCAAAAGAGGCTGAAATGCTACAAAAAATTTTAATAAAAGGGAGGTAAGTTAAATTTTAAAAACCTTAGAAGCGTTAAGTGATATTATTATGAGAAACCTCAAGGGAGGCTACTAAATTTGCCCCTTTTCCATATGCACATCAAGTCCCTAATGGAGTATACCATTTGGCCACATTTTACCTGTAATAATTCAATGATACATTATTCTCACATAATGAGCAAATTATTTCAAATTTGGAAGCATTTTTCTCATCCAAAATAAACTAAACTAAACTATAATACAAAACCATCTTCTTGCCATGGTGTTGAAACACAGGTTGGGAAAAAATGTGTATAGGAGTTGGTTTTGAGCCAAAACAAAAGGGTTGGAGCTAGTGTATTTAATTGTAAGTACAATTCTTTTAATTTTATTATTAGAAGCAATAGTTTTATATTCGTGGTGATAGTATGAAAGATGGTTTCGAAAGTTGTGGTAGTTCTTCAAGTAAACAAAGTGGTAGGGAAGTATTTTTTTCTTTTTGGGCAAAAGAGTAGTTTAGGTTTTCATTCAAAATTTATGATGTTTTTAAGGTTTTGTTACACTGTAGTAAAAGTAAGAAAGGTAAATGATAATTCTAAACTTTGAGGGTGTAAGTTATATTATGAGAAATCTCATGGTAGGTCTTTGACATTATCCCTAGTTTGAGGGCTTGGGTCATGGGTATGAAAAAAGAGGTTGGACAAAAAGAAGGTGTAGATAAAATTGGATTGGTGCTAGTGTATTTCTTTATAAGTAATTTTTTATTTTTATTTTTAAAAGGTATATTTATGTAGTTGTGGTGGCAGTACTAGAGATGGTTATGTAGGTAGTACTAATAATTCTTCTAGTGAAAAAAGTGATGTAGGAGTATTTTTTTTCCTTTGAGCAAAAGAGTATATTATAGTTTTCATTCAAAACTTATCCGTTTGAATTAGTTATTTTTAGAGATGTTTTTGAAATATTTTACTATAGCAATATATATGAAAAACTTTCATTGTAAATGTTTTTTGTGGTGCTTAGGGAGGGATTTTTAGAATATATTTTTGGGTACCTTTTAAAATTGAAAAAAATTTTAGGGTACTTTTTAAAAATTAACACTACCATCCACAATAACTACCACCCCTCCCTCTTCCTCCTTCTCCTCCCTTCTCTTCCTTCTCCCTCTCCTTCCCTCTTCCTCCTCCCCTTCCCATGAGCCCCCCCTTCCCTCCCCCCTCCCCCCCGGGGGATTTGGCGTTGACCAGGTCGCGGCCTTTTTGTAGCAATCTAGTTGGGGTTAGATTGAATGGGAGTGGAGGGTTAGGGATTGGCAGGGAAGGGAAGGAAAGGAGAAGAGAGGAGAGAGGAAGGAAAGGAAGAAAGGAGAGGGAAGGAGAGGGAGAAGGAAGAGAGAGGAGGAGGAAGGGTTGGTGGCAGTAGTGGGTGGTGGTGATGGTGATAGGTGTAAGATGTTGTTAAATTTATTTTTTTAATTATTTTTGTATATTTTTGTGAGTTGTTTTTGATATATTGTATGGATGATATGTTTTTGAAGTTGTTTTTATTTACCATAATATTGTATTTGAAAAACTAGTTTTCAAAAAATAGGCCAATCCTCTCCATTGGATTTCTCTTTATTGCTTTCTCCATTTGTTTATATTTAAAAATTTAAAACTCTATAAATTTATCTGATTATGTCATTATTTTTCTTTTGATCTTCAGATCAACATATTTAAAAGTGATATTCTTTTGCGAATACTTTGGCATTCAATTTTTACGAAACATTTGAATGGTAAAAAAGGAGTCAAAATTGTAACAAAATTTGTATGATTAATCAGAGGGCAAATTTTAGTTAATTTCATATAAAAATTTATGTATAACTAATATAATTAATGAAATATATTATGGACGGTGTTGATTTTCAAAAATAATTTTAAAATTAATTTTGTTGAAGTACAATAGAGATAAATTCTCTTCCGTGCAAGAGAGGAGCTTAGTCCAACTCTCTGGTATTATCCCTAAAAGGAAAAGCTCTCGTCAAATATCATTAGCACATGATTTGACATGTTTTTAAAGACAAGTTAGCGCATGAATGAATTAAGCAATCTTAGCACTGTTTATCTGAATTAGTTTTTAGCTATTTCTAGATATTATATGCATCAACGGACAGAAAATGATCAATTTCTGGAATTTTTTATTGGGAAATCGTCCAAAACGTCCCTCACATTTTGTAAAATGACTTTTTTCGTCCCTCACTTTTAAAAATGTAATTTTATGTCTCTTACATATTTACATTGGTCAAATTTAGTCCCTAACTAGGTTTCCGATCATTTTTTGGTCGGAATCTATCACGTGCAAGGCACGTGATCATTTTTTAAGGATACATTTGTCAAATTATATTTTACATAATCTGATCTATAGTCCTTCACGTTTTATAAAATGATTTTTTTCATTCCTCACATTTCACAAAATAAATTTTTTCATCCCTCATATTTCAAAAAATGAAATTTTCATTTCTCACTAATTATGTGTGTGAATACATTTTTTTTAAACACATGTATATGTCTATTTGATTTTGTTTAAATAATAATAGCATAAACACATGTATGTAATTGGGCCTAACTTGTGGGCTATCTTCTCTTTTTGTATGATTATGACTAATATTTACCAATAGAACCTTAATTTGCATATTCTTATTGTATTTTGACCGAAAATAGCTTTATTGGCCAACTTGACAATGAATGCAAGATTTTTTACTAGCTAATACAAGATGAAATCAAATGATCACGTATAATATATAGTATTCATATTGTTAAGTGAAATCAAATAGACACATACATGTGTTTATGTTATTCGTATTATTAAGCAAAATCAAATAGACATATACATGTATTTAAAAAAAATATATTCACACACATAATTAGTGAGGGATGGAAATATTCATTTTTTGAAATGTGAGGGATGGAGAAATTCATTTTGTGAAATGTGAGGGATGAAAAAATCATTTTATAAAATATGAGAGACGAAAAAATTTATTTTATAAAATGTGGGGGACTATAGATTAGATTATGTAAAATATAATTTGACAAATTTACCCCTAAAAAATGATCACGTGCCTTGCACGTGATAGATTCCGGCCAAAAAATGATCGGAAACCTAGTGAGGGACTAAATTTGACCGATGTGAATATGTAAGGGACATAAAATTACACTTTTAAAAGTAAAGGACGAAAAAAGTCATTTTGCAAAATGTGAGGGACGTTTTGGACGATTTTCCCTTTTTTATTTCAAGCATGACCGTTGTATGAATTACAAAATTCAGCCGAATTAATACAAACCAAAATTGGATGCTAGAGTTGACTTGACTGCAAATATTTGATTTGCCATATGTTCTATATGATTAGATTTCATTTGTGATCTGTCCATTACTCAGTTAATCAGATGAATAATGGAAATTTGTATTCCAACTAGATTAGGGCCAAAATTCTTGAAGAAATGAGGCTTGAGATGGGTGCTTTTCCAAAATGCCAAGTGAGGATGACCTATTGACGGCCTGCCTATTCTGTGCATATTTCCAATTTTTAGCTTGAATGCTGTAAACGATATGGCATTGGTTGACTAATACTACTCAGCAAAATGTAGGGATCCATCAACCATCCTTATCCTGAGATGTTGGAGCTCGTAAATGGATCCGAACTCCGGTGCAGCTGTTGCATATTGAAAATGCAACATTTGAGTCCCAACACTTACTTGGGACTTATTTGGCCTCAATGTTTATGTGCTTTACGATTGAGTTTTGTTCTTTTTTTTCCAAAGAACAAAAATGAACAGAATACCCTATTTAACTAACAAAAAAAAGGTTTTGTCAATCAAATGTCAATTCTCACTTTTCTACGTGTTAACAAATTCCTGTATCACATTGGAAGTGCTACAAATTATCTAATACTACAATCTAAGCAACAACTTTCCCTTTCTCACTCCCCTAGCCAAGCCCATAATGGTTATAAGTAAAACACTTAGGCGTCAAGAATGGCATGTTCTACGTTTCTACCACTGAAATTAGCATCATAAGATGCATATGATTTACGTAGACTAAAAAGTGGTCAAAAATAAGAATTGGGATCACAATGATGTGCTTTTTAATATTTAAGGGATTAAAACGCATTAATTCGGAGGTGGGAACTTCCACAATGTAAGGAGTCAATATGCAATTAATTTGCATTTATTAATTCGTTTAAGAATGTCTTGATTTTTCAATCGTCTGTTGTAGATTGATGCTTTCTAATAGGAAAATTCTTTATTAAGTAACATATGAATTAAGTGATAGAAACAAATTAAAATACAGCCCATATTCTTGATTTTAGATATTCTCATATATTTCTATCTATCACTTTGTTTTTTTTGTGTACTCTTTAGAAAGAGTACACCTACAAAAGAAGTACCGCTCCAGCGTCCAACAATTTAGAGGGTTCACTTTTATGGAACCGGTCCTGTCTAGTTTAGATGGCTAGTGTGGTTGTGCTTGGCTTTGTCCTATTGTTGTATTTATTATAGTATTCGTTATCAAATGACTCAATAGTATTACATTGATTGAACCTGTTTGGATCGCATCTTTTAGGAATTCTTGATCGAATGTAGTGCGTTTTTCAGATAGAATGTATTTGAGGTTAAAAGATGATTTTAAAATGTGTCTAAAAAAATATTGTTAAAAAACAAAAAAAAAAATTTCTCCAAAACTAGCAATGCATGCATTGATAGCAACATCATTAGCCTAATGTAAGACCATTTTTCTTCTTTCCCTATCTAGTATGTCCCTGTCCATGTGTTACACGTTTTGGTTTCAATTTCCACAAGCTGGACTCCGTGGTGTGCAAAGTCCACAGAGTAAAGACAGCAGAAGCAAAATATGAGACTTATGATCTGGTCCAAACCATAAAAAAAGCTGCTCTAGTCATAGTTTTTTGTTTTTTTTTTCTTGAGCAAACAATGAGATTTTCATATATCAAGAACGATACAGTTTACAATTACACCATGAAAATCTTATAGCCTTTTATATTGTATTGTTTTAGTGCCAATAGATAAATCAGTATCCCAAGTTTACCCACTCATTGGAGGGAAATTTGGGTTGCCATTTAAGGTTTCTCAAATGGGGGAAGTAGTTATCTTTTCTTCAGCTGGGAATGATATGTATCTTTTTGTGCTTAGAATTAGTTTTATTATGCTAAGAAATTTGGTGAATTGCTTGCTTAACTATTAGACTGTGGTTCAATCTGAAATGAGTGCTGTGTTTTGCTTGGTAATAGGACTGATGCGTATCATCTCATGTTTGGAGGTGTCTTATTTCCTAATAATAGAAATATTAATTGTTTGCTTCTCTAGCTCTATCTTGGGTGTGAAATGTTCTGCCTGTAATTTACTTTTATTGGATTCATTTTGAAATAGCTAAAATTTTTCTTGGAGCAGTTGTATTTTGGGTTAAGAAATGAGGAACAACATGCTGTTTCTTTCATATAATACTCTCTCCGTCCCATTTTATTTATCTTGATTTCTATTGGTTTGCCTCAAATTATTTGTCATGGTCTTAAAAGGGAAATGAAAAAAGATGTACCTCCCTATTTTACCCTTCATTCAATTTACAAAAAGAACATTAAAGCTATGTTTCAACATTAAATGTTTTAACTAACTAATGTAAAATTCAAAAATTCAGAAACAACTAACAAGATTTGAATTTAAATTAAGGAGCAATGATGGAAAAAGTTATCTAATAGTTGGTCAAAATTTAGGTTTCTTAAATTATGTATAAAGTTGACCATGATAAGTAAAATAAGACGAAGGGAGTATATAATAAGCACAAGCAACTGCTTAAAATAAAGTCATTGTCTACCTCCTATTATAAGGGCAAATTTATGTTTAGATTTTAATTGCTAAAATTTGGTGTCAGTTAGTTTAAGTCCATTAAAAGGCAAATAGGAATTGTCCTTCAAGGGGTATTTTGTTTATCTCATGAATACGGGGATGAACTGAAACCAATCTCTAATTACAGTGGGCAATATGTTTTTAAGCCTAATAATTAAGAGTCCAAAATTTGTACAATTCCTTTGGACCATTCAGCCGTTAACCACTAAGGGCAGACGGAAAAAGACCGAACAAATTAAAACACTTTGGGGAAATGTTGGAATAAGAGTATAACAAACAATTCAACCTCTTTCCTCTCTCCTCGCCATGTACCAGAGTGTGATCTTCCTCTTCTATCCAATCTTGCCATCCTGATGAAAAGCTTTATTCTCCACCACAGGCTATATAATTTCCAATTTTTTGAAATGCAAATTGGGTTTCTGTAGATAAATTTGGAATTTTTTTTTATGGATAAATACGATCTCCTAAGAATTTGAAATCAATATCTTGGGGAATACGAAGGGAATAGCTTCTGAAGTTAATTTCTTCTTCACCTCTTTTTTTTTTTTTTTGCAACTCAAACAATATACTTTTTTTTTTGGGATTGGATGCAGAAAACTCCTAAAAACTGTTACAGTAGTTGCACTTTACACTCTAAAGTATTTCAATATGCATTTTGCACCCTTGGTCAACTAAAAAATAACATGAAAATTAATTTCATTTAAGTAATTGATGAAATGACCAATTTATCCTTCATTAAAAACTTAAGAGGCAGAAATACCATTTTGATGGGAAAGATTACTACTTTAAAGAGACTAATACTCATTTTATAAAAAAGGCCTAATTGTTAACACATAAAAAATATATTGCATCACTTTGAATGAGATTTAAGATTAGTGGGTCAAAATGGGAATGATTAATGTTGTAATTTTTAAAATCTCATAATTTTTTTCCAACACATTATAATGCTATAACTTCATATAATCAGCAAAATTTCACTTAACATCTTCACAAGAATAAAACTAGCGTAGAACCCAAAAATTATCATATGAATATAACACAATAATTGCAATAAAGATTCAATACCAAACCAAAATTAAAACCCACATATTAGTAAACAAAATATTGGACTTAGAAGTTTCAATAAAACACCTCAATTATTTACTTTTCCTTAATCACAATCTTTTCTTACCTATGCTAACTTGACTTATGTATTAAAATAGGGTTGTTGAGATTATTGAATTGAATTTATTCCCTTTTTTCTTTTTTCCCCTATTTTGTTTGTTTTAATTAGAATTTTAGTATGAAGTGATCATATATTTTATTGTTATATGTTTTCAATTAGAATTTTATTATGAAGTGAAAATTAATTCATTTAAAATGAAAGGGTATTTTTGTCTTTTATAAACTTTTAATGGAGGATAGATTGGTTGTTTTATCAATTATTTCAGATGAAGTTAATTTTCTTATTGACTAAGGGTGTAAAGTACCTATTAAAATAGTTTAGGATGCAAAATGCAACTAGTGTAATAGTTCATAGATTTTTTTACATTTAACACCTTTTTTTGGGAATATACACATAACCTAGTTGATTAAGGCACTGTTTGTTTTGAGGGAATGGCAAGGAAGGGAAAGGAAATGAAGCGATAAAATTTTTGACATTTGGATTGGTTTTTGAGGAGGGAAAGGCAAGGATTGGGAGGAAATGCGAGGAATAAGATTTAATTATTTTTTGTCAATCTCCTTTTCCTCCAAAAGTGGGCGAAAATAGAGAGAGATCACACCAAAATTAACGAAAAAAATTAATATTTAAAAAAAAAACCTACTATGTATTTACAAATTAAACTTTTAAATTATGAATAAAATCATAATTTATGCGTGATAGTTTACTTTCCTTTTCTTTCATAATCCAAACAAAGTGGAAGGATTCAGATTCCCTCTACTCTCGTTTCTTTCTTTTTCCATGAGGGTCTTCTCCTTTCCTTTCCTTCGCTTTCCTTCAATCCAAACGGTGCATAATGTTCTATTGCTCCTCCATTATAGTTATTCATAATTTGGATGACAGTAATATTAAGCATCAAATATCGAGATCTTCTTTGGTAATATGTGGAGTTTTAAAACTAGTTATCAACTGTTTTGTATGCTACTGATACATGATATGACAGCTTCAAAACGATTAAATAGTAGTACTATGTACCAAGCCATCATTAATGGTCTCTGAAAGCTGCTCAACCTTTGAAATAATTTTCCCATTGCAAAAGTTTCACTCGGTTCTTGGCCTGTCTAAGCTTTGTTAAATGTGAAAAAGACTCAGAAGACCAGCATAACCAGCAAAATTTTACGACGTGTCCCAGCAAGACCAACCAATCATACAGATACCGAGTACAGATCATCATCATCTCATAATTTCTTATATGTTCAATCAGGAGCCTGATTAATTTGCACGCATTTTCTTACTCTCCTCAACCCCGCGGTCTCCAATGGCTGCCGTGTCTTCTCTAGCTTTCTTATCTCTCCTTATCTTCCTCTTTTGCATCCATGCAAGGATAATTGCTGCCTCTTCCGACTACGGTTATAAAGCCTACATTGTTTACGTCTCCGAGTCCGTAAAGCCACCCTTTAACACCTCCCACCATGACTGGTACTCCTCTATTCTCCGGTCCCTCTCTCCTCTATCCATTGATCTTGACACATATTACTCCTACTCTTTAGTTTGCCCTGCTGAACCATTGTCCACGGTACTTCCATACCAGAGTCCAAGTAACGTGTATTGTGACCTTCCCAAGACCAAACTCCTCTATTCCTACGAGCACGCTATCCATGGCTTTGCCGCCCGCCTTAGCGCCTCCCAGGCTGAAGAGCTCCGTCATCAACCCGGAATTCTGTCTGTCATCCCAGACAGCATCTCCCAGCTTCAAACCACCCGCAGCCTTCAATTCCTCGGCCTAGCTGACTCCTCAGGCATCTGGCCCAACACCAACTATGGTGAGGACATCATCATCGGCATCCTTGACACCGGCATTCGGCCTGACCATCCTAGCTTCTCCGATGCAGGCCTTTCTCCTGTTCCATCAAGCTGGAGAGGAGGATGCGAAACAGCGTTGGACTTTCCCTCAGGTTCATGCAACAGAAAACTCATTGGTGCCAGATCTTATTACGGAGGATACGAGGAATCCATGTGAAGGTCCTTAGAGGAGATGGGAGAATCTAAGTCGCCTACGGATTACAACGGTCACGGGACGCATACGGCGTCTACAGCAGCTGGGTCGGTGGTCAGGAGTGCAGGTTTCTATGGATATGCTACAGGCGAAGCCAAAGGAGTGGCGATTAAGGCCAGGATTGCAGCATACAAAGTCTGTTGGAGAGGTGGATGTTCCGATTCTGATATATTAGCAGCCGTGAATCAAGCTATATCAGATGGAGTTCATGTGCTTTCGCTGTCCCTCGGCAGAAGCCCAGCTAGGCCGTATGACGAGGATCCAATTGCAATTGCTGCATTTCATGCTGCAGAGCGCGGAATTCTTACTTCTGCTTCAGCGGGAAATTCTGGTCCTAGCTACGGGACTGTCGCCAGTATTGCACCTTGGATTCTTTCTGTTGGTGCATCCACCATCGATCGGGTGTTTCAAGCGGATGTTGTTCTTGGCGACGGAAGGACCATACCAAGTGTGTCTTTGTACCATGGCAACCCTCTAGTGAATGCTCTGCTTCCCCTGGTTTACGCCTCAGGTGCTGGAAGCAGATTCTGTCACCAAGGAGAACTCGTTCCTTCCATGGTCACAGGAAAGATTGTGGTGTGCGACGTTGGGGGTGATACTGGGGGAGTTGCCAAAGGATATGCAGTCCACCTCGCCGGTGGCGTGGGGATGATACTCGCCAACACTAAGGAACAAATGGAGGAACTCAAGTCGGAAGCCCATCTAATTCCAGCCACCATGGTGGGGGTAACAAACGGCAACATAATTAAGAGCTACATCTGGTCCCAATTCGCACCGACGGCTACAATTATCTTCAGAGGAACGGTGGCGGGGTTCACAGTATGGGCGCCAGAGGTGGCGCTATTCTCCAGCCGTGGTCCAAATGTTATTACACAGGAGATTTTAAAACCGGATGTTATTGCTCCTGGAGTGAATATCTTAGCCGCCTGGTCCAAGTTTGCTAACCCATCCGGTTTTGACGACAACATAGATAAGAGAAGAGTGGATTTCAATATTATATCCGGCACCTCCATGGCGTGCCCTCACGTCAGTGGAATAGCAGCTCTGCTTCGCAAAGCTCGTCCCTACTGGTCTCCAGCAGCGATAAAATCAGCTATTATGACCACTGCTAATAATGTCGACAACAATGGGAGGAACATTGTCGACCGTGCCAGTGGTGTAGCATCCACCCCACTTGCTCACGGCTCGGGTCATGTGGATCCCAACAAGGCCCTTAATCCGGGCTTGGTTTACGACATGGGAACTAGCGATTACGTGCAGTTCTTGTGTTCTATTGGGTATACTCCGGCTAGAATTGCAGTCTTTGTTTCGAATCCGCCGGAGAGCTGCCGTCCGGGGATTACACCTGGAGACCTCAACTATCCCTCTTTCTCTGTGGTTTTCAGTCGTCAGAGAACGGTAGTTACGCATACAAGAAGGGTTAGAAATGTCGAAAGCACAGCAGCCGCAGTGTATACTGTCAGATGGAATGCTCCTAAGTTGTGGAGGTCAAAGTGACGCCATATAAGCTGGCGTTCGACCAATACAGCGACACCTTGACCTACCAAGTCACCTTTACCAGTGCTGCAATTGAGACAATAGGCGACACTACTTCTGCTTTTGGGTATCTGGAATGGATTGATGGGCAGCAGCATATTGTGAGAAGCCCTATTGCAGTCCTGTGGATTCGTGATTCTTGGGTGGATGCAATGTAAGGTTTCAAGGGAAAAAATAGTAATGCAATCTTCTGGCTGTTACATGGTTGCAAATCTAGTATGCAACTTTCTGGCTGTTATATGATTATCGTTGTCTGTATCTATCTGAGATATATTTGCATACTTATATGCGAGTATCTCATTCGATACGAAAAAATTACTATGTTAGTTTATTATCTTTGTGGTTAAGATTACTGTATATAGTTGTAGTTTGTTCATGTATGATAACTTATTCACTTATAGTTCTCATCGGCACATTTATGAAAAATCATAAATGATAGAACCACAATTTAGCCAAATTAAGCAGCCAGAGGAAATACATATGTTCATAGCTAGGTAATCGTAAAGACTTCATTGGCACAATTATGAAAAGGAAAAAAAATCTAATAATACCACAAAGCACAAAACAAGAACCACAAAGACAAACAAATAGGGTCGTACGTACATCCATGGCAAAATGATCAAATCATTCTGGTCGTTACCCACCTTATGGCGTAGGATCGAATTTGAACTTGTCACAGGTAGTGGAATCAGCCTTCAGGGTCAACCTTAAACCCAACCGAGACCTAGACAGATCATAGTCAAATATCTGATCCTTCAACTGATATGCACCCATGACTGTTGGAGCTTTGGGGTACGTTCCCGCTTGGACAATGGAATTTGAACAGTAAACGCTCCAGGTAGTGTCGCGGTTTTGCTTCACAAGAATAACTGCAAGCTCAGCTGTAATTGTTTATAGTTAACAACCATTCTAGGTTTATTTCTTACTATTTCAGCATGATTTCTTACCATAAATGCAGGTGAAGAATGGGGAGAAACCTCACTGGAGCTTGGTTTATTTGTTTAATTAAAATGAGTCAAGTTTGAACATAAAATTAATCTCGTTTAGTAAATGAAACAGGCTTGACTCAGCTCTCGTTTACACATGTGATGGAGTTAGTATATCTAATTTACTTTGGTAATTATGTACACTTAGATTGTCGTTGTTTAGAAAATATATTGTATTAAGCATGTAAGTACCTTCTTTTATTTGGTATTTTACCTATTCAGTAGGTTCAATAAATTGGACTTGTTAAGTTGCAATTTTGTATAGGATTTTCAAGTTTATTTGAGGTTTTCAAGCTCAAGTTTGGACTTGAACCCAGAAAAAAAAATTTTGTATCAGTCAAATTCAAACAAAATTTCAGACTCATTAGATATATGAGTCTCAAATTGGGCTCGTTAAATAATCAAATCGAGCTCCAAAACCCAAGTACTGAGCTCCTTTTAGCTCGTGTTTGGCTCTACAAGCAACTTATTGAAGCATATTACAAAAGATGGTACAGGATTCACTTGAGATGCGCCAGTGACAGTGAATTCATCATTCGTCAAACACTGAATGAAGTTCTTGAAAATTGAGTGCCCTATAACAGTACATGGATTTGTTGTGCTGATCATTGTTCCGTCAAAGCTCATGGCTCTTGAAAGCAAAGCAAAGGTGGGTTAAACTGGACATGCTTGTAATTTATCGGGATAATTAGTATTTTAAAATGCATTATTGGGGTGAGCCCTGGAGTGGGGCATTCTTCAAATGGCCCAAGGCAATAAGTCTTGTTGGGTGTTCTTCCTTGAGTGTAGAGTAAACGCCTGGACATTTGGGCTATTGTGGCCTTTTTTTTTTTTTTTAAAGTCTTAATTGAGACCTAATTTTCTTTCAATGACTTCGTTTTCTATACATTTCTTCCTTTTCCATTGATATCAAGATATGATTATTCTCTGCTAATATGATTAGATGACTAATGTACGGGTTAGACTTTAGACCTTGATCCTTTTTTTATTTTGTTTTGAACGGAACATAAGCTGCAGGTTTTAGCAATTGAGCATTAGTCTTATAATTTGGACACTTCAATGGTCATAATTCCTAGTAAAAATAGAATAAAATTCAGGATATTAAGTTTATTGTCTAAGTTTGTCGTCCATGATTTTATTGCGTAAGTTTGTTATATTTTATTTGATTGTGAGTTTAAATTACTATTCCATATTGATACTCGTTGTGATTTGTATTTGTTTGAAACATTCATGGTTGTGCCGATTCTGATAAGATTGTACTCGTTAGAGAATAATATTTAGTTATATTTTATTTCTTAGTTTTATCAAATTTTTTGTATTTATTAGTAGTGTATAGTAGTGCATGTGTGCGTGTATATAATATGTGTGTACGCATATTGTGTACATGTATATAATATATTGACTGTAATTTTTTTAAAATTAACACATTTTTATGCTTTTTAATATTTAAAAACTCAAAATTGGTGAGTCTTATGCCCTATGCTGTGAAGCTTTCGCCCACCTAAGCAGATATTAAACACCCGTACAAGTCTAACAAGTGACATGGTTTGGATTAACTGTTTTTGGGGATGTTTTTTAAATATTTTACTATAGTATTGTATATTAAATTTTTTTTTGTGTATATTTGTGAGTTATTTTTGATGTTTTGTATGTATAAAATATTTTTAAGTTATTTTTTATTTGTGTATTACTGTAACGTTGTATTTAAAAACTTGTTTTTGAAAAATAAACTAATCCAAACGGAGCAGTTACAGATTATCACTTCTGAAGAGATTACCCCCAACGACAATGATAGAATTACCCCCCCAATGACAACGACCAGTATCCAAAAACCTTATCAATTTCCATGTGCCGCTTCAACAAACATATTTGGAAAACGTAAAATAAGAGCAATTGGCAATTGAAGGTAATGCAGGAAGTTTGGTTGTACACAAAAACGTTATCGAGAAAACATTCTCCAGTAGAAGCAAAAAACTTCAGCTGTATATGTTGTTTTAACAGGCAACGTAAAACATGCTTACAATGCCAAGATCCAAATGCCCTGATAACTGACTTGACTAGTTAGTTTCCCAGCAATAGATGCATTCATACATTTTACATCTCATTCTTGTCTTTGAACTTATTCAATGAACAGGGATCAAGAGAGCTTCCCCCATTCAGTGAGGGAAAGGAAACTGGAATTGTAAAGTGCATATGTGAAAGGAAACCTCTGAAATCTAACATAACGGGTTTTGGGTGTCTTCCGCCTACTTTGAAGCTTCGACTACATTCCTTCTGTTTTTAATCTTTCGATATTAATGCATGCTCGCTGTTTATCCAAAAAAAAAAAAACGGATATTAAACTATTGGTCCTATTTGATTTCATTAGTATATGCTACTCTCATTGTGATCTAATGGTAATGGGCTATTTTGCAAACCTTGAGAAAGGTCTTTTTTGAATTCTGTAAGGTGTGTTCCCCAAAAAAGATGAATCCGCTTGAATTATTTTTGTAGGAAAACACAAAGCAAATTCATGTGGAAATCCAAAGTGATTAGCTAGTTGCACTGGTAAATATTCTGGATTTTGACAAAGTCTAACCATTCCTTGTACATTTTGGGGATATTTTAATTTTTATGGCTTGTCTTGGCAAGTCCACGTTGGCACCAACTGTCCAGATTAGGGGTGCAAACGAATCGAGCCGCTCGCGAGCGGCTTCGATTCAAGCTCGAGTCGAGCTCGACATTTTTCGAGCTCGAGTCGAGCTCGAGCTGATCGAGTCAAAGTCGAGCTCGAACTCGAGCTCAAAATATTAAACTCGTTAACTCGCGAGCCGGCTCGCGAACTCGAGTATATATATATATTTTTTATTTTTATTTTTATTTTAATAGTAAAATTACATAAATATCCTTAATATTTTATTATTTATTAATAAAAATATTATTTTATTTATTTTTTTAAAAAATAAAATAATTATTTTTATTTTTTCGAGCTCGAGCTCGAGCTTCAAAATTGCCAGCTCGTCGAGCTCGAGCTCGAGTTCGAGTTCGATGAAATTAAGTTAAGGCTCGACTCGATAAGGCCAAAGCTCGATTCGGCTCGACTCGTTTGCAGCCCTAATCCGGATAAGGGGTTTCTGCTGTTACCAATGATGACAATAGGGTTTATAGCGTAACCACATACATAACAAGTGTACGCACTAAAGTAATAAATGTAGATACTAACACAATAACATATAAAAACACAACAAATTTTCAGTGGGAGAAATTTTTTCATCTTATTATATTAATGTCTCCATTAACTATAACAGTGTCTACATCTATACGTCTACGATGTTCTGACCCCAATTGCCCCAATGCCGTTATTAAGCTATGAATTCACATGCCATGTCATTAAATGAGTCATCAATACATCTGCCATGTCATCGAACATGTATGCATGGCCCTTTTTTTTTGGAGGGTGCATGGCCTTGTTCAAATACGCATGAGCAACATTATTCTTAAAGTGCATTTATGTAATTTAATTTAGCTTAAATACTAGGGATAAGATCAGAAACCTTCCCTGAAATTTCTCCTAATTAGCACTTTTGAGGTTTTTAGAATATCATTTGCCTCTCATTGTAATTGTAAACTGGCTATATTAACCCTCATTGGATACATAATTTATAAATTAAATAAATGAAACTCAAAACAATTAAAGAAAAAGAAATAAAATTCACTTTCTTATCTTTCCCCTTTTTCCAACATTTTCTCTTATTCATTTTTAAGATAATATGCAATTTTTAATTCATAAATATTGTAAATATAGTAAATTAAATTTTATTTATGCTTTTTCTCATGATTATGATAGAGTGGGGTATGGTTTCTTTGTTTATGTTGAATAAATTTGTATAATGATTTAGTACAACTTAAAGGTTTATACCACCAGTTGAGAACAGGTTGGAAAAAATATCTTGTTGTTTTCCAAATTAATATTTTTACGGACTATACCTTTGTGATATGATGGTACTACCAGAGATTGTTTTTTAGATTACTATTTTTCTTGGAGTAACAAAGTGGTTTAGGAGTATTTTTATTTAGTAAAATGAGCAAAAGGGTAGCTTAGGATCTTTAAAATTTTGTTACACAAATAGCAAAAGTAAGGGAGACAAGTAATGTTTTTAAAACCCTAGGGGTGCTAAATGATATTGAGAGTTGTCTGATATTATCCCTAAATATTATACGTGTTTGCAATAGTAAGCAATTTCTCTCCAACAATTATGGATATTTCAGGTACTCAATACGATAATATATACCCTGATTGTACACATCCATATATCAAATGTAATGTCGGGACAGAATCACAGAGCAACATTACTAGCCTAAGGACCTAAGCTAAGTTTGTTGTTTATTTATTCGTTTTATTTTGAAAAATAGTACATGAGAGAGGCTAGACCTCTTATCACACTATCTTTCAATAGCTCTTGGGTCCTATGTTACATTTTCCTGAAGGATTTGTTTTCTCTGTGTAGTTTGGTCCTATGTTACATGCTCCTGGAGTCCATTTGCAGGAGCTGGACTTTACTCTGCAAAGTACACAGAGAAAGAAAATACGAGACTTGTGTAAAGTGATCGGTCTTACTGTCTCAGTCGGAACCATGCATCAGAACTACCTTTTTAATTGACAAGCTTCCCACACAATAATGATTAAGAGTCCAAAATTTGTTTACTTCAAAATGAAATAAGAATCACCTCAATCCAATGCTTGTAACTCAAAATATAGTCGAAATATTATAAGGTGTTAAACCTAAAAAACTCCCTTAATTACATTTCGTCTCTCGCACTTCATATTATCTTTAAAGCCTTTTCAAATCATCAAAAATCATCCAATTATCTTCTCAACTCACTCCATTTGATGATTGAATAATTAAACCTATAAAAACATGAAGTTTTCACCATTAAAATCCATAGAAATACAATTTTTATTCACTAGAAACTTAGTTCATAAGCTATAAAACTAATGAAAACACACCAAAACTAATTAATAAAACACACTTAAAATGCACAAAATATACACTTATCAGTAGACACACTAAATTAAAATAAAGTTATATCAATGATGTTATTTTCTTTTTCTCATACTTTGCTATACAATTGGATTTTGGATTACTTACCCATGAATACAAAATAAAAGTTTATTTATTGTTGTTAGGAAATTTCCAATCTATTGCCATCAGGGGTGGGCAATGATCGAATACCCACCTCGTGCACCATTTGGCTGACCCGAGCCACACCTTGCTGATTTGCCATTTTCTAACCCTTATCTGTCTGGCATATCAACGAGTAACTGATAAACCGGGTATTTGTTGAGATAGGTTTGGTTCAACGGATACCTGCCCCACTTATCATTTAATTTAAAAAAAAGATTTATACAAATTTAGTTTTGTATATTACATATTCATAAGATTTTTTCTCAAAAAAAATTTCACATCAAGAAACAAACATGTGAAGAAAATACAAGAAAAAAGGAAAAAACAAAAAGAATTCAAAATCAATGAATATTTGAAATAAGTAGTACCTTTTTTTAAATATATATTACACATTAATTAAACTCTTTTCTAGAAAAACATAAGATCGTGACTTCTACAAATAAATCTTATAAACAAACTACAGTCTCCCATATTTGTAATGCAATTTGTTCAATGAAATTGTTTATTTAACTCTAAAAATATTATTTTGTAGTATGTGTATAAAAATAAAAAATAAAAAATATATATGTAGGTCTGGTTGGATATCCACGGATTTTTAATTATTTGACCCTAACTCGTTCCGCATATAAGTGGGTACCCGACCATCTTTTGATTTGGTCGATTAGTTCGGATCGGATATCCAAGTTTTTGGATCAGATCAGATATTTGAATTAGCGAATATTTTTGTCACGTCTAATTGCCATATTAATATCCACTCATAAAGTTAATGACCCTAGAATCCTGTTTGGATTGCTATTTTTAAAAATTTTTGTAGAACTTAGCTGTTTATGAAATACGGTAAATAGTGTGAGATCAATATACTATAAAATATGACAATAAGAAACTCTCTTGCATTGATCAAAGGTGAATTTTCGTGCTTGATCAACAGTCTCTCTATATGCTTTAGAACCTTATATTTCTAAACATATATTTGTTGTTTCTTCTAGATTGTTGTTGCCATTGTTCTCTTTGCGCATATATCCTCTGAGTTTCAGTAATTGTTTCCATCTCTTAATGTTTTTCATTCTTTTACTAATACTACCTCATAAGAGGCAAAAAGGGTACAAATGAAACAAAATTATTCTCTCACTTTCCAAAAGACTTTTTTAATGGCACTTTTTCTAACATAGGCTGAAGTTGCTATCAAAATCTTAAGTTCAGGGGAGGTTAGTGCTATTTTCCAAACCTTAGGGGAGGTGAGTGCAACTGTCAAAAACCTTAGGGGAGGTTTTTGCAATTATCCCTACTTTAAACTATCACAGATTTAAGAGTTTCAAAGAAAATTTCCTCATAAACAACCTTTTTTTGTCCTATATATTTTTCTTCTACCAAATCCCTTCTTCTAACATTGTGTATAACTGATTTCTAGTCATTGTTAAGTTCTATCAATCACAAAATAGCGCTATTTGATATATCAATTGGCATTATTTTGTAATTGCAAGTCATTGTTCATCAGTACAGAAATTTTCAACAATTATTTTCATAAATTAGTTACTAATATAATTAACTTTTTGTTATTATTACCAAAAGACTTTTTTAATGGCACTTTTTCTAACATAGGCTGAAGTTGCTATCAAAATCTTAAGTTCAGGGGAGATTAGTGCTATTTTCCAAACCTTAGGGGAGGTGAGTGCAACTGTCAAAAACCTTAGGAGAGGTTTTTGCAATTATCCCTACTTTAAACTATCACAGATTTAAGAGTTTCAAAGAAAATTTCCTTATAAACAACCTTCTTTTGTCCTGTATATTTTTCTTCTACCAAATCCCTTCTTCTAACATTGTGTATAACTGATTTCTAGTCATTGTTAAGTTCTATCAATCACAAAATAGCGCTATTTGATATATCAATTGGCATTATTTTGTAATTGCAAGTCATTGTTCATCAGTACAGAAATTTTCAACAATTATTTTCATAAATTAGTTACTAATAATTAATTAGTGCTCTAATTACTCCATTATTAGATATTAGTTTCAAATAAGACATAATGTCTTAAGATATACGAGTAATTTTTTCCCTTGTGATGTAAGTAACTGGGCCTACAATTCTGTCAAGCGAAGTAAGCGTAATTTTACAAACCTCAAAGAAGACTATTGAAATTGTTAGAAACCTCAGGGGAGGTTTTCGAAATTATCCCTAAAAATTTTTAGGACCTTGTGATGTTCATATGCTAGCAAGAGTTCAATGGTTGAACAGATCTATTGTGGGACCAATCTTTGTGTGCTTAAGCTTAACTTTTTGTTATTATTACCTAGTTTGTCTGATGTATAGGCTCCTTGGGAAGATTGATTATTCCTGCATGTGTTAACAATATTATCCTATCCGCATATTTGTATATTCGATAGCAAGAATTAGTCTTTCTTGGTTTTATTATTCAGAAGAAGAACAATGACATAATCAAAGCTAGAAAAGAGATGGTAAAATATCCTATGGCCAATAAATGTAAATGGCTGATAGATTGAGCCATTAAGCTAATGCACTGATTTTGGTTGCAGAGCTACTATGTATCTGGTTTGGTAGGTTGAGTTGCTTATCTCCCTGTATTTTGCACAATGAAAACTGAACAACTCAATTTTAAACTATACTACAAATGATTTAAACTCTATTTTTTGAATGATCAGGACAGGATAAATAAATTTATTCCTAGAGACAAGCTTGTCTAAAATATGCTAAGCACTTTGTATCTTGGTTGATAACAGCTTTAGTAACTTTAAAGAGCAAAAATAATGTACAAATGGAGTAACTAGCCTGACTAAAAAAATAGTAATTTGTAAGCATGAATAAATGAATCATTTATTCGAAATTTTGCAAATGTAATGCACCCATGTATACTGTCCTTGAAATGGAAAATTTTTTTCTTAGAGGCGTGCTTTAGAACATAGGAGTATCTTTTTCCTAACTTTATACATTTTCTCTTTGCCTTCTATGGGCAAAGTTGATCAATATGAAATTACACATAATTGAAAAGAAAAGCGTGTTTGTTGTCTATATAATTCTTTTACCTCTGATATGGAGGCACCGATATTTGATTTTTAGGTGCATAGATTTTAATTTGTGATAAGTGTTTATTATGTGTGTTTTCAAGTAGTATTTTATGTTTATTTTTTGTATAAAATAGGTTTTTTTTATGGTGTAAACTTGCTCTCTAAACTTCTAAGTTTTGCAAGTTTCATTTAAGCAATTTAACGTGCAAACTTGGCTATATTTGCAGGATTTGAGGAGAATTATCAACGGTGAATTAAGATGGATTTAATTTGAACTCATTAGTACTTCATTCAACGGTAATTTGGAAAGTATAAGGGCATCAAACGCAAGAATTATTGGTGAAATGCATGACCAAACACTTGGATATCTTGCTTATGATATTAATGATCGATTGAAGCAGAATAGAAGTAAGAACACGTCTCAGAAGCGAATACGCGACCTCGGATATGCGGGCTTAGGTCGCGTATTTAGAGGTCACGTATTGTGCTCTGTTTTTCTGCAACTTACTCTATTTTCACACTACTTTCCAACTCTATTCTAATCAGAATTTCGGCTGCACATGCTCAAGATTCTTTAGGGAAGAGAAAAGGAGCTTTACGTCGTTTCAATTATCACATTTTCAACTCTCTAAACATTATATATGTAAGAATCAGTGAGGAAAAAGGGGGATCTTAGAAGAGTTCTTGCAAGTTCTTGATAGTTCTTAGTCATAGTCTTTCCTTATTTTCTTTAGCTAGAAATTTTTAAGAAAAACTTAGAGAATTCATTGAACACTCATTTTGTTGAAGAAATAGAAGATTTGGGAGCTTGTTCATCACCTTGGCTAAGCTTTCTTTATCTTTCTCTTTACTTGTGATTTAATATGTGTTCATGCAATGAAGTTATGTTCTTTCTTGCTTTATATCCCATGAGTAGTTAACTTTCTAAATCTAGGGAGTAGATGAAAACTACTTGATGTGAGTTGAATATGATTTACACTTGCTACCTCTTACATTAACTTGTCTATTTATGCATGCTTATCACTTGTTATTGCTTGATCACTAATAGGAAGCTTTCAGTTATTGTTATTCAATGAAAATTGGTAATAATGATGGAACAACATAAATGGAGCTTAAGTAGTAGACTCATGAGAATAAAGGTGCACTTGAGTGGATTATCTTGCATTTTATAAAAAACACAAGAGTAGATCTAGTTATTCACTATGAGAATAGGGAAAACTAAACTAGTTTAACCCATTACATCATGAGAATGAGTTTTGATAAATATGAAAAATGAATCCCTAGTTAAACAAGAGTAGTAATAAGAGGTAAATCTATTCATTTGTATCTTTTGTGCCATAAGTGGACTCTGCATATAGTTAAGATAGTTAATTAGTAAGTATTGTGATTTCTATTGCTTTATTTGATAGTTAGTCCAAATAATAAAGTAAGTAAAGCTCTAGTATTTGCATTTGTTGTTCCTCGTGGAATTGACCTGATATAAACTACTATTTGACCTGTATACTTGCAGTCAAATAGGTGTATTTTAGATATAAACTTGTACTTGTATCAAGAACCCGTCAATTTGCAATGATGGATTATATTATTAGCTTAGCATGCTATGTTTGCTAGGGGTATATACACTTTGGCTAAATTGACAGTTAAAAATTTCTTTCTCCTGTACCTTTTATTTCGTTGAATTTCATTATCTTGTATTCTTTTCCAATTGAAGATTTTCCTTTTCAAGAAATGCAGTTTGATTTTAGAAAATCCACTTATACTAACTAGGGCATGATAAGGATGTGATTAGATGCAATGGAAGGGAAGCCATTGCTGAATCTGTCCTAAACATATACAAAGGAGAGTAATTTCGGATTGCAATGTTAACTTTTCACAATTGTTTTTCTTGTACTTATGCCTGATTTGGATTTCTTAATTACTTAGACTAATATTAATTAGTGCATTATTATAAAGTTTGGCTTTGTAAACATAAACAACTGATTCTCCCTCTATCCTTCCCCTGATTTTCCTTTTGATTTCTTACTTTAAGGATATATCATAGCATCATTTTGATGCTATTAAGAGTTTTATGTGGTCATTATAAATACCTATAGAGATTACCAACTTATTTTTTCCATTTAACTCCTACAACTTTTTCATTTTGAAGCACTAGAATTATAAACTAATAATATCTACTTCATATTTTGCAATTTCTAAAGAGTACTTGGCCACTGCCACGCATTTTTAATTATGTGACCCTAACCCGCTTCACATCTAAGTGGGTACCTGACCATCTTTTGATTTGGTCAAATAGTACGGATCGGATATCCTAATTTTCAAATCGGATAAGATCTTCGAATTAGCGAATATTTTTGTCCAACCCTAATTGCCATATTAATATCCACTCATAAAGTTAATGACCCTAGAATCCCATTTGGATTGCTATTTTTAAAAATTTTTGTAGTAAAATGTACTATAGCGATTTAATGTGTATAAGGTAAAAAACTGATTTAGAAATGTGTTCATTAAAAACGTAAAAATTTTCTACAAAAAATCGCAATGACCTTGTTTGGATTGCTACTTTTAGGAGTTTTTAGAGAAAATGCACCGTAGTGATTTAATGTATATAAGGTAAAAATATGATTGGGAAATGTGTTCAACAAAAATGTAAAAGTTTTTCAGCAAAAAATTACAATCCTTCTTTGCATAAAAATTTGGAATATTTTCAGAAAACCTCTCTTAAGGCTTCTGACAATTTTACTAGCCTCACTTGAAATTTTGTAAAATTACACAAACCTCCCATGAGATTAAGGTTTTTACAACAAAATTAGTCTAAGTTAGAAAAGTAACATTAAAAAAGTACTTTGAGGACAAAGATGAAACTTTTATTCCATAAATACCCTTTATGTATGTATATAGGTTGTATTAGTAAAAGAATCAAAATAATTAAAAGTCAGAAACAATTAATATACACATTTTACTATTCAAAAAGTTCACATTAAATACATTAAACAACACAAATAAGCGACAAACCTATATTAATGATCACAAGACTCAGCAAAATAGGCTAGTCATCTGGGCTGCCCGCTATATGTTGGGAGGGGCAAGCTAACCTACTTCTCTGGGATTGCGGAATCGGTGTCCAAACGGGTGTTTGCGTGGAGTAGTAAGTTGTTGTTATACGGTGGGAAGCTGACTCTTATTAAGAGTGTGCTTGCATCAATACCAGTTCATTTATTGGCGGTGGCTACTCCCACGAGGGGTTTCTTGCAAAGTCTGGAAAAGATTTTTGGGGATTCCTATGGGGCAGCTCAGAATAGGGGTTACGGTTTCATTGGATAAAATGGAGTTCCATTTGTAAGCCGGTGGAGGAGGGTGGGGTGGGGATACGATCGCTTCAGGCCGTCCACGACGCTTCCTCTATGAAGCTATGGTGGTCGTTTAGACAAAATGTGTCCTTATGGGCACGCTTCATGCAGGGGAAACATTTGCGTGGTGGTCATCCGTGCGAAGCTGACCATGTCCGGGGGCAATCCCCCATATGGTGAAGGATGGTGATGGTTAAGGACCAAACGGAACAGCATATTCGATGGGTTTTGGGGAATGGAGAAGTGGATTTCTAGCATGAAAATTGGATGGGGCCTGGGCCTGTGTGCGATAAGGTGGAGAATTTTGGGGTTCATTCAGTGGCAAATTTTGCTGATCAAGGTCGGTGGAACATAAGTCTGCTACAGCAATGGCTGTCCCCGAATCATTGTGTCAGACATCTTACGTATTCCTCCTCCTGCGTCTCGACGGCCGGATTGTCTGGTATGGGACTTGAACTCCTCCGGCTCATTTACAGTTTCATCGACGTATCAGGTGGTGCGCCAACCTGCCCCTAGGTTGTTCCTTTTGGCAAATATATGGCACTTGTTGATCCCTGTGAAGGTTTCCTTCTTTATGTTACGTTTGCTAGAGTCCCGACTACCTGTTATGGATATTCTTTACCGTTTTCAAGTACACAGCCCTTCTCGTTGCTGGTGCTGTAAAGACTCGAAGGCAGAGAGTCTTGACCATAGTTTTTTCACTGGCGAGATCCCCTTACAGGTTTGGCAATCTTTCGAAGGGATTGATGGAAGCCGCGGCTCAATTTTTACGGTGCAACATGCACTGACGAAGTGGTGGTTACGGGGAACGCCGAAAACCGCCTTGAAGCTAATTTATCGTATTCTTCCTTGCCTAGTTTGTTGGCACCTCTGGAGGGCTAGGAACTCGGTGTTATTTGAGGGCAAAGGAATGACGACGGCAGGTATTCACTTGTGTATCCTCGGGGAGTTACGGGAGATTCTCTGTGGCCGGTTTCCTAATCTGGCCACTGGTGGTTTATCTTGGTGTTCTCTTCTTGATTTAGTGGTCAAGGGGAACAAACCGAGTAGGTTTTCCTGGCACCACTGGAGCGGGTCGCAATTCAGGATCCCTAAATTGAATGTTGATGGGTGTTATCGAGACAATCCAGGGGAGGCAGGCGGGGAGGTATTTTAAGGGGCCTATCGGGGCATTTTATTTTTGCCTTTGCTAATGTGTTTGATGTGGATAGAAGTTTGCAGGCAGACCTGAGGGCAATGCTTGAGGGGGTGAAGCTTTGTGTACAACACGGTTTTGCGGATGTGCACGTGGAATCAGATTCTTTGCTCCTGGTTCGAATGTTCCATGATGAGGTGAGGATTCCTTGGTGGCTAATACGGGACTTTGAGGAGCTTCTAGCCTTACGGCATCATGTGCGAGTGATGACGCATTGTGTTCGAAAGACGAACAGGTCTGCTGTTTGTCTTGCTAGGATGGGCACAAACTTAGGTTGCAATCGGGTATTCGAATCACTGGATCAACTCCCCCTAGAGGTTAGCAGTGACATTACACTGGAATGGGTAGGCATACCTTCTATTAGGATTTACTAGTGTTCATCAGCTATAGTGCAGTGACTCTTGGAGGTACAGTTTAGGCCCCCCTCGTTGTATTCCGTGCTCCCGTCTGAGCAATAAAAGAAAATTCTTTAATAAAAAAAATGATGTTTGCTATGATTTTTGTAATTTTGAATAAAACAGAATTCAAACTTTGTCTTTCTTTTCCCTCCTTTTTCCTTTACTTGCATGGAAATACTTTTAAGGGATAATTGTAGAAACCTCCCCTGAGATTTTTGATAGTTGCATTCACCTCCTTTTGAGATTTGGAAAATAGCACTAATCTCCCTTAGCATGAATTTAGGGTCTATAGTTGACATAAGCTAGGATAAATTTACTTCTATACCCTAAGAGTTTAAGGTTATTAGTAAACAAATTTGGGGCAAAAAATTAGGGCAATAAACAAGTCTAAAATAACTGATTAAACAAAATTAACAGTTATTTTTTGTTTTATTAGGCATTGTAAGTGCACTTACAAAATAGTGCCATTTTGATGCTCCAACATGGTACTATTTTGTGATTGATAACAGTTGAGAGGACAATACAAATCATATATTTACTACGTAGAAGAGAAGCAGAAGCAAGAAAATGTAGGAGAAAGAAACCTCCAATAAGGTTTCATAAAAGAATAAGTTTTGGTGATTTTAGTTGAGTTTATTTCATCTTATGCATTCATGAAACAAAAGGAGAAAGAAAGCAGAAATCAAGGCAAAAATTTGAGAATTTTTCTGTTAAAAATCTATGACAATCAAAAGATAATAGATAAGCAATCCTTTATTATCTCAATTTAATACACAAAGTTGTGGTGTTAGTTATAGTATGATGAAATTGTTGTGTCGATCATAAGAGAACTTAGCTGTTTATAAAATACAGTAAATAGTGTGAGATCAATATATTATAAAATATGATAATAAAAAACTCTGTTGCACTGATCAAAGGCGAATTTTCGTGCTTGATCAACAGTCTCTTTATATGCTTTGGAACCTCATATTTCTAAACATATATTTGTTGTTTCTTCCAGATTTTACTGTTGTCATTGGATTCGTTTGGACTGCATAATTTGTTTTGCTTAAGTTAGTGTGCAAATTTTAATTTGAAATCTTTGTTTGGACACGTCATTTTTTGCATTTGGCTACCACAAGCGGATGCTAAGTTATACCCACCAAATCAACAGACAAAAGTGGTGTTGGAGTCAGGATTCACGTGGTAGAGGGACCCACCACGTTTTATTCAATTCTCACCCAACACCTTTATTACCTTCGTACTGACACGGCAACCTTTTGCCTAAAATGTATCCGTTGTACTCCCTGATTCGTAGAGGAAAAGAGAACAGTCCATCGAGCATAGAGGACTGTATGAGTTTCCGTTTGCTGCTTGAGAGATAAACTCCAGCCACCACTGCAATTTCTATACCCCTTCAACCAAGAAAAAGGTTTCACCCAAAACGACATCTGAATTCAGGCTTTCTATTGCCTGTTGATGTCAATTAGAGTGCCGCAAAGGATATCAATGGAGGCGCGGCTAGCCAGATCTGGGGTAATTAACTTGCAAGTTCCCAGCTGAATACCAGAGTACTTTTCGGGTTCACTTCGAAAAAGAGGTTCAGCTTTCTCACTGGAGCTTATTTAGAGGAAATTCAAAGTACTCATCCGAAACAATTTGTAATGAATTTGAGAACCAGGTTAGTTGCGGGTCTTTTTTTTTACAAGTTTTTTCACGCATTTCCCCAATGTATGAGTCAGCCCTAATTCGTAATCATGTAGTTAAATTTTACGCAATCTGGAATTTTGGGTTGCTGCCCGTGTAAAGGAAATTTTCTGTTTGGGCGTAATTGCCGCGTATAGGCACCTATAGACACGGAATTTGTGAGTTAGGATGAAATTTCATGTTTATCTGTAAATCGAGTTAAGCCATGATTAGGATTGGCCCGAAAGTGAATAATGCCTGCTGAACTTAATTGGACTGATTCTTAAAGTAATCCTGACTATCGCAAATCTTCTATTTTTTTAGGTATGTTTATCATCGAAATTCCATCAACGGAATTTGAATGTTGCTGAAGTATAGCTGCTTTTTGAAAAAGTTTAGAAATATGATGAAGTAGGCATAACTTGTTTATATGCTGAAGTTTATAAATATCTAAGTATGCTGAAATGGGATTCAAACTTGTTATTTCCCTCTCCGGTGAAGTATAAACAGATGCCTGCTCTTGCTTGAAAAAAATGTACAAGTCTAAGTCCATTAACTGTACCCTCTCCGGTGATGTTATATGTCCTGTATGTTGAAGGAAAAATACAAACTTTTGGTATAGATGTGGGATTCAAAATCAGTTTCATAGACCTACGTTTGATACCTTATGCTTGGGTTGCATGGTTATTGTGCAGCTTCGCAGTTGCGGATTTGCCTTAACAGTCTGTCTACATAATTACTGATTGAGAGAGAAAGAGGCACTTGCACCATTTTACTAGGGAAACCAGCTGAAAAGTATCCTGCTATTTTAAGAAATTAGGGGTGAGCTCTCCTTGACCAGAAATCTATGTAGTAATGCTATTTTAGAGTTAATTTTTGAAGAATTGGGTAAAACACGAAAACCTATAATTATGATGGCTGTTTTTACAGATAAAGACCATAGGCAAGTTCCCCAGGCAGTCATCCAATTCCCTCCCCCATCCAGAAATGAAGATTGAGAATAGAAGATAACTTGGAACCTTCGAATTTTAAACTACTTCATTCAAGTGGATTTTACTTATGAGCTGCATCCTCTTAACACACCCTTACGTGGAGTAAATGCCCAACAAGCGCAGGCTATCATTGTTCGGTCCACCAACCCCCACCTGTGCATCCGAGGCTTCTTCTGTCCACTCATTCACAGCTTCAAACGACTACATCGACTCCCTAGTTAACTACTTCAAGGTAAGTCCATCCAAAAATTCATCTATTGAGCAAAAACGAGAGTTGCTTTGCTTTTTCATGCTGCTGTCTTCAACCTTTGGCCGTGTTTAGCCACCTTCATACATCCATTTAATATCATTCTTCGGTGTACTTGTTGAACTTGGCTACTCAATTATTGAACGTGTGTCTGTTTACTCCAATCAACTTTTGTACTAGCAGCTGCCATTCACTTGATAGTTTGAGGTATAGCTTGGGTTGAAACTACCACCTTGATGGCTGATTCGTTCCCCTCTGCCCTTATGAATTGACACCCAATTATATATGTTATTATTTGATAAGTGCTACAACCACTTGCAATGTTTATTGCCCTGCAACTAATACTTCGGCATTTTGTTGCCTTCGGTTTTCCAGTTGTTGTATTTGTTCCGATTATTAATGCATGCCGCTGTTGTTAATTAAAGGGGGACATTTTCCAAAAATAAGGACAATACTTATACAAGTTCTTCCAAATAAAAAAGCTACTTCACTTGCCACTGCTGCATTGTTATTGGAAAAAAAATAGCTAAGTTTTGAGTCACAAAGATATATATGTCTATAATCTGTAATCGTTGGACAGTTTAATTTTCGTTATGCAGTACTAAGAACTGATATGCACTTCCCTCGGTCTTTAATCTCTAGATGCCTCGTGATCATACCACCGCAAAAGCTCATTGGGATGAAAACATGGAGATGCACTTCTGTATGACATTCATTGAGTGGAAAAAAAGTGGGGAGTGGAATCCAAACATCTCCACCGAGGCAAATTGGATGAAACTGGCTGCCCATCTTAATTGCACCTGGGGAAAGAGCTATGGGTGGACTGTCTACCATTTGAAGTGCACGCGTTTGAAGAGGATTTGGCGTGCATTTGCCAAATTAAAAGGTTTGCGACTCTCGGCCGAAACTGGAATTGGGTGGGACGAGAATAGGAGATGCTTTTTGGCCAATGAATCTCAGTGGAACAATCTGTAAATGGTAATCTACCATCCAAACAAATAATACTTTGACAGCAGAATTTGTTTTCAATTTTTTCCTTTGCTGCTTAATTCATAACTGTCGGGCTGACTTGTGACTTGTTACTTTACTTACAATGGAATAATTTTAAAATGCGATTAGTGCTCAACTGCTATGGTAGAATAGGATGAATAGGTACTTGTGTGCTAACTAATAGTAGTATGTCTTGGCTTTATTAAATGTTTTCTGTATGAGGCTTGAAGGATTATTTTTTTGTAATTTGATAGGAGAATAAAGACTACAGTCAGTACAGATACTTCCAGTGCGTTGACAAATATTCGATACTTTCCGAGGTCTTCGAAGGAGAAACAGCCACTGGAAGCCAGGAACTTCAACCTTTGCATCTCCATCTTCGCGTGGGCCTCGACAAATTCCGGCTACTTATTTCGGGGGGCAATCAAGTTCGCATTTTAGCGATGAATTGCTCACCGGTGACCCAGATGGCGCATGCTACGACTATGCTCCAATGGTTGGAAGAAAGAGAGGATCGGCCAGCGTAGGGGCTACGAACTCGGGTATCAGATCTCGCCAGAGCAAGTCGAGCAGAAGTTCCGACAATCCATTCGTGGAGTGTGCCAACTCACTCAACAACCTAGTCTCAGCGAAACTGCAAATTAAGGATCGTCGCTTCACCGACTCTGAGAAATATGATGTTACAATGGCAAATCAGATTGTCGAGTCGTTCAAATGCCTGTCCAAAGGAAGGAGAGTCACGGCGCTTTTAGGACTCCAGGATGACAAATGGTGTAAGACTTTCCTGAGCATGACACGTGATCTTCAGGAGTACTGGATTAATTCTCTGCAGGTTCCCGAGGAGAAGGGGTCAGATGAAGAGTAGTTGGCAGTTTAAAAAAACATTTCTGTGAAGTGAGCATGTGGATTTTATCAATCCACTCTCAGGAATTTTAGTAGTTGCTATTAACTATCTGGAATTTTCTTTTCCAGTTCTATGGATTAATTGCTACTTTAATTTCCAAGGCTTGAATGAATTACTTGCAATTGTGGTGCATGCAAAAAATAGCTTGTGGTATTTTTTTTGCTTTCTTCGTCAAAGTAAAGTGCCTTTGTTTGGTCCAACAGCGGTGCATTTGTGTTCTTATATTATATTAGTGGTGCAACATGGTGCTTGGCTGATGTTATATTATAAAGGTCATTTTTCAGTGGCGAATTTCTTTTGTTATACCTATATGATGGTGCCATTGCTTGGTCCATGAAATAGGAATGATCTTTGGCACTTGCTTGTGGATAATAAAACATGGTTTGTTATATTATAGACTGAACTTATCACTTTGCATGGACAGCAAGAGGTCAGGGTGCTTTATATGTATGAATCACGGAAACTAACTACAGGATGTAGCTTAAACATTTATATAAGTGCCTTATATTAGTGTCTGCTATTACTGCCTTATATTTGTGCTTATATATGAACGACAGAAACTATATTAGTACCTTACGTGTATACCCAGAGTTGTTTCATCCTCCTTTGAACTGCAGCTTTCTAATGTTGCACCTGCGGACATAGACAGGAAATTCAAATGTGTTGGCTAGAATATAGGACATGCACTTTACTTGTAGAATATTGTGAGGATGCGCAATTCTCGAATCCCAGGCAAAATGAATACGGATCCACTTGTAAATAATTATACATATTATGACATAACATGTAAATATTTTTATATAAATTCATGGATCTAAATATATATTATATGTATGGCTTAAATGTATAAAACCCCAACGCACTATTATACAAGTTGCACTTTACACCATAAAAGTATTATTGTAGAACCTTTACACACTTGGTTAACTAAATCCATAATTCAAACTGTTATCGTTTATTAAAAAAGCTAAAAATTAATTTAATTTGAATTAATTGGATTCACGTAATTGATGAAATGACCAATTTATTCTCCATAAAAAACACAAGTAACAAAAATACCATTTCGATTGGAAAGATTACTACTTAAATAGACTAATTTTCACTTTATATCTAAAAGTCTAATTGTTAACACATAAAAAAATACTGTACATTGATTTGAATGAGAATGAAGACTATTGAGGTCAAAATATGGGCAAATTATGGAATATTAAGTGACTATTGTCACAGTTTTAAAATCTCATAATTTTCGTCAATGCATCATAATGCCGTAACTGACAAGTATTCAGCAAAATTTCACTTGAAATCTTGACAAGAATCAAATTGGAGTAGAAGCCAAAAATTTTCATCGGAAATTTGAACAATGAAAGCAATAAAGTTGTAGTATCGTCAGACATTGAAAACCACATATTAGGAAAAAAATATTGGAGTAACAAATTTCAATAAAACTCCTAAATTATTTGCTTTCCTTGAAACCAATCAGATCTTACCAAATGCATCATTCGTTCAAATAGGAATGACACACACGGAATGCCAATTGTGAATGATCCCAAAGTGCTTACATATTTGTCCTATAGTACTGCAAATGGAACAGGGGGTGAGCAGCTTGCTGTCCTCGGTAAAAGTTAGAAATGTATCCTAATATTATATTAAGAAATTGGACAAGTACTTTGTCCCTAGTGTTATATTTCCTACTATGTCCTCTCATGGCGTAAGATTTTCGTTGTACCCTGTAGTGTGTGTGGGGACTGCTTTGTGATATGAAGGGACTTCACGTACTGTCTTCACTATTATCGTCCACATGAGTCTTCTTTTCGCACATGCATTTTCGTAGACTACACATATTCGCGAAGGCAATCGTTGGACTGCCGAGCTGAAAAGCGTTCAAATTATTTCCCTATTCCTTTTTGAGGTAAAACTCGTTGGCAATATAAACCAAGCACTCCTACCCTCATCGTAAAAGTTTCTAAAGAATCGCTCTCCATAGCCTATGGTACTTCCCATTTCGTGCTTAACTTCAACATGTATACAGATGCAACCAGCTCATCCTTAGACGAAGACGATCTACTATTTGCAGCCGGTGCGGCCCTGTTGTTCGGTCCAGAAGCTAAACCATTCGGAGGTCCTTTCCAGAATGTTCCATGCAGGACATCAGCTTTAACTGGCAGACAATGGGTTGAAGAACTGATGTCAGGGCACCACACCCGAATTATGGATGCAACAAGGTTAACCGTAGATTCATTTATGAGATTGTGCAACATATTGGCCGATTGTGGATTTGTTCCCCAGTATCATCAAAAAAGGGTGACGATAGAGGAGGCACTTGCGATGACTTTAGTCATGATGAGTCACAATATGCGGATGCGCATGATTGCAGATCGATTCAACCACTCACTGGAGACTGTGCATCAGAATATTCACGAAGTTATCAAGGGTCTATGTACATATGCGCAATTCATCATCACTCCAAGGCACCAGGATGAAGTCCATCCAAAAATTCTCAATGATACCAGATTTTACCCATAGTTTGAGGTACTATCTTGGCTAAAGCTTGACGTGGATGCATGGTGCATGGAACTTATGCCCCAAGTAGTTCATTTTACATCCCTATATAACCATATTCGCTATAGCTGAAAATCCATTGGCCAAGCATTACTCAAATTATTATTCCCATGATGCATAGTCAGATGTTAAAAAGCTTAAATTAAGACCCCTCATGTGCTACAAGTATAAAATTAGTGTATTACCTACAGGATGTCTAAGACAACTATTACTGGTCCAACGATTAATGAACTATTTTAGCAAAGTCACATGAATTCACGCTATACATTTCATCATCTTGTTTGTTCACATGGCAATAGTACAAGGTTGAAGAATATTGTGAATAGAATCTCTAAACTTTTACTCTTTATAATTTTTTTAAGCATATTTTGTTTGTAGGAAAAAACCAATAATATTAATTTTTTGAGTTAATTGCTGTAATTCATTAAATTCAAAATAATGAAGAGAATTTTTTGTTTTTTGTAAAGGACGCAGTTAGGGCCTATTGATGGAACACATATACCCGCTTCTGCCCCGAGTGGACGGCAGGTGGTATACGCAAATAGACACGGAGTGCAGTCACAAAATGTATTGGCTGTATGTGATCATGATATGAGCTTTGTATACGTGTATGCAAATTGGGAGGGAAGTGCCCATGATGCTCGTGTTTTGGATGGGGCTCTAACGGGCCCAAATCATTTCCCCATGCCCCCCGGGTATGCGAGTTGCATCAATGTTCTTTCTATTTAGCATTAATTTCACACTACTAATTGTGGATTTTTGAAAATATGTTTGGTATAGGTAAATACTATTTGGTTGATCCGCGTATCGAAACTTACCCGATTTCTTACCACCCTATAGAGGACGCCAAGTGGATGTTAGTGGTCGTAGAAGGGGGAGATTTGCCACGGCGAAGGAACTTTTTAATTACAGACATTCTATTCTACGCAATGTCATAGAGCGAACATTTGGTGTCCCTAAAGAGGAGATTTGCTATCTTGCGGGGCGCCATACCCCACTATATGATGACTACTCAGATAAATATTGTTATTGCCTGTTGTGCTGTACACAATTTTATTAGAAATCAACAACCGAATGACTATTATTTCGCCAACCCCGATATAGGAGATCCAGTTACAAATGGTGCAATTCCTCCCTATCCGGAGATACAGCCATTGCATTCCCCTCTCGAAGTGATTAACCAATGGATTGGTATGAGAGATGCAATGGCCAATCATATGTTCAATACCTATAGAAATACACGCTATCGTTAATTTAGATATGGGTGAATTTATATTAATCTTATTTGCATGCTAAGTTAAAAAAAATCCCCTTTTTAGTAGTGCCCGTTTTCTACTTATTTTTGAAAAAAGGGGTATGCTGTGGCCTAAGTAGGGTGCATATTTAATATCGTTTGATTCCCATTTCCCTTCCGTTTGAGTTGTTTTACACTTGTTTTATATAGCTGTGTTAAATATCTCTTGTAAGCACTCGGTAGTCTGGCTTAAAACTTGTATTTTCATCACGCGCATCGAGACACCAGTCGAAAAAGGAGATGTGCAATTTCATTTTATTAACCACCACGCTGCTTTATTATATGTTCCATGTTCAGTGCGCAAATCAGAATTTCAAATCGGACGCCTAACTAATTTTCAAACTGAACGGTTTCTATCGTTTGACCAGGTAAGGAAATTGGGGCATGGAGGACTTCAAACCCAATGGGTCCCGGCATGTCTCCATGGATATTTACCATCCGCCACTTACTCCTTTCTGCCAACTTCTTCCATCATAAATGCACGTCATTTCACTACAATAAATGAGTCCCTTATGTTCCAATAAACTTAATCATGCAAGTCAAAAATCTGAGGTAAATTATGAAAATTTGGCCAGTCCAAACGCTCCCATTGTTCTCTTTGCACATATATTCTTTGAGTTTCACTAATTGTTTCCATCTCTTAATATTTTTATTCTTTTACTAATACTACCTCATAAGAGGCAAAAGGGTACAAATGAAACAAAATTATTATCTCACTTTTCAAAAGACTTTTTTTAATGGCACTTTTTCTAACATAGGCTGAAGTTGCTATCAAAATATTAAGTTTTAGGGGAGGTTAGTGCTATTTTCCAAATCTCAGGAGAGATAAGTGCAACTGTCAAAAAACCTCAAGGGAGGTTTCTGCAATTATTCCTACTTTAAACGGTTACAAATTTAAGGGGCTGCTTGTTTCACAGATTGGAATCGGAAATGGAAATGGAATCATAGACTCTGGTTTTGGAATTAAACTTTTTATTCCAATATCTAACTTGGTTCACACATTGGAATTAACATCATTCCAATTCCTGATACTTGGTTTGATGAGTGTTTCGGAATAAATGCAATTAAATTTCAAATTTACCCTTGATATAACAATTCTTATAAAAACAAAAAGAATTACACATACGACAAATTAACATCTCCATGATTGTAACTACAATAATTATGTGAATTTTTGATAAAACATAAGAAAATCATAAATTTTAAAAAAATTAATTCTAGAAATAAATATAATGGCCTGCATTAACAAGGAGTAAATTCCCAAAAAAGAGAGAGTTTTTTAAAACTAACTTCCCAAAGGGTGGCGATTTTTGAGTCTCTTCCCAAGGGTGAAAAATGCATCCAAGGAAATGCGTTCTTCCAAATAAAAACGCAAACTTCAAACACGTTATTTTAATTTTCATAAATTTGTTTAAATATGAAAAATTGGTTAAATAGCGCATAACATACTAGCTGTTTATGAGAAACTGACAGATTTCGTAGTATGTTTTTGTACCATCTCTTTATGGGAAACATACCAGCTCTTTATAGGAAAATTGGTTAAATAGAGGTCAAAGGAAAACTAGTAATGTTTTGTTATTTAACATTAATTAAATATGTGAAAGTTAAAAAGAAAAAAAAAGAAATAGCGCATAGCATACCAGCTCTTTATGGGAAAATGGCAGGTTTTGTAGTATGTTTTGTACCAATTCTTTATGGGAAACATACCAGTTCTTTATAGGAAAAATTGGTTAAATAGCGGCCAAAGGAAAACTAGTATGTTTTATATTAACATAAATTAAATATGTGAAAGTTAAAAAAAAAAAAGAAATTGCCCATAACATACCAACTCTTTATGGGAAACTGGCAGGTTTGTATTTAATGCGCTATTTAACCAATTCTTCATATTTAAACAAATTTACGAAAATTAAAATAACGTTTTGGGAATTTAAAATTAAAATTTACGAAAATTAAAATTAAACGGGTTGGTTTTGGGAATTTACTCCATTAACAAGTCGTTTGTGGTTCCTACATTAGACAATGATTTGAAATAGATCTCTCCTTACATATATGAACAAAGAAGGAGACTCAAATCACAAAAAGCTAACCAGGCAAAATACAAACCAATTGTCTAATCCAGTCAAGAGTGCCACTCAATATCCACAATCTACAAAAGACTAATCATATAACCATCTAACAATCACCATAACAAAAAAGAAATTGCCACCAAATTATCACTTTCCAACTAGCAATAATTTTACTTCAACGAGTAGATGGAGGATAAAGGAGGTTAATTACATATTGTCGTCTCATTTTTGCAGGAAGATTGTAGAACACAGGTTGGAAATCTGCTCCGAAAGTATGTCGGCTGCATTCATGACATCTCCACTCGGTAAAGTAAGTTTCAATAACTCAGCAACAACTTGATCTCTTCTATCAGAGACCAATTGCTCACGTTTATCCTCATTTCACATGACTGCTACCATAGTTGTGAAATTAGCTTGAATTCCCTCTACGAAATCTCCAAATTTATTGGTGAGAAGTTGCAATGATGTATCAAGATCACCCCTTGTTGTTGATGCAGATTTCATTTTTTTGACACATTTGCCAAAATCTCCAAATTGTTTCTTTTGTTTATTGGAATTTCTTGTGCTTGTTGAGATTGGTTGAGTTGAATTGCGCCATGGAATTTACTTCATCTTCTTCTACCTTATCATTATCCGAGTTTGACATAGCCATCAACCCCTTCATCTCCTTCCTCCAATTTTGGACAGCTTCCATATCTTGGACAGCTTGTGCAAAATCTTCAGCAACATTTCCAGTGGCTCTGTCTCTTCCCATATACAATTTCAAGATCTCCTAGATATGGAAATTTGACATCCCAAAGGCCTTTGCATCCTTATGAGTCTAGAGATAGAATAGAAAGATAATGATAATCTTAATAAAAGGTTGAAAAATGACATATCACAATGTAAAAAGTAATCAATTTCCTTACCTTGCACCAATCATCATACCACTGTTTTTCACAAGAAATCTTTTTCTCAACATCATTCCAACTACAACCACTTTCTTTGCAAATTTCAACAATTGCATGGTACCTATTTTTTCAGCCACTTAACTTTTGATTCAATATGTGGGCTGACTTGTTTGGTAAAAGTAGGTTGCTGACGCAAGATAATTTTAAGCAATTCTCTCATATATTATTTTTAAATCCTCCATCTGATTCTACATTGAATCACAAGCCAACTCTTGAAATGCTTCTAATGAGCACTTTTACCTCTTTATCAGTCCAAATCATTTATTTCTCCCTCTTCCACGTACAGTTTCATCATTCTCCATCCTATCATTTAGAAGTCAGCCCATATATATCAATTATTTTCGATACACAATAGCATATAACTGAAATTTATAATATAACAAAGCACATAAAAGAACATACAATTAAGTGTCAATCCAAATTTAAAAAACATACATCAAGTGTCAATCTAATTCACAAATCCACTACAAGAATACATCAAATGTCAATCCAAATTTAATGAGTCTAAGAGCTAAACATCCATTCATAGCTAAATAAGTCCAACCCTCCAATTGTCAAACATTTCTTGAGCTAAATTATTTCTAAAATTTGCCCATTGGTCACTTGGCAAAATAGTGGATATGTACTCTACTTCTTCATCACTGTCTTCATCTTCACTTTCATTTTCTTCACTTTGTAGTAATTCTTGTGGATCAAAAGTCATGAACTTCCTTATCAAGTTGTGCAGCAGACAACATGCCATAATTATTCGCACTTGTGTTTGAATTGGAAAAAATGAAGGGGATGCTAGAATCTTCCACCTTCCTTTTAGCAATCCAAAACATCTTTCTATGATATTTCTAGCTTTAGAATGTTTCATGTTGAAATATTCCTCTGGTCTCTGTGGTCGATAACCATTGAATTCATTAAGGTGATATCTTTGCCCTCGATAAGGGGCAAGAAATCCATCAGCATTACAATATCCAGCATCCACCAAGTAATAACAACCTTCAAAATTCAATCATGCACAAATTAATACTAAACTAACTACCTTATTTTAGAAAAAAAAATTGATTGAATGGTATTGGATACTGCAATATATGTTTACCTTGTGGGACTCTAAGACCATTAGGTCTAGAAATAGCATTTCGAAGCACACGACCATCATGTGCCGAACCTTCCCAACCAGGCAAGACATAGATAAATTGCATATTAGGAGAACAAACCCCTAATACATTCGTTGCAATACTTCCTTTTCTCGTTCGGTATCTTGATTTTTGTTCAGTGGGTGGTGTCACATTTATTAATGTCCCATCTAAGGCACCTAAACAATTCTATTTTAACAAAAGTAAAAAATATAAAATGAGTTAAAATGTCTATATTGGATAGTTTGGATGAAAATATACATTTTATTAAATGATTGTATGTTAATTAATGAATTACCTTAAAACATTTCCATCTCTCATCTGTGCAATCTTCGGTAATAGGCTCAGGCTTCTTAAGCAATATAGTATGCAATTTCAAAACTGCTAGGAGGCAAAGATTAAATTGACGACTCACTGTTTCTCTACTTCTCCAAAATAGACCACAAATTGTTCTACTTTTCTTGTGGTGAGCCAAAACATATACAAACATGGCAACAATTTCTTCTATTGACATGTTTCTTGTAGCTTTCAAACCTCCAGTGTCTCTAATCATTTCACATAATATCCCAAATGTTCGTCTATCCATACGAAGTTCGCTAATACAATAAGCATCACTCTCCCTAGTCAAATTGAATAAGTGTTGCATGCGCTCAGTGACTTTTTCTTCTTTTGATTTTATTTGGCGCTTTCTACTTTTGAGATGAATGAATATTAACTGGTACCACATCATAAACAGTGCAATAACAACCATTATCATTCCCGATAAAATTTGGCTTTGCCCTCGATATTTTTTGCGTCTTCTATTTTCAATAGGCAACGTGGCAATCTTTGTCTACATAACAATATGACAACCAAACGTAAGTATTCACCAAACTAGATTATGACATAAAAATCTTCAAATGCATTAAACATCAATTGATCTTATTAAAAAGGCCTAGACATGCATCATACATCCGTAAACACAATGATGTACAGATATAAATATAAATAAGCATAAACAAACAAAATTGATGGTTTAAACTCCAAATCCTAATGTACGAATAACTATGAAACTGAAAGGTATTCAAGCAGACAATTTTACAAACAGGTACAGGGCAACCAGAAGCCCACCCAAACTATACCAGTATTCACGGATCAAATAACCAAAAGATCAAGAATCGATTGACCCTTTGTTTCTGAGCTTCCATTGAATGCGTAATTCAAGAAAACACATTAAAAACATAAAAATGACAAATCTAGTGACATTAACATTTATCTCACCAAAAAAGGGAAACAAAATAATGTATTTGTTGAAGTACATGAATTAAAATACATGTATTACAACAAAATACATGAATTAAAAACATATATTATTCTCACCAATAATAATGTATTTGTTGCGAAAATAATGTGTAAAGTACTAAGCAATCTTCTTAATTAATTTCTCATTGCGTTTTGTCACAAAAGAATATGAATGAATTCATGGAAGGAAGACATTTTTTTAATCTTTATGTTGTGTAGCGTGAGTGGAATAAAAGCGAGAAGGTGATGGGTTCAGAGCATAGCATTTTGGTCCAGTTAGTGTTATTGTGTCAGATTCCCTTCTTCACTTCTTTATTTTTAGCTAGCCAGTGAGTAGCCTGAAAAAACAGAGAAGAAAGAAGAGAAAAGCTTGCATACGGAGAAGAAAATTGCAGAGGCAACGGAGTTTGTAACCCACTTACCTGGGATCAAGAAATTCACCCTAGTAGAAGACTCTTCAACTCCAGAATTCGCTGTCCAGGGAGAGTCAAACCCACTGCCCTTTGTCGCTGTCCAATCGATCCTTGCTTCTTACCGAATTCCTATCCCTAACTTGAAATCTACTCCTCTTTATCGCTGAAGATATTTGCCCATTCCTATCCCATTTAGATCTACTTTAGATTTTTTTTCCAAGAAATTTTGGATAAGAGATGAAGACTTTATGATGAAGAAGAAAAGATAGAAAATCTGACGAAGAAGAAGAACAGAAGGTGCGGCGTGTGATAGAGAGAAAGAGAGGGTAGGTCCGTCATAAATGTTGTCTGAGGGAATGAGTTGAGGGTTTTGTCCAAAACCTCCCAATTTGCTGGGAATGAAGGAAGTCCGTTTTTTAGAAATGATTCCAAAATTTGCATTCCAATAGACTTAACCCAAGCAACAAATAAGGGGTTCATTCCTTTCTGTGATTCCCAAACCCTTTAACCAAGCAGCCCCTAAGAGTTTCAAAGAAAATTTTCTCATAAACAACCTTCTTTTGTCCTATATATTTTTCTTCTACCAAATCCCTTCTTCTAACATTGTGTATAACTAATTTCTATTCATTGTTAAGTTCTATCAGTCACAAAATAACGCTATTTGGTATATCAATTGGCATTATTTTATAATTGCAAGTCATTGTTCATCACTAAAGAAATTTTCAACAATTATTTTCATAAATCAGTTACTAATAATTAATCAGTGCTCCAATTATTTCATTGTTAGATATTAGTTTCTAATAAGACATAATGTCTTAGGGTATACAAGTAATTTTTCCCTTGTGATGTAAGTAACTAGGCCCACAATTTTGCCAACGGAGGTAAGTGTAATTTTATAAAGCTCAAGAAAGGCCATTGAAATTGTTGAAAACCTCAAGGGAGGATTCCGAAATGATCCCTAAAAATTTTTAGGACCTTGTGATGCTCATATGCTAGCAAGAGTTCAATGATTCAATGGTTGAACAGATCTATTGTGGGATCAATCTTTGTGTGCTTAAGCTTAACTTTTTGTTATTATTACCTAGTTTGTCTGATGTATAGACTCCTTGGGAAGATTGATTATTCCTGCGTGTGTTAACAATATTATCCTCTCTGCTTATTTGTATATTCGAGATAGCAAGATTTAGTCTTTCTTGGCTTTATTATTCAGAAGAAGAACAATGACATAATCAAAGCTAGGAAAGAGATGGTAAAAATATCCTATGGCCAATAAATGTAAATGGCTGATAGATTGAGCCATTAAGCTAATGCACTGATTTTGTTGCAGAGCTACTATGTATCTGGTTTGGTAGGTTGAGTTGCTTATCTCCCTCTGTTTTGTAATGAAAACTGAACAACTCAATTTTAAACTATACAACAAATGATTTAAACTCTATTTTTTGAATGATCAGGATAGGACAAATAAATTTATTCCTAGAGACAAGCTTGTCTAAAATATGCTAAGCACTTTGTATCTTGGTTGATAACAATTTTAATAACTTTAAAGAGCAAAAATAATGTACAAATGGAGTAACTAGCCCGACTGAAAAAATAGTCATTTGTAAGCATGAATAAAAGAATCATTAATTCGAAATTTTGCAAATGTAATGCACCCATGTATACCGTCCTTGAAATGGAAATGTTTTTTTCTTAGAGGCATGCTTTAGAACATAGGAGTATCTTTTTCCTGACTTTATACATTTTCTCTTTGCCTTCTATGGGCTAAGTTGATCAATATAAGATTACACATAATTGAAAAGAAAAGCGTGTTTTCTGTCTAGATTTTTGTTTTACTCTGATATGGAGGTGCCGATATTTGATTTTTGGTGCATAGATTTCGATTTGCAATGAATGGATTATATTATTAGCTTAGCATGCTATATTTGCTAGGGTATATATAGTGTGGCTATATTGATGTTAAAAATTTCTTTCTCCTGTACTCTTTATTTGTTGAATTTCATTATCTTGTATTCTTTTCCAATTGAAGATTTCTTTAAGAAATGCAGTTTGATATTAGAAAATCCACTTATATTAACTAGGGCATGATAAGGATGCTATTAGATGCAATGGAAGGGAAGCCATTGCTGAATTTGTCCCAAACATATACAAAGGAGAGTTAATTTCAGACTGCAATGTTGACTTTTCACAGTTGTTTTTCTTGTACTTATGCCTGATTTGAATTTCTTAATTACTTAGACTAATATCAATGAGTGCATTATTATAAAGTTTGGCTTTGTAAACATAAACAACCGATTCTCCCTCCATCCTTCCCATGATTTTCCTTTTGATTTCTTACTTTAAGGATATATCATAACATCATTCTGATGCTATTAAGAATTTTATGTGGTCATTATAAATAACTATGCAGATTACCAACTTATTATTTCGATTTAACTCCTACAACTTTTCATTTTGAAGCACTAGAATTATAAACTAATAACATCTACTTCATATTTTGCAATTGCTAAACTGTACTTGGACACCGCCATGCGTTTGCGTGGCTGGCAAAAACTAGCCAAGTTAAAGATGTAGCTTAATGGCAAAACTTCGCTTTGCGCAAAAAAGCTAGTTACAGAGATAAAAATCCCTATTACATATCCAGTTTTCATGATTGATGAATGCACATGTAAATTTCTGACATAACATAAAAACTTTTGAAAATTTCTGGATGGTCGAATAGCTAAATATATAGAGGAAATTTGTGCTTAGAAAAAAGAAAAATTAAAAGATTCTTAAAATTCTGTAATGAAGAAAGTATGAAATTCTAGAACTTGAGGATGGTTTTCCGTGATCCTAGTTCGGTCCTTGCACAATAGGTGGCTGCTTAACTCCATGTTGCCGGCCAATGACCTTTCATTCATGATTGACCACTGGATAAACTTGACGTCTACCACAAGGAAGATTAAGACGCACTACGCAAATTTTGTGCAACGGACAGATGTTTCAGAAGAGGTTTGAATCTAGATTGGCCGGAAAGCATGACACCAGCTCTACCATCCCAACTAACTGGGTTATTATCACTTTACCCCCTTAACGTTTGGTGCTACTATCAATTTCCCCCTTAACGTTATTTTTTAGTCACTTTACCCCTAAAACTAACGGTCAAATTTAACGGAGTTTGTTAATTAAAGTGAAAAGATATGTTTAATTCTTAAAATTATTATCACTTTATCCCCATAAAATATAGTCTCATTATCAATTTACCTCGTAGAATTATTTTTTAGACAATTTATCCTACCATTAAACCAACTTAGCAAGTTAAAAAACTATAGAAGAAAATACCCTCCTCTTTGTATAATAAAAAGAATAAAAAATTTAGAGTGACTTTTCTCCTTTTTAGTATCAAGAAAAAAAGTCAAAGTATTAATTTCTTTCTTCTTGGCAATCTTATTAATATTGAAAAAAAAATAGAAAGATGGAGAGGGGGAGGGGGAGGGGGAGAGAGAGAGCTCATTTCTCTTTTTAAAAATTATAAGTAAGAAAGAATTAAATACTTTTATTATTTTAAAATTATTTCACTTTTTTTGTTTACCACCAAATTCCAATCCTAATTTCGACAACCTTAAAGTAATACGATAATGTTAGACTTTTCTTTATTTTCTTTTTTTGCAAAATCTAATTTTTTGTCTCCTTCTTTCTTATCTCTTTTTCCTTTCCTAGTATTAATAAGTGTGAAAAAAAGAAATTTGAGAAAACCCTTTTATTTTTATGTTTTTCGATCTCTTAAAGTGAAAAAAAAAGGAAGAATAACCATTCCAACTTTTTTATTTTTAATTATATATAAAAAGGGTAAATATATTTTAAATATTTTGACCATACTAGTTAGATTAACGATGAGGTAAAATGTCAAGAAAATAATGTTAAGAACTAAAGTGATTGTATCACTATAATCTAAACGAATAAAGTAATAATAACAATATAGTAATGCTATAAAATAAAATGATATTTTTGTCCAAAATTTCTTAACATGTTAGTTGAATTACTTATGAGGGTAAAGTGACTAAAAGAAAAGGTTAGGGGGTAACCTGATAGTAGTGATATAGTTTAAGGGGGTAAAGTGATAATAATCCCAACCAACTCAAGGTACTCTACAAACAAATTTTAATAAAATTATACTCATGCACTGCATTTTTTGCTTTCATTTCAAACTTAGACAATATTTTCTATGAATCTTACTTGATAAGAGTAGGAAAAAAAGCCAGTGGATTTAAAAATATTTAAAAATAGGTGGTAATAAGTGCCTACATTTGACTTTAGATCTAGTATTACATAACAAGATTCGCTAAAAGCTCAAGTTAAATTTGAAATTTACGTGAGAATTGGAGTTAAGAGCTTAATATCACCAACATTTGACAATGGAACAGCAATGATCGATCGTTCATCCGTGGTGGTGGTCGAAGGTCATTGACTGGTGGTTGGGGCTTAGGAGTTACAGCACCCACCAGACATGGTTAGAGGAAGAAGATAATGACTACGTCATTTTAATTAGTATATTTGATTAGGGTTAACAGTTTAAATGACAGAAATACTTGGTCATCCATTCACTAGTTAAGGACATAAATATACAAATTTAAAAGTTCTAGGCCTATTTAGGTTGTTTACCCTAGTTAGTATAATAAGGGATAGGAATACTATGAAAAGCTATGTTATACAAAAAATTTCATATATACTTATAATTTGGTATAAGAAGTATGAGTTTGACAAGATTATGAATATAGATACGTATCAGAAAAGGATGCAGACATCAACTAAAAGTGCGGGTAAATTTACTATAATTTTAAGATATTATACTGCGTTAATATAAAAGCATTATCCTTCTGTATGAGGCATTATTTTAACTGAAATTTTATCATCTTATTGGATTTAGGGCTTTAGCAATCAAAGGTCTTGTGTCTAATACTACTTTTTCCATTTGCGCTTCTTAAATCCCATCATTTCCCGGCTTAAAAGGAAGAAAAAAAAAACTCATACATTTTATATCTATAAATATATAGAAATATGAATTCCATCCAATTTGCTTATAACTCAGAAGATCCTTTTACAAACTTAAAGTTTGTTTGAAATTGAAGTATTGTTCTTAAGTATAATATGACAAAAGTGATTACGTCTTCGATATGATTAGTTGAAAGTAAGATTTTCAGTGTTTGTGACAGGCATGTAATACCAAAATTTTTTCAAATCATACATAGGAACATAGTAGAATGCGAACTTTTACTAAGTAGAGTTGTAATGCATGCCTTGATTAGGAGTTCACAAGGAGGAAAGTAGAAAAAATTTAGAAGTTCCCCCACGTTTTTGTTTTTTATAATTAACGTAGTTTCTTTTATTTATAGTCACTTGTCTATTTAATCCTTATCATCAAACAAGTAACCAGTTCAAAGACCTTAACCAGTGTGGAATTCTAGTGTTTTAACTTCTAAAGATTTAGCTAATGCGGTTGCTTATTAAAAAATTCGGAGTTGCTAATAAAATTGAGCGATTATTTCAGTTTTCATATCATAAGACTGAGCAAAGAATATCAAAGATTAAAAAAGTTTTAAAACCATTATATTGTATTATACTATTACAAAAGTATGGATGTGTTTCAGGCTCGTGTTTTTCCTTTATGGATGCATGCGCCCAGTTTGCCATGACTAATCAAATCCTACACAAGAATATAATAAAAATAATTAAGTACCAATATGTAAATCACAAACCGTACCATTTTAACTTAAATTTCCATCTCCTATTCAAATATGAACTCTCAGTCTCATTCACCAATCTTTTCAAATATGCTTAGTAGTGAATGTGTTCCTTTGGTTGCAGGGAAGTTGGATTGATGAATATATACATTGCTTCAACTCAAATTTATATACCATAAGATCAGTAGCCTCTATCCTCGGTGTAAAATAATTTACACCTTATTTACACATTATTTAAAATAAGTGTTTGGATTACACATCATTTACGCCTTATTTACATACACCAATTTACTTGCATCATCAACCCATTTTTCAATCACCATTTTATTTCAAATATATTACATCAAAAAAGTGCTACATTATTTTTAAAAAAAATTATTCCAAATAATCTCCTATCCAAACAATTGAGTTTTTCTTGCATGCTTCTCTGTCATCAGGATTTCTTCAATCATCTCTTTTCTGGTGATTGTTTCACGCCCTTTTGCATAATCTTTGCCATATTATTTGGATTCTTCATGTTTATTCTACTTAAGCCACTTTACTCATAGTCAGATCCTCCATTCAAAGTTAAAAGATTGACAAAGTTTTGACTCTTAAGTTAAATTAGAATATAGCAACAATAAGTTCCTTGAGACCTCTACCATGCGAACCCCGGCTCAAGCTCTTTGGATTTGGTAAAAAGTTTGTAGGCATTTTCTTTCCTTTTTTTTTTGTTTCAATTGTATTTAACATGAAAAGTCTTTAATATACTATAATACGAGTTTGTTCTAAACCATGTGTTCCTTTTTGGGTGAATTACATAATTCGCATGACAACAAAACTGAGTAGTTACTCTTTGGATACGTGTAACATATGTATGAATGTATGCATTTATTTATATACATGGTTCTTCAATCCTGTATGCACAGAACAAGAAGTAGGCAAGATCTTTGGTTTTATATTAAAGTTTAGGTGAATGGTATTGCTTGAATTGTATGTTGGTCCAGTCCCTCTATTTTACATGCTTATTCTGTGCCGACACACATAACAAACATAAAAACCTCATATGGGTTATATGTATATATTTTAGGAAAATTTGAAGTGAGGGCATTTGGAAGCATTTTAAGCCCTATTTAAATTTGAATTTTAATTCTATACATTTGACATGCACCTAGCTAGGCTTTCTATGTAAATAAATTAAAAAAAAAAAGTTCGACTCACAGTATATATTTTAAGAAAATTTGAAGTGTGGCATTCGGAAGCAATTTAACTCTATGTAAATTTGAAATTTTAAATCTGTATATTTGACATGCAACTAACTACTCTTGTTGTGCAAATTAAAAAAAGTTTTACTTACATGTTCATTTACATGCAAAAACTCTTAAAAACAAAACCCTGAAGCCCTCAAGACCTAATTTAGTTGGTAGGGACACTATAACTGTAAGATTTAACTTTCAGGCCCTCTCCTAACCCCTCTCCCCTTGGGCCAAAAGAAAACGGAAAAGACAACTAATATAGAATACCATTGAAGTAATAACTAGCATGCTTGCGTAAATGGTAGCCAAATCCGCCATAGCCGAATTATTGAGTAATAGAAGCTCACGTCCTGTTTCACATTTTGCATGAATGCAGAAACACATCCGGAGGGCTGTTATTGGTCACGCACTAATGGTGGAAGAGTTGAGTCCCCGGAATGTTTCTACTTTTATCATTATTATTGTTGAATGTTTCTACTTTATCATTATTATTGTTTCCTCATCGTAATTAGTGCACTTTGGGAGTTCCTTTAAAACCAACTTAGCACATTGATTAAATTAGTGGACTATGGCCTTTGCGAGTTCCTTTATATCCAACTTTTGGCAGTTCCTCATGATTATTATTGTTTCCTCGTCATAATTTGTGTAGGCATGTGAATCAAGCCATTTGAGTCGGATTTTAACAAGTATAGGTTCGACTCATAATTAATATTACCACTTTCAGATTTTGAGTTATGAGTTTCGAATTAATAAATGTGAAATTTATATTTGACTCACAAAATATTCGGACTATAAGTCTAATTCAAGTTTAGCCAAAATTCATTTATTGTTCCTTAATTTTTTTAACATAATTAGTATAACTATTAAGTTCTGAAACTAATTTAACATCCACAGGACCACAATATTAAAACTATACATGAACTAGTAACAGTCCATTAAATAGTATATAAATCAAGAATTTTCCAACAATAATATATCCAATTAGTTCAAAGTACAAGAAAAATAGTAATAAAACATGATCCACAATCAATACATTTTCAAAGATCCTCAATTTGCTCGTACTAACATTTGTACTTTTGAATCTTTTGACATAATTTTGTATATTTAATATTTCTTATATATATTAATATATTTTGACACATAACTCATAAGTATAAACTATTAATATTATATATAATATATATCCAATATGAATACATTATATATATATATATATATATATATGCAGATTAAATGATCGAACTTGTATCAGGTTTCAGCCTAATAAGTCCCAAGTTCAGCTCACATTTAATTCAGACATAATGTTTAGGCCCAAACTCAGTCCAATTTAATAAAAGGTTAGGTTTACTGGGCTTTTTTCTCTAGCTAAACTCAGGTTGGCCCGGCACCATTTATAGTCCTAAATTTGTGGTGCTGTAATTATAATATATATATATATATATATATATGCAGATTAAATGGTCGGGTCTATATCGGGTTTGAACCTAATAAGACTCAAACTCGACTCACATTTAATTCAGACATATTGTTTAGACCCAAATTTAATCCAGGGCCGAACTCGGGTTGGTTCGGCCCCATTGACAATCATAAATTTGTGGTGCTGTAAATATCTCACTTGCCTATCCTCATAAATTATCTCGGTTTCCGGATTGCTCTCCTATTTTTCCATTCACTAATTGAATTTGTCTTTTGGTTAAATGCAGATTTGGCCATAGTGAAAAGTTACCTTTTCTTTCCACAATAGGTAGAAGCAATGGCATATGAACATCAAGGCACAACTTAAATCCATCAGTTTTCAAACTTACGAGCTGTGTTACAATTCACATTTTGCAGGCACCCAGTCCTCATTTGCCTCAATAAAAAAATGCAATCCAGTTACCTTTAATTTTTTTTTTTTGTAATTTTTTCTAACAGGAGAAAAGTGAAATTTAAAAAACGAAATAAATGTAAGGGGATTATAGTTTAAGACTTTTAATTCTTAAAATCTCAACCTTAATCATCTGACCAAGATGTTCCGACTTAATTTCAAAAGCAAGTGGACCGAATGTCGCCGATAAAGAGATTTTTTTGGTACACCCCTAGTGCACAATACTAGCCAAAGGTCCACCAGGAACACTCGTCCCTTGGCGGAGGGTGCAGCCTTGCAGATAAGACTTTTTTCCTGTCTATCAGTCTATCATGTTCTTGATCAGACATACTTTCGGACGTTTTTGGTTTCCATGCCCAAAGCAAAATATACGAGTAAGACAGGCATAAACAAGATATTTCCAAATGATTGACACCAGAATGATCAGTAGCCGGCCCCCGCCCATCCACTCGAATAATTAAAGTAATCGAACTTAAGAAGAACGTGCATGTAATCATAGTTTTTGTTTTTAGCCAATAATGAGGGTTTAAAAAGATCGAGGACTATACAGTTTACACAGGAGATTACTATCTCAAATAAATCAGGAGATCGATCCCCAAGACGATAGAATTTCTATGACATGTATAATTATGAACTGTGACTAACTCTAACATTTGGGAAAACAGTATAATATACGAATTAAGTGATAAAGATAAAGAAGAAGATGTTCTACGATGCTAATTAGAATAATTAGAATATACTATTAAGTATATACTAATATACTATTAAGTATAATTAGAATCTCGTATTGATGTTTCGTTTGGAATAATAATATACTCATCTCCAACAGCACTCAGTATAGCAAAAACTACTCCTGCAAGAAAGTGGAAAATGCTCAAACAAAGCCAGATTTCAAGCCTTCTAAACCTAAATAGCCCTCAAACTTCAATGTTTGAATATATACTACCCTCTCTAAACCTACAAAAAGTGTATACTTTTAACATTTTCATCAATTTAAACTGCTAACACTGAGGAAACACCAAAAGACTGATGCAGTTTTGATCTTTTTATTTCTCCAACCATATTAGGTGGCTGGTCAATGACCTTTCTTCGGTGAATGACCAATAATATTCTATTCCGAAGTTTTGATGCACTCACACTCTAGATAGATGAGATCTAAAAAAGATTTTAAAAAGCGTGAAATAAATTCTACCTTTGACTTCATGAATTCTAGTGTTATTTTGAAAGATTCACTAAAAACTGAAGCTCAATTTGGAATCTACGCCAAAGATGGGAGTATAAGAGCATACTTTTGTCAATATTCGACAAAAATAGAATGGTGATGGTCAACTGTAGGTCAAATGGTGGTCAATGGTCATTGATCGGCAGTTAGAATTTGCAGCAACCACCGGACATGGTTGGAGTAAGAAGAAGATCAAAATTACATCACTTTATTACATTCTATATAAGGGTTAACAGCTTAAATTAACAAAAGGATTAAATCATCCATTTAATAGCCAAAATATACAAATTTAAAAGTTCCAAGACTATTTAGGTGCTTTGCCTTAGTTGCCTTTGTTAATTAGTATAATAGTACAGGATAAGAATGCTACTATGGAAGATCATATGTAAATATATACTATGCAAATTTTTTTACGTTTAATTATATTTTGGTGAAACTACGAGATTGAGAACCCATCTGAAAGCTATGAAACTAAAAGTTCAAGTGAATTGACCATAATTTTAAGATGTTAAGCTGCATTAACATCAGCTTTTATTCTCATGCTTTTCCATAGGAGACATTAAATTAACTAAAGCTTTAGTCATTTTATTGGTTTGATATCTATAAATGTACTATTTCGTACTATAACAGGAAAGATATGATAAATCCTTATACATATATTAAAATTTTGCCTCAAAATGAAGTATGATTAGTGAAGTACTATACTACTAGAAAATTTTATGACATTTTTTTATATGATTAGTTCAAAGTATAAGATTTTTAAAGTATTCATAATTTGTATACAATACCAAAACAATTTTCAATTTATACATACGGGCATGTATTTTATGGGAATGATGCAAATTTTTACCAACTAGAGTTGTAATTCATGGCTTGTTTAGGAATTCACAAAGGGAAAAGAAGAAATAGAGGAAAAGTAATGAAAAATAAAAGCCCTGCCACATTTTTTTTTTTTTAAAAAAAACTTTGGTAAAAAAGGGAATAGTTTCTTTTTTCGCTCAAACTCAATCACTATACATTGAACAAATTGCCTAATTTTCTTCTGCTCCTCCTCTATGATTCTTCTTAATTTGGATAACAGGAATTTTTTCAGGCACATACAAAGATATAAAATCTCTAGTACCTCCTTTACCAAGAATTTGTGGAGTACTTGTGAAACTTTTTATTCCTATTCTATGATATATGATAAAGAAAATTTAAAGATGATTATCAATGGCACTCCATCTTTTGATATGAGAATTGCGGGATACAATAATATGTGTGGTATACTTAGACAGTACCACGTACTAAGCTATAATTGTCTAAAAGCTACTCATCACTGGACCTTTTGAAATGTATTTTCGCAGCATTGGATGGTCAAGAATCTAATTTAAGACGCACTTGCAAAATCTTTTATACTTTGTTTATATTTGATCAAACCCTCGAGGTAGATTAATGCAACAATCATGTGAATTTAAACTCAAAGCCAGTGTTAATAAAATGTTGAAAAGGAAATTAAAGAATTTGACCAGTAACAGTGTGGTGGAGCCACGTGTTGTTGAGGATGGACAACTCCCCCCCCCCCCCATAAACTTTAAGAAAATTGTTTTTTTGGATTTAGAAAGTTTAGAAATTTTAAAACTATTTCCTATTTATCCCTCGTAAAGTCTTTAAAACTCTCTTTTCTAAGTGCATTGTCCCCAAAATCTATAAATTCTCTTTTCTTGTGCATTTTCTCCTCCCCGACCTCGAATAATTAAAAACTCATAATTACAATCCTTTACAAGAGTGTTAAAAATATGGATATTAATCCAAGTATAAATTCTGTCCATGTTTCTAAACACAAATTAGTAGAGTGATTTTTATTGTTAAATTTGAGTATAATTTTAACTTAAAAACATATTTTACATTGGAAAAAAAATGTTTATTTTATAAACTTTCATTTAATTTAATTCATTATTACTGCATTCTATATGCTGACGGAGATTGACCCTGACCTTAGCGTTTTAGCTCCGCTGCTGACCAGTAAGGTTCTAGGACGTGCCCCAACCTATGTTTTGAAACTCGGACCGGACAATGACTTGATCGAGGTCGGGGGGGTCAGGGGTTAATGGGTTCGACCGGGGTTGAATCCATCTAAGAACCGGGTGACGTCATCATGATGTCATAAATATGTTTAATTTTAAAAATTAATATGCTCTGTAAAATTTCTAAAAAATGTAATAATCTTGAGAAAGGTATGTTCATGTATGTTTGATGGTTCTAAGATATTTTACAAGAAAATACAAATAAAGTAATACAGTCAAGTAGCAATCTATATAATTTAATGCATAGTCAACAAGTTTAGAACTAAATTAGAGGGTTTATTTGAAAAATAATACTAGAATTTAGGGCAGAAGCTACAAATTATAAAAATTTTTAGGCATGTTTACAGTTTTCTATCACTCTAGGGGTCAAACCATAAAATTGACAAAACTTTGAAACCCCAAAGCTGATTTCCCTAGATCTTTCCGTTCTTTTTCTCTCAAAATCTCACTGGCCGTCATCGTCCTCTCCATCCCGTCCTTGTCCTTTCTTCTCCAGAGTCCAGACGCATTCCTCCTTCTGTTTCTTTTCTTTTGTCCCTTTTTCACTTCTATATCTTTGCATTTCTTTTCTATTTACCACATGAAAATCATCAATACTATTTTTTTTGTTGTGCGAAAATCATCAACTCACATTAAGTTTCTTCTGTCAAATGTTGAAGCTGGTCTGCCATAGGAAAACGTGGCTCAACTATAAATGATTTCTAGACACAGTCTGGAAAATCATCAACTTCTCTTCCCTTTTTTTCTCAATTCTTTTTAATTTTAACTTTAGATCTTTCAATATTTGTGTTAGAATAGCCATATGTGACTATACCACTGCTGTTGCCGTCGAATCTGCACTCAAGGATCGATATCCATGCTAAAAATTTTGGGAGAAACATAGCAGAAATTGGATGTTAGAAAAAAAAGCTGGTAAAAATAGCAGAAATTGGATACTCAAAAAGAACCGGGTTTTCCCGGTTGTTCCCGGTTTCCGGTCAAACCCGGGTTTTGACCGAGTCTTTGTCACCCGGGTTTTTGAACAAACTCGGACCGGACATGTCTTCGGTTCCCGGTTCAACCGGTCGAACCGGCCAGTCCGGTCCGAGTTGAAAAACATGGGCCCCAACAACACAAAGGCCAATCTATCACAAAGATACGTAACCATCTGCTCCAACCGTCTAAGCTTCTTGTGTATATATCATCACCATCATCATCATCATCCCCAGAATTATGTTCAACAACCAAACCCCCATTGCATGCAATATTTTCTTACCCTGCATCTTGTCTCCAATTAATGGCTGCCTTCTCTTCTCTAATTTCCTTATTTCTCCTTATCTTCTTCCTCTTTTGCCTCCATGCATGCATGATTGCTGCCTCATCCGATGACAGTCATGAAACCTACATCGTCCACGTCTCCCAAGTCTCAAAAGCCATCCCTTTTCACCACCCACCACGACTGGTACTCCTCCATGCTCAGCTCCCTCTCTCCTCTCTCCACCGATCGTCAACAGCCCACAACTAAACTCCTGTATACCTACGAACACGCTATCCATGGCTTTGCCGCCCGCCTTAACATCTCCCAGGCCGCAGAGCTCCGGCGTCACCATGGCATTCTATCTGTCATCCCAGACAGCATCCGCCAGCTTCAAACTACCCGCACCCCCTACTTCATGGGCCTAGCTGACTCCTTTGGCCTCTGGCCCGTCTCCAATTATGCCAAGGACGTCGTCATCGGAGTCCTCGACACTGGCATTTGGCCTGATCATCCGAGCTTCTCTGACGAAAACTTCCTCCTCTTCCTTCATACTGGAAAGGAGAATGTGAAACGACTTCGGACTTTCCCTCAGCTTCGTGTAACAAAAAGCTTATTGGCGCCAGAGCTTATTACAGAGGATATGAGGAGCAAATGAAAAGGCCTATAGAACAAATGGGAGAATCGAAGTCGCCTTGGGACTTCAAGGGTCATGGAACGCATACTGCTTCTACGGCATCTGGTTCGGCCGTTACAAATGCTGGCTTCTATGAATATGCTAAAGGGAAGCGAGAGGAATGGCGATTAAAGCCAGGATTGCCGCCTACAAAGTCTGTTGGAGAGGTGGATGCTTTGACTCCGATATATTAGCAGGCATCAATCAAGCCATTTCCGATGGAGTTCACGTGATTTCACTGTCAGTGGGTGGCAAACAAGCTAGGGACTACGACCTTGATCCCATTGCAATCGGTGCATTTGGCGCTATGGAGCAAGGGATTGTGACTTCTTGCTCAGCGGGAAATTCTGGCCCGCTTCCCTACACTGCCGACAATATTGCACCCTGGATTCTTACTGTCGGTGCATCCACCATCGACCGGGAGTTTCCAGCTGACGTTGTTCTTGGAGATGGAAGAATTTTCAGTGGCGTGTCGCTGTACTCCGGCCTCCCTCTGTCGGATGCTCAGATTCCACTTGTTTATGCCGCAAATTGCGGAAGCAAATTCTGTTTCCAAGGAAAACTCGATCTTTCCAAGGTCAAGGGAAAGATTGTGGCATGTGACCGTGGAGGTAATATTACCGGAGCTGCCAAAGGATGGGCAGTCAAACTCGCCGGTGGTGTTGGCATGATACATGCAGACACTGAGGAATATGCCATTTCCGGCGAAGACCTCAGGGCGGAAGCTCATCTAATTCCAGCCACGATGGTGGGGATAACAGCCGGCGACAAAATTAAGAGCTACCTCAAGTCTCATCCCTCCTCTGCAACAGCTACAATTATCTTGAGAGGAACGGTGACTGGGAACTCAATATCAGCGCCACGGGTGGCGGCATTCTCGAGCCGTGGTCCGAATCCTATTACACCGGAGATCTTAAAAACCGGATGTTATCGCTCCCGGCGTGAATATCTTAGCCGGTTGGAGCAGGCTGGCTGGACCATCCAGTTTGGAAAACATTGATAAGAGAAGAGTGAATTTCAACATTATGTCCGGTACGTCCATGGCTTGTCCTCATGTAAGTGGATTAGCAGCTTTGCTTCACAAAGCCTATCCTGATTGGACTCCGGCAGCTATAAAATCAGCTCTTATGACGACTGCTTATAACGTTGACAACAGGGGCAACAATATTATGGACATTTCCACTGGCAAAGAATCCATCCCATTTGGACATGGGTCAGGTCACGTCGATCCTAACAAGGCGCTTAATCCAGGTTTGCTATACGATATGGGAAGTAGTGATTACGTGGGGTTCTTGTGCACAATTGGGTATAGTCCAACTAAAATAGCAGTGTTTGTCAAGGATAGATCGGTTCGCGTGGACTGCAATGCACAGAAATTGGACAGTGTTGGAGACTTGAATTATCCTTCTTTTTCTGTGGTTTTTAGTCGTAGTAAAAAAGTGGCTAAGCATAAAAGGGTGGTCAAGAATGTGGGGAGCAAAGCAGATGTTGTGTATGATGTGAAAGTCAATGTTCCTCAATTTGTGGAGGTGAGGGTGTCACCGAGTAAGCTGATATTCTGCAAAGGAAAGGATGCCTTGTCCTATGAGGTCTTGTTCACAAGGGCTGCATTGGAAGAAGTTGGTGACATTGAGTCTGGATTTGGGTCACTGGAGTGGAGTGATGGGGAGCACCTTGTGAGAAGCCCTATTGCAGTGAGGTTTCAGGGGAAATAATAAAGCACCCGGTTGGACAGTGGCATGCATAGCCAATATAATTTGCTTGAATGGTTATAGATCTTAATCAATATGCAAGTACGTTAATCAATAATGGAAAGCACTATTTTATTATAATGATAAACTGGTTTAGTTTGTTTTTTTAACTATTAAAAATTAGCTAATGTAGCTGCTAAATAAATTGAGTTATTATTAATGATTTTCACGTCATTGGTCTGAGCAAAGAATATCAATGACGAAGAAAATTTAATGACTTAGAAAATTTCTAAAGCTTCAAGAAATTAACTCTTTTGTACCATGAAACACCTCAGATTGAATTATACGATTTATTAAATAGAATTTAAGGGGGAAAAAAAAGCAATTTGAGTTCAATAATATCTGGTAATCTTTGCACAAATAAAAAATCAAGACTTTATCCAAATAAGCCAAGAATGTTCCAAATTTTTTCCAAAGCACTAGTACTTATTGAAGCATAAAATGCAAAAGGTATAGTATATTGCATGTTCCCCCAATTTGGGTAGGGAAAATATTCGGGAGGCAAGTTTTTTCGCCCTCCATTCTTCATGGCCAAGTTAGGCCCAGGTTTAGGTTAGTATTGTTGCCCTTTTGACACAAAAAAAAGGGCAAAATTGTTCTTCTAAAGTAACAGGAATTAGTTTACTTCTAGATTTGGTAGGCATTAGGCAATACAATATCGGGTCTTGTACAGCCCTCCAATCAGTCATAAATCATAATGGCAGTTACCCCAAATAAGTCATAGTGACAAAATTTAGCAAAAGTAATCAGGAGACAAAAAAAAAGAGGAATACATATTCATAACCATAACAAGTTTGGGAGAAGTTTGAATTAAGTGGTAAGGTAGAAGGGATAGTAAATGGAAGATTCTTTGTTTAAGATCTCTCACTTAAAAAAAAATTCATTGGCACAATTATGAAACCGAAAAAAGCTAATATCACACAGCACAAAACAAAAACTACAAAGCCGACACAAACATAAACCAGCAAAACCAACAAGGTACGTATATCCATGGCAAAGTGATCAAATCATTCAGGTCATTCTCCAACTTATGGTGTAGGATTGAAGTTGAATTGATCACAGGTATTGTAATCAGCCTTTAGGGTCACCCTAAATCCCAACTGGGAACTAGCCAGATCAAACTCAAATATGTGATCCTCCAACTGATATGCACCCAAAACAATTGGAGCTCTGGGCTTATATCCTCCATCAACGAATGCTAAGCACCAAATTCCAGGCCTTGCTTTGACTATGGAATTTGAACCGAATATACTCCAGGCAGTGTCACGATTTTCCATCACAAAGTCGATGATAGGAGCAGCTATATCGACTTTTGGAACCGGAGGAGGCAATTTATTGAAACATACTCCGAAAGGTGATACTGGATCCACCTGAGATGCACCAATGGCAGTGAATTCATTCGTGAAGAACTGAGTGAAGTTTTCGAAAATTGAGTGCTCAAGAACGGTGTACGGATCTGTTGTGCTGATCACTGTTCCACCAAAGCTTCTAGTTCTTGAAAGCAAAGGTGTGTTGAATTGGACAGGCTTGTGATTTATCCTGATTGATTTCACTAGTATCTGGTACTCTCCTTGTGATCCAATAGTTAATGGGGTATATTGCATACCTTGACAGATGTCCTTGTCGCCAATTCTATAAGATGCGTTCCCCAAAAAGATGACTCCATTTTGGTTGGTTTTTGAAGATAAACACAAGGCAAATTTTCTGCGGGAATCCAAAGTGAGAAGCTAGTTGCATTGGTAAAGAAACTTGATTGTGGCCAAATCCAACTATTCCTTGTACATTTTGCGGTAATGGCCCTTGTAGAAAAGATGATGGCGTGCACGCAAAGAGGAAGTAGCGGACAACAGCCAGAAGGCCTGGATTTGAGGCCTCAATAGTCTTAATTGCTAGTGTATCTTGTGCAAGTTCACTAACTACATTGCTGTTGGTGAGAGGGTTTGTTGCAAAGACTGCACAAGTGTTGTTATGGCAACCAGGCTTAGCCTGGGATAAACATGTGTGGCAGAAATGATATTCAACTTGTGAACACTGAGTTGAATGGCAAATTGGAGCATTATAGGTGGATGACAGGTAATCTTGCTCACAATTAACTGATAAGAACTTGCCATTCAGGTCTACAAGAAGTGGGATTGATTTGAGGGGTGTTCTTTTGTAGATATCGACAACAAGGAGGCTTGTGGCGTTATCTTTCACCACTGGCAGGTAAAGGGCGTTCGGGTTGAAGGGAGCTTGAGCAGCTCCAGGTGCTGATGCAAACAGAAGGGAAACGAGAGTCAAGAAAGCGAGAATAAAATTGAAGAGGGAAGCCATAAGAGGAATCAGAGAAGATTAGCAGAATCAGTGTTTCTGAGATGTGGTTTTTGGGTAGTACGAGGAAAATGGCTTGATCTATATGTATAGCTATAAAGTTTGTAACGGGTAAGAATGGGGGAAGATAACTTCAAGAACGGGTGGGAATGGAGACAATCTTGATGATTTCTGTTTCTCAGTGGATGAGTTTTCTCTTTCTTTTCTATTTGGTAGGTTGTCTTTAAACCAAACTTAGAGCAAAAAAGGGTAAAGACAGCGGTGTGATGATGGCAATAGAGGACACAGAAAGAGTAGAAGCAGCTAAGGAGTGCTTGATGAGGCAGCATCTGGCAAAGAGGGGATAAAACTTCACTAGCTAATACTGCCACCAGGTTCTTCCAGACTGGATTCCAGCTTTGTCAAAGGAAAGTGAGAAGTGCATACCCGTTAAAGTGAGAATTCTCTTGTCAGTTTAATTTTCTCAATGCAATCGCAATAGTCTAGAATAGTTCCATCACCAGTTACATTTTTTTTTTCCCGAGGAATGTTTTATATGAAATTATTAGAAAAAGAAAAAAACAAGTTTAACTTGCATAATATAATTTCAAATGCAATGAATTGGGATATCAAGATCAAGAACACTTTCTCTCAGAAATCGACAAGTTGTTGGACACTAAGTTCAATAGGTCAATGGAACAAAGAGAACAATAATATAATCTAATATGTACTAATTAGTAGTAAAACACAAGTAAAGACATCGAATGAGAGCTAATTCGGTCCGTTGAGCTAATTCTGCAAGAAAATAATCACAATCAACTTGAGCATGGTGATAAAATATATCATTTTCAATTGATTCCATTTATGAAAATTAAATACAATATCAAATTTGCATGTAATTAATGCTACATACGTACTATGCATGTTAGCATGGATTAAGTTATAATGTGAATCAATTTTTGAAAGGTAGAGTAAAAAAAATTGTTTCTTGAAATTACATTTTGCAGTTGGCAATAAAACGTTGCACCCGTTTGCATGTGTGTGCAAGACGGTGGATAAAGTTCAACAGGCAAAAGAAAGATTTTCTTTCGCATCAAGGAGCACATAATTTATCTCCAAATACTTCAAAATAATTACATTCAACAGAATAAAACATCAAAGTCAGTTCCCATTTTACAAATGGTACGAATGCAAGGTGAAATTGAAGTTGGCACAGGTAATATGACGCAAATGTAGCGAAGAGGCAGACCCTAATCTAGATCTTGCAAGACCAAATTGAAGAAGATTATTTTCCAGTTGATGTGTACCTATAACAATTAAAGCCTTGGGATTAGTTCCTCCATCAACAGAGGCTAAACAAGAGACATTTTGTTGTACTTGTACCATGGAAGTTTCGCCAACAGCTGTCCAGCTAAAGTTTTGATTTTGCAGCGCGAAATCAATTCTTGGAACTTCAGGGTCAGTTCTGGTACTTGTTAAGAATTTGAAATTGAAACATACCTCAAATGGTGAAACTGGATTCACCTGAGAAGCTCCTATGAGTTGATTCCTGAACAATTTCGTAAAAGATCCGAATAATGAGTGCTCCAAAGCTGTGTATGGAATTGTTGTACGAATTATTGTTCCTAGAAAAACCCTGGATCCTGAAATTGAAGCTGATTCGAGCAGAACTGGCTTTTTTTTTTTTTAATCTTGATCAATCTAACAAGGATAATGCATTTGCCCTCCTGAGAACCAATTGTTAAAGGCGTATAGCCTATTCATCGCGAAATATCAATTCCAGGGCGCATAATATAAGGGCCATGTCGTATGAAAATGACTCCATTGTTCTTGGTGGAAGAGGACAGGCACAAGGCAAATATAGGTGAAGTATGGCCAAATCCGGCTACTCTTTGAACATTTTCCGGCAATGGTCTTTTAAGTAAAGATGAAGGTGCACAGGCGAAAAGAAAATAAGGAACTCTCACAGATGGACCTGATTTTGGAGCTTGAGATCTGTGAATGGAGAGAACATCTTGTGCAAGCTCTCCAATGGCGTTTTGACGAGTCAGTAGTTTGTTGGTTAAAAGAAAGTATGTAGTGTTATGACATCCAGGCCTAGAAGAATTGGAGGGACATTTGTGGCAGTAGTGAACTCCAGCCCTTGAACATTGAGTGGAGTGGCAAGAGGGAGCTATATAGGTTGATGATGAGTAGTTTTGCTCACAATTCACCCATAAAAAATCTTGAATTGAGATCAAGAAGAAATGGTATAGATATCTGAGAAGCCCTCTTGAGTATGTGGGCAACATGAATGAAAGTAGTAGAATCTTTGCACATTGGCAAAACGAGTGCGTCAGTCTTGAAAAGGGTTCGAGTTGCTTGAGTTTTGGACATGAATATTAGAGAAGTGAACCAAGAAGGAGTTGAGAGATTAGAAGTCGAAACTGAAGCCAGAAGAGGAATGAGAAACTGAAACTTATAGCTAATAGGTGTCAGAATCATTATATAATAGCTAGTGAAAACTGTATATTTTAGAGTACAAGCACTAGATCAACGATGATAATAATGACTTTTTCAAGACGAATACGTGAGTTGGGATCACTAACAATAATCACTTTTCTTAATGCTGATGTTTGATTTCGACTTGGTATCTACTTTTTACCTCGTTCCTCAATTTCATCAAAAAAGAAAGGAAAAAAAATGCAGTACATACATGCAATATTTGTAGTGTCTGTGGCAACTTTTCAAGTGCTGGAGGTTTTTCATTTATTCTGGCTACTGCTCATGTGATCAAAGGCAATAGGCATTTAAGGGAGTTGCCATTTTTCATGTGAAGGTTTGAGAATGCTGTTTGCAGATGCACCTAAGCCAGTCCCATGTTTTGGACTTTAGACTATGTCTTGAAGCCTCTAATTTAGCAAATATTGGTAGCGGATAATGGTGATGACCATCATTCCCTTAAATTGAAGTCTAATTTTGTCTGTAGAACTTTTTTTTTTTCATTTAATTGCAATTTACACATCAAAGATAAAGAATCAATTTGTGAAGGGAAAAAAAAGGACCTACAATCATCTATTAGACAATTTTTTTTTTTTTTTTTGTTAGGGGAGGGCAGGGCGGGGCCGGGCCGGGGTGCGCACTTTTACATAGCACACAATTTGAAGTAGGAAAATTTGCGACAGGCTTTGTTGGCTTTGTTGGGCCAAATAATTTTCTAGCCCAAACAGTTTTATGAACCTTGATTGGACTAATGCAAACAATTCCAATCCCAACAATGGTTTGTAAAGGTAGTAACCCAAGCCAGAATGTGAGAGTGGGACACGGGCCGGAGAGGTCAGGAAAATCGTTCGGGCCGATTTTGTGCAAAATACACAAAAAGTAATTTTATATGCACACAGTGTAACTCACTTTCAACAACGTGTAACTATAGAACAAAATTTTGTGAACTCCACACATGATGTGAAAAACGATGTACAAAATACAATTTGAACCTTACTTTTTTTTTTTTTTGGTTAAATCGTAGCCATGAACCTTCAGGAACAATTGCTTCCAGCAACCAACCGTCCCTGCCCCTCCTCCGTGAGAGTGATACTAACACTATATCCAAGGTGTAAAGTCAAGGCAAATGGATGAAAATCAAAATTGAACCCAATGGAATCCCACCCAACAATTTGGGCTGGAATAGAAGGAGACATAGCCAACATTTATAGCTTTGACTTGAAGGCCTTTGGGCTTTATTTTACGTGAGTTTGGGTGAAACTCACTAATCTCCTCCGTATTTTGGAAACTCAAATTTTAATGTCATAGCAATTTTTTGTTTGTAAAATATCGAAATTATTCAAATCAAATGAGATATCATCGCCAAATTGACTTAAAAGGTGTAGTCTTGTTATTTTTGCTTTAGCACTCCCTATTTTTCCTCCCCATTGTACTAACAAAAGCAAGTGGGAGTGGATTAATCTTCTTCCTTCAAATCTACCCCTTTACTCATGAAAGGTAATTTTTCTGCATGTGATGCCTTGAAAAATTTTGAGTCAGATTTACGTCCCCAAGTAAGAGTCGAACTTTGCATACGCTCCCCGAATCGAATCTAAATTAGTCTCGCTCTCTGAATCGAATCCAAATTAATCTTTTACTGAAGGTGGAGATATCGAGTGCTAAAAGCCAAAAACAAAAAGTAAGGGAATCAAGGGATTTCCCCGTATAGGTAGATCCAATAAGTTTTGAATTTGAACAGCCAATGTATTTTTAAAAAAAAATTTTGCACTATCAAATCTTGGTATAGGCAGCTAAAGTTGAAAGCCTGGAACCATAATGAAGACAATTGTGATGAACAGATTCATTCTTGCTGAGGGAACAGATATTTTTAACTCATGAAGGCGGTTTCATAGAAGCCTCATTGATATTACAGAAAAATCCTTCTGTCTGAAGTAACAGAAGCAATGATGCATTTCCATCATTAAAACAAAAAATAGAATAGAAAAGCTGGCACATGGAGCTGTGAGGAATTAATCTTGTCTCCCAAGTGATTCTCTCCACCGCCTTTCATGGAGTCTGTTTACCTTTTTACCTTGAGCATTCAGAAAATAGCAATCCAACAGGAGCATACAAACAAGATTTGAATTCTGCCCTGATGAAGAATTATGAGGATAAAAATTTTCTTCAATAATATCCTTGAAGAAGTAACAGTCAAAAATCTTGAAAGGCTGATAAGAAAGGACAATGTGCAGTAAAAAGAACCCCCACTCATACCCCACACAACCAAAAGAATTGAGTAAAGGGCATACCTGGGGCTAGAGCTTAGAAATTAGAATGGCTCCCCCCACCTTTTCCCGTTTCTAGCTTTTGAATTTAGCTCTTTGAAAAACAATTATCTGTCATCCCTCTAGGCTTCAGTACTCAAATCCTTCCATAATTTTTCACCAAAGAATGAAAGAATGCTACAATGTTAATCTTGATTACGTACTGATCTAATTGTATGCTGAGCATGTTACTGAAACCTACCATTCACAGTAGACGAAGTATAGACAACTCAAGAGAAAAGGCAGAACAACAACAGAGAAGAAAAGAAATGATAAACTAACCACTTCTGAGTAGCATTGGATTGTTGCAACTTGCGACTCTCAACTTAAAAACCAAAACATAGCACAAACTCATATCCTATGCTAAGTAGTAAACCAGAACAAAACAGAAGCACTTCCAATTTACATGATACTACAACTGTCAGTATTTTCATCACTGAAGATGTGAGTATAATGATCTGTTGCCGGAGGCGCCATCATCGGCGGTCCATAGTGCATGGGGGCCGGGGGGCGGGCATACATCATAGGGTGGTACATGCCATGACCACCATTAGCTTGCTGTTGATTCATCATCATTTGAGCCATGTATTGCTGGTTCATATAAGGGTTCCCCTGTCCCATACCTTGATAATACCCGCCGTTCATCCCTGCACCGGCCGGTAGTCCCTGCACCGCCGGCATATTTGTGGCGGGACCCATTGGATAGCCGCCCATTTGGGGCATTTGACCCATATTCCTGGGAACTGGTGCTCTGTGGTTCATATCCATGTCATGAAATCCCTGGGGTAAATTGTTCATCATCATGCCCCCACTCATCTTCCCTCCCCCATTCTTACCCCAACTCTCATTAATCTTTCCTCCACCATTGCTATTATTCTGACCTTTACCATTTACCGCACCATTCTTACCCTCCCCTGGCATACCCTCCACCATTTTTACCGCCATTTTTACCACCTTGACCACCCTGATTTTGATTGCCTCCCTTACCATGCTTACCTCCATTGCCATTTCTTACCGTCATTATTACCTCCCATACCTTTAATTTGCATAGATATATCAGCCCCACCACCTTTCTTGGCATTCCCACCATTGAAAACACCTTTAAAAATACCATTCATTATACCATTAGACCCCTTGTTAGGTCCATGACCACCGCCTCCACCAGGTCCACCACCGCCACCGCCACCGCCACCCATAATAGGTATAGTTTGTGCAGATGGATGCTTATGATGACCACCATCAAAACCATCATCAAATTCATCATCTAATTCATCATCATAATCATCATCAAAACTCGTCAAAATCATCATCGTCGAATTCATCATCTTCATCAGGCAAGATAAACCTGACAGATTTCTGATCCTTGGGAGGAAATTTCAGATCCTTTGGCCCTTTAAGATTCTGCAGCTGATGAGCTTGTTGGCCACCCTTCTGCTGATCCTTTCCACCATTTTTAAATTTGTTGTCTTTCCCACCTTTAAAGTTATCAATTTGCATATTCTTGAACTGGTTGTTCAAGTTGAATGCACCACCCCCGCCTTTCTGTGCTCCCCACAATTCTGCGTGCTTTCCGGTTTTGTCAAGCTTCTTTATCAGTGTAGCTGGATCAACATTTCCCGTCACAGTAACTTTTTGTTGGTCCACATCTATTTTAACAGTATAAACTCCTGCAAAATCATATTTACCAAAAAATCAGCAGTGAGTCCAAAGGGGTCATACGCACTTGAACAGAGTTGCCCAAGATTTACCTATTCTGAGCAACTATTTAAAGATTCTATTGCCAATTACTAACTAAAGAGTGACTTACCATCAATTTTCAGCAATTTCCTTTTGACCTTGTCCTTGCAACCATCACAATCGATGTTCACTCTGAGAACACAACTCTGCACGAAATTTGTGGAAAGGAAATTGAAGATGAGAAAGAAGTACAAAATCTTTGAACATACCGAGAGAAAATATCCTCATCAGGTTTCAAACTACAGATTTATTGGCTCTTTTTTCCTAAAAATCATCACTTTGAGGGAAAAAATAGTCTTGATTAGCTTTTACAACTCCAGAATCCTTCCAAGTTGAAATCTTTGCAGTAAATTTCTCATTTTTTCCGTCAAACACTCAACAAAGTTAAAGAAACAACAAATATTGCTCCAGATAACTTCATGTAACAAGAATAGCCAATTACCATATCTTAAAATGGAAGAGTAGTACTACAAACTTAATCATGCACAATAAAGCAAAAACAAGAACCTAAATCTAATATAAGAGAGAGCCATGGGAAGAAGTAACACAATACCTGAGTCTTCAAGAAGTCCTGTTTACTCATTCTGCTATTTTGTTACAGAACGAGATGCAAGGAGCCCTTAAATAATAGTCTAATTGCTGACACGAAAATGAGAACTTCCAACCAAAAAACAAGTCCTTTCGACAAAAGAAGCTAAATGAGATGAACCCCTCTTCAGGAAACTTAGCAGAGAACAAGCAAATGCAATGCTCAAATTCAGGAAAGGAAAAGAGAGAAAGAAGGGTCGGTTGGGAGCATATAATTTTGGCAAGAATAAAACTATTTAAGCTCTTTTTTGTGTTTCTGGCTTTGCTACCTAGTTATATGGGGTTTCGTGCTGTTTTATAATATGGAATTAGCATAGGAAAGCAAAGTGAAGCGAGTGTAGTCACAGTGTAATTGTGTAAACCATGAGCTGTCTCAAACAATAAAGGAAGCACAATATGGCGGATTCGATATCAATTGCAGCTCCAGAAGATAGATTTCTTATGGTACAACCGGTGCTAGTACTGCTTGTGGGAACCCAAGACCAGATTTGACCATGTGACAGCTTGAAATTATCATCATTTGCCAGTAGATTTTAAAGTTAGTGTTTAACAGGAAAGTTCTGCCATCTATAATATGGTCGGAGGACAAGCTAAAAAGGACCACATTAAGCAATTTCTTACTTAGGTTTGTTTTAATTTGTTGGAGGGCTTGATGTTGATGCTATAGTTAAAATGTTCTTTCACAAAAGCAAAAAAAAAAAAATGAAAGATGCTATAGTTAAAATGTTAATGTCACAAAAATTTTTGAGTAAATTATAAATTTGGGTATCGCAAGATTGCACCTAGACTTGAAGGTTTAATCTTGTCATTTCGATAAATTTTTTGTTAATCCTCTCATCTTTTTCCATATTGTTCCTATTCTTAATGATGAGGTTCAGATTTGAACTTTGAACCTCCGACTATTATTTGATAAACAAAATTTGCTTACCAAATAGTAGATGATATTGGCACTTTTGTTTTTGCAAATGTCATATGTTTTGCCCTTTATAGATTGTTTAAAAGACAAAATTGCCCGTGTTTTCCGTTCAAGTTATGGCCTAAAGGAAGATGGAATGGTTATGATTGTAATGAAAATGAAGGGTATTCTTGTCTTTTACATATGATTCAGAAAGTACAAAGAAATGCAATTAACAGATGGGGAATGACAAATATCAATCCCCTACCAAAAATATCTTCTTCCAATGGAAATCCTTTTTTCTTCTTTTTTTTTTAGAATAGTAAATTTTGTTTGAGTTGCATGACTTGCCCGCCATGTCCTAAAGGGTTTGCAGATGATTACTTGAATTGTACTAAAAGCCATATTGATGTTTACTGGATTTATCTTGCGTGCACATTTTGTGCATTATTCTGATTTCTTTCTTTTTTGGTAAGAATTACATTATTGGGATAAGTTAAGTGGAATACGCAAAAAGATAGTGAAATACATTTTTGTTTTTTGTTATTTGTTTTATCAAATAAGAAAATGCGAACATTATCAGAAACCGATTTGAACTGAATAAGTTTATGCTCGTTTCATTGGGGTCTTTACCGTCTTGGATTTTCATTCCGTTTGAGAAAATTTGGTTCATTAATCAGCAGTATTCCTTGAAGGTTTAAGTATTACAATGGTTCATTGTTTTTATTCATTAATTACCAAATTATTGATGCTATTCTATTGCAAAAGTGAAACTCTACTTAGGCGTCTATCATTAATATTATAATTTGAAATGGACGTCCAGATAAATGTGTTTGGATAATAGATTATTTGAAATAATTTTTTGAAAAAAATATTGTAGCACATTTTTTATATGATGTATGTACGATAAAAATAAAGTTGTTAAATGAGTTAATGATGCAAGTAAATAAATTTTGATAATAATGCACTGTGGCTCATGGTTGCCAAACAGATAATAAGTAAATTGATTTAAGTAAATGAAACAAAATTGCTTATTTGGTTGGATGTGAATATTTTTTTTAAGTTCAGCATTTGCTCTATTAAATATTTCTCTAGCATACAAAGATAGTTCAAATAATTGTCAATTTTCTTGATTCATAATTTTCTTCAGTAAAAGTCAATAAATATTTTTTAAAAATTCGTGTTCCTTAATAATTGTCAATAATTTTCTTGATTTTCTATTAAATATTTCTCTAGGATTCAATGGTAGTTCAAATAATTGTCAATTTTCTTGATTCATAATTTTCTTCTTTTAAAAAATAAATATTTAAGTAATTCGTGTTCCTTAATACTACTATGAAATATTAATATGTCTGTTTGACTCAAAAAATATCTCATGAAAGAATTAGAACACAATGCCCTGCTCTCTGCATAAATAAAACAGTCAACAAGAATTAAAGGTAGACAGCATATGATATTGTCAGTAGGAAAGCTGGTCTACGTCGATTTGCTAAACACTGCAAGAGATTTACCCCCATTTTGAGGTACTTAGTTTAACATTAATTTTTCAGGTTCTATAGTTTAATGTAACCTAAACGTGCAAGAATCTTGCCTGCTCCAAACCCTATGAAAAATTTAACCCTTCAAACATTTTTTTTTTAACTACCACCATTTTGCAGATTTTTGAAATTGAATTAGTAGTCACAGTAATCAATATACCGAGTAAAAAAAGTTGGGACACAGAGAATTGCCTCTTCCCAAACATCATCGTTCTTGGGGTAGTCTTTTGACATTTTGGAAGCGTTTAAAATTAAAATTTCAATTTCAATTGTTTATAATCAACCAATTAAGAAAATGATTAACTTTTTATATACTGGCAGTGTAGTAGTGTACTGATTTTTTATACTAGTAACTTTAAATGTATGTCACAACTGTATGATTTAAATTTCGAATTTAAATTCATGTTACGTGGTATGATCTAAACTTACTAGTGTTAAAAAAAATTATACACTAATAGTGCATAAAAAAATTAGTATTAAGAAAATATATGTCAAACTTCTCACATCTCATACGAAGTTCGTCAACTCGATTTTCTTGTAAAATGTGATTATGCAAATATTTAAACTCAAACCGTCCCATAAACATATTTAGATAGGCACAAACACACAAATCAAGATGCATTTGCAAGACAAGAGATTGATGAAAGCAATGACTTGCAAGCATAATAAGGGTTGTTATTGTTTGTTAAAACAACCCCGTCTCGCCTTAACCAAAATGTCATCTGTTAAACAATTGTTTAAAGTTAAAGAATCGATGCCAATGGATCCATTTGCATTTGTATCATACCTTGATCCAATAAGTTGATCTTTGCATTTCGAAAACTTCACCATTTGAAGAACTAGTCTCTTAAGTGCACGGGACAAGGTGAATATTCTTTACTTGGTCCAAGTCCCAATCACAAGTATGTCAATTAGGGCATCAAGAAAAATAGTTTTTAAATTGAAAGATTGATGAAAATTTGTAAATAATTAATTGCAAACTTGAATCTAATCTTGAATCAACACTTTTTAAAGTGTTAGGCTATAAATAGGTGGTGGTGTAGGTCCAAAACTCTTCAATAAAATATCTTCTCAACAGGAAGGTTCCACTTTTGATGCTTTAATTGCATCATGTGCATGTATAATTTCTATGCTTTAAAATTCACTTGGACTTCTTGCTTAATTTGGTGATAGATTAGAAAGTTAACCTAATTTTGTATGCTGGATTCATGATCTCTCTATTAATTAATAATGAAAACAGTGAGGGTAAAGAACAAATTGAGTTCTAGCACCCCTCATGGCATTCTTTTTTATTTTATTTTATTTTTTTTGGATTTTTGTAAGCTAATTCCAATTTGCAGAACAATTTAACGGATGACATCGCTCATTGTTACCTTAAATGGAATAGACAGCCCATAGCCACACCCAGTAGAGCTGTAAGGTAAGGTTCAGTGTACCCATCGGTCCAATCAAAGATTTTTAATGCCAGTACAATTTTACCCTTGCCTTTTACGCCAAGAGTTTAATGACATTAGGTGTGCTATCGAGCCGAGTCGAGCTCGAATAGTACCATACTCTAGCTTGAACTCGATCACAATTAGTATTACTTGAGCTCGGAATTCGAGCTCAAACGAGTATATAAATTAAACTCGAGCTCGACTCGTTTGAGTTTGAATAAATATCAAGTCCGATCTACTCGAGGCTCGAGCTCAAGTTTTGAACTAAAACCTTAATATTTTCTCAAAATATATAATATAAATATACTATATATAAATATAAATATATAATATAAATATAATATGAAAACTCGATTAAGTTCGTCGACGCGCTCGAATATTTATTTTTGGAGCTCGAACTCGACTCGTTGAATGTAACGAGTAGTTCGAGCTCGAGCTCGAACTCGGTTTGACCGAGCTTGAGTCAAACTTTTGACCAGTCGCTCGCAAGCTACTCGCGAGCGACTTGACTTGATTGTACTCCTAATGACATCAATCTACATTTTTTTTTCTTCCATAACTCTTCACATCCTGTCTACCTCCACCGATCAATTCAAAATTCGAATCTTAAATCTAACAATGGAGAAAATTTTAAAAGCCATTCCCTAACCATTAAGTGATATCAATCTACATTCTTAGTACAAATGTACAATAAAATTAACTACCTTTAGCATCACTTACTTTCTTTTTAGCTTAAAATAGCGAACTGGGATGTGTGATTTGTTTACAATTTTACACCTGCTTCATTTTGAGGGAGCAATGAATGCTTAGGGCAAATTGTGAGTCAAAAAATTAGGAAACAAGGGGAACTTTAGAACTTGTAAGAATTTAAAAAATCTGCAATCAAGTCGTGCATTATATACATTTTCTTTAAAATTATATTTGTCCCTAATTAAGTGTAGTAGAAGAGCAAATAATCGAAGATAAAATGGTGTAACAATACTAAAGAAAACTTATACTTACTTCTCAAGTTTTAGAACAATGAATGACTGTACTTTTACAAAATAAAACTAGTTTTTCAACGCTCAAAAAGAGTTTCTATCACTATGTTTTTTCCTTTTGAGTTTTGAAAAACCCTTTTAACATATGACTTTTTCTCTCTTCAAAGAATTTCATTACTAAGAAAGATATTTATATTTTAGTATGGTGTGAGACATCTTTTAGAATAAAACGTAGATATTAATAATAAATACATTATTATCATTAAATTTATAATATATACATATATATAAAAATTAAATTTATGTAATCGTCGTTCATCAAACATTGCTGATAGTTAGTGTAGGCCAACATCATTGGTGCTTCTTGAATGAATAGGTAGGTATTGGGGCAAATGCCACGACGGTACATCACGTGAATGCGCCTTTGGCGTTTAAAGAAGCTTCCAAAATAAGGCCAAGCTTGGTTTGGTTATTATTACGTTCACGAATTGATGTAGTGGAGAGTACGCGTGAACATTAGTAACATTTAAGTGACTGGAAATGAATTCGCAATCGGGCCTGTTTGTCACTTGAATTTTTTATCAAATTTATCTGCTACAAGTTTTTTAAAAATTTAATTACAGTAATCTCAAAAAAATTTTTAAAGTTTTTAAACTATACACTTCAAAATATTCAAAAATTTACACACTTCAAAAATTTTTTAAAAAACTTTTACAGTAAGTTACAGTAAAGTTTTAAACAAACACCCAAAAAACTCACTTGTCAAACGAGGCTCGAATTTCGTCTAATACTTGGGTTCCCCGAATTAAATGTTTTGAATCGATTTAAGTGTTCAGTAAATATCAGTTTATTTTAACTACATATTAAACAAATTAAACAATTTCACGTCTGTCAATCAAAATACTCTAAAATACTCCCTCCGTCTCATTGATAGTGTCATACTTTTCTTTGTTATCCGTCCCAAAATGATTGTCACTTACTAAAATTGGCAATGAAAACTTTCACACATTTCCGCTCCATACCCTTCAATGTGACAGCCTTTTCTTATCTTTTAGCAGGCCACATTATGCACTTCTCAAGTACCAACACTGCACTTAATAGTTCGTGACTCTCACATGAAATGCAAATAACAATCGTGCATGACACTTTCCTCTAAAGGAGTGTGGAGACATTTTATTCTTTTGGGTCCCACATGTCTTATGACAACTTATGACCCTTTTATCATTCAATCACGTATGGATACATTGAAAGTCAAGGGGTATTGCCGGAACTTAAACGCAAATCATTTAAAAGTCTTGTACTGTTGATAATAATTACAAGTTCTAAAGCGCGACACACTTTCTGGGACGGAGGGAGTAATTAATAAGATTTTGAACCACTCGAAGCAGAGACTTACTAGTTTTGAAATCAAAATCAAGGTGCTTTAATATGGTATCAGAACTAATACAATAATGTTATCGGGTCAATTGATGATAGGGTCATTTCATCAAATTGTTTTGATTAGAGATTGGTTTTGGATTAATATAATAGATTTTAGGGCACGAGCCACTGGTTAGTCTGCTTTGCTCAACCAAAACGTAGGTGTGTCCGTTAAACAGATCGTTACATTAAAACGTAGGAGTGCTCGCTAAGCAGACCGTGAAATTGGAGTCTTGTGAAAGGATACTCTTGCTACTAAACTAGTTAATCCAACTGTAATGAGAGTATGTGAAAATGAAGAAACGATAAATTAATAAAGGACCAAAATTTCTTAAGCTAGTTTCACGGGAATTATTGGGAATGGCTTCAAAATGGTTATCAGTGGCAATCATTTAGCAACTTCTTTATCTTTTTTTTGAGCGCATAATTAACCTTGAGACATACGCAAATTCTAAAAAAAAACGTAACGTTGTTAATTTTCATATCTGATTACATCTATCTCATATTTGATGCATGTTTTGTCATCAATGCAATTTGTTGAAATAAAATCATGTTGTCAAGCTGAGATCAATCAAGGCTTCTTATGATAGCACCCTGCAATTTGTTAATATCAAATAATGTAAGCCTGTTCAAAATTGTAATGTTAAGGAGCCCATCCTTAGACAAGGATGCGAATAGCTAACCTTCCATGTCTGTGATATGTTTTCTTAGCTGAGTTTTTTTTTTTTTTTGTTTGGTTTTCTTAGCTAACCTTCCATGTCTGAGATTCATTTTTTTTCTCTCTTTTGTTGTGACAAAATCACAGGTCTAAACATAATGGCAAGTTTTAGTCCTAAATTTGCTTCTGCATAAAAAGTATTCTTAATTTTGTTTTTGTTTTCTTCAAAGCAGGGCATCCCTTATCTTTGTTTCTTTGGTGATCTCCATCCGTATAGCTGAAACAAATGGCACCAAGTATTTCAAAACTAATTTTTTTTTGGTTGAATTTTAAAGCACAACGAAAGCACTTTTCTTTTTTCTGTTGGGCTTTTCCGAGTTATCATGTCAAAAGTATTTTGTTCCATTCGAGAACCAGGCTGATCATCTGGAAAGCAACAGAGGGACTTTTATGAAACGATCCCTTTCTTTTATTAATTCCCTTCCTTTTTTTATTTAATCAAACAACGATTTGATATATGTGAAATAAAAAGATGATTGAAAAATATATTCATGAAAAACGTTGAAATTCTTTTGGCGGAAAATGGCTTTCCAAACAAGATCGATTAAGAAACTTACCCCCTAAAAAATGATTAGTTAAGAATATCCTATCTCTTTAACCTTTTTTGTTTTCTTTCTATGGGTAGGTGAATTACTTGTGCATGATGTAATTTTTTTTCTATCATATAACTACATGTTCCATATTCAAGTTTCTGGGATGAAAATCCTAAGCATTAATCTACTCAAAGAAAAAAAAATCCAAAGCACTAATCCAAAAAGTGAACAAATTAACAAATCAATGGAAAAAATGAACAAATTAATCATGTTCACCGGTCAAGATTTGGTGAAAAACAAAGTGATTTTGGAACTTGCTCAATAATGTCATTCCCAAAAAGCATTTTAATAATGATTCTTGATGGGGCTTGAACATACTAGTGGGGGATGTGTTCTATATTTTTAAAGGAAAAAAAAATTATGTCCCCATTCAGATCTCTTTTACAGATAAAGGGCTGTTTTCAAAGGGCAAAAGGAAATTGGACACGATTTTCTTCGCGGGTTAGGCTTTTAAGACCAAACAATGATTTCGTTGCAAAAGAGGGGTCCGCTCTTAGAGGCAAAGAAAAAATGAAAATCATTGTTCAGCAACTTTTTTATTTTAACTTCTTGTGCCTTGGCTGTTAGTGCTTGTCTGCATCAACAGGGAATGTAACAAATCCTGCAATTACCTTTTGTTCCCTATTTTATACATGCACATAGATATTTGCTGATTATTATATTTCCTTTCCTCAAAAATCTGAAAAACGAAACAAGAGATTGTATAAGATTTATATACACAAAAAAGACTCGAATTCCCTATCATTATCATTACTATATAAAAAGTACAATGAGTATTGGCAATACAGAGTGTAAGTGTAAGCATATTTTGATCTTAATTGTTGTTATGCCTAAGTTACTCTCATGTCTTTTAATTAGAGTTATTGCATATGACATTAAAAGGAAAAATGAAAAGTTTCAATAAATTACATCTCAAAAATGTCCGGTAATTAAAATTGAAAACTATCAACTTACAACTATATTCACCAATTATTTTCTTCATCTCCAATTATCGTATGTGTTAAAATTATCTCCAATTATTATATTCTTATGTATGGTAATTAAAGTTAACTATATTTTATATACATATTGGTTTAGAAGAAAATTACAATTAATAAGAAGACAAAAGATTATAAACAGTTAATGAGAAAACAAAAGATTAAATTGATAATTAAATTCACTATATTATGTCATATTGACTAAGAAAATTTCAAAAAAATTGTCGATAGTTATAAAAATATAACAGAAAAGGTTTACAACTACAAAAATTGATAAATATTTATTATATCCAAATCCTAATGTTTTAATATGTATTTTGATGAGATTTTGTTGTATACACTGGTTTGACGAAATATAGAAAATTTCCTCTTCTTACTGTCACAATCCAAGTAACATATGCAACAACTTAGTTTAAATATGATAATATTTGATCTTCAGAATTCAATAAACTTTTAATTAATTTGTATATAATAAATGTTGTCTACAACTAGCAATTGCTTAATTTTGTTTGTCATATGATTTCTTAGTTAATATTATACCAACAACTTAGTTTAAATATGATAATATTCCATCTTCAGAGTTTTTATAACCGTAGGAATGCACAATAAACTTTTAATTGTTTTGTACACAATAAACATTTTTTACAATTACCAATTGTTAATTTTATTTATTATATAGTTTCTTAGTTTATATTATGCCAATAATAAAAGTTTTCCACCACAAATTTAATATATTAAAGGTTTTACATTTTGAAAAATATATTCACGTGCAAAGCACGTGAGTTATTACTAGTAAAAATAAAAATGTAGTAATCAACCATAATTTTACATTTTGTCAATTCTTTAAACATCACACCAATTACCCCCCCTCCCCCCACACATCACAATGAATTGATAGTAGTGATATAATTTAAGCGATAAAAATAACGTTAGGGGTAAATTGACAGCAGTTATATAATTTAACAAGATAAAGTGATAATAACCCTAAAACGGACTTTTTATATTCTTTTTTTCAAATGTGGGCACTTTTAAATTTTTTAAAGATTTAAGCCCACCATACTGCTAAAAAAGCCTTAATTCCAATATTATAATTGTTCTGTGGGTACTGTTTTTTCAGTGATTTTAGTGTGAAATGAAAAATGACAGTTCACAGCTACAGATGATGAATTGATTTGTAGTGTGATGAAAGAAAGATTTTGTGCCCTGCCGACTTGAACTTGTACAGTTCAAATTGAATATGTGTGATGATTTGCACATATGGGTTGTGTTGAATGTTGGATGGGAAATTTTTAATTGCTGATCTAGTTGATATGAATCATATGTTATATCATAAGGACTATTTTAAGAACCTAATTACGAGATGAAGGGCTTCTTCTTCTCCCGTAAAGCTTTTGAAGGATAAATTAAGTTGGATTGAAGCCAAAAAATAATAATAATAAAGTACTTCGAATCAACTGACTATTTTTAGTTTAGCTTAGACTTACAAATCCTCTAATAATTTTGCATAAGGTGCTGGACATACAAAAACATGTACAAGGTGAAAAGATGATAATTACTCAGTACAATTGTACATTGTGCGATTCTGTCCAGTCGTTATACATATTTAAATTTTTGGTGTATAAATACTTCATAATATTATACTGAATGTTTGTCAAATATTTTATTCATGCATACAACTTTTACTCCGAATACAGTAATATAATATAATTTTATATCAAAGTAACGTAAAAAGTATAATAATAGGATCACTCAGCACAAAAATTTCATTCCTTGAGAAAGAATTTGCTAATAACTCCCTAAAAAGCTTAAGAAACTATAACTTAGCTCCTGTTTGGATGTGAATTAACAAGTTGACCAGTATAACCCGTGCATATTTAGGTATAATTGCATGTGAGAATTGAGATAAAGTTGACCAAAATGATTCCATGTTCCCAAGTTTCATTTCTGACTCTAAGATGTTTATCAATCGAACTTAGTTTAAAGAGTTGGCTGCAATGAGATATATCTGTTTGGGTTAGAGCTTGTGGGAATTTTCTTGTTGAAAGAATTACTATAATAATGCGATGTATATAAAAAAATAATTGAATTCAAATAATTACCCTCACCGTCCATTGTCAAATTTAAAGAATCCACATATATAAAATGTGGTTTTATATTTGTCAAATTTTGATGCGTTAAAGTCTAAATCGACCATCTTACTTGAGAAAACCTTAACACCAACATGGACCTAAGGTTCAGACCGACATGGACTAGCACAATTCAACTTGAACAAGAAATCAAACTTTTAAACCATGGACGGCGTTGAAAAGTTCAGTGGGAAAGCTCCACTTGCCACCCACTTGATTTGATATTGACTTATAATATAAGGGCTTGCTCTTCTCATGTAAAATCTTTCAAAATGACAAAGTTGAGTCAAAGGGAAAAAAAAAAAACTTGTGCGAATTTAGTGACTAGTTTTTGCTTCAGTGTAGAGCTATATAAGTATTGATGATAAAAATTTTATGTTGTTCGACATGTCTAGTAGGCTCTATTTGGATTGTCTATTTTTTCAAAAATAAGTTTTTCAAATACAATATTACAGTAATACATAATAATTCAAAAAAATCTCATTCATACAATATATCAAATATTCCAAAAATTTTTATAGTAAAAAATTTTTCATATACACTGCTACAGTAAATTTTTTCAAAAATATTCCCCAAAACAGCTAATCCAAACAGAGCCTAGTTAGTTCAAAACCAATGAAAAAATTTCACGTGCATTTATAAGAGTTTCACTTGACTCCATATGCACATACGAGTAGACTCCACTTAATATATAAATTGACAATTAGAGTCTTTATACGTTAACATGAAACTTTTTGGCTCATAAGTATGCTTAGTAGTCAGTCCAAACCGTCATAAGACTTCTGACATGAGGCAATTTGTTGCATTCTTTTCTAATTTTTGCATATGGTCCACGAAACTTTCATCCCTTGTGAAAGAATTTGATAGTAATTACAATCTATGAAATTTTAGCAAGCTCTTAATTGGCTGTGAATTGTCCTAAAATTAAGGTTGAGTACTAATGTATCCCCCACGCACGTTTAATTGCACGTGACACATAGTTGACCACCGTGAATCTTGTCCCCAAGTTTCGTACTTTCATTTCCATCTGTGATATGTTTATCAAATCGAACTTAATTTCATAGACTCTTGTGGTCCTGAATTCAAATCTTATCCTAGATTTGAACTTCCGTGACTCGCTCGAAGTCGTTACGTGAGGTCGTGGCGTACTCTTCCGGTTTGGTGTGTTAGCACGGATCCTAAGAGTTCGAGTCGAGACATGTTCCGAGTTAAAAAAAAATCGAACTTAATTTAAAGAATCAGCTGCAACACAATGAGAGAGATTATTGGCTAAATTTTCAAAACATAAAAAGTTTCCATTTGATGATATACAGTTATAAAGAATCCCAAGCTCAATCCCACTTGGTTCAGTGTTGGTGCATATATAGTCTTTGTTATGAAACTGGTAATGCTCTGAAGTAAAGGGGATTAGGTCATGATCAATCCAAAGCACCACTGGACAAGAAGCAAATCTCCTGAAATCTTGCATAAATGAAACTAATACTACAGCCAATTGTAGTGCATTTGTAGACAGAATTTGGCACCCAATAAGGGGTTTGAGCTTGACCCTTCTCGTGATAGGATTTAAAGAATTCATGTGGATGATATGGCCCATTGATTAAAGAGTGCTGAGGTGAAGAACCAATGAAAAATCAAGAACATTAATAAATGATCAAATTGTCCATTTATTTACTACTGAAATTGTGAATGGAGTGTGGACTACACTACAGTACTGTGTACTGAGACAATTCAGTTCTGTTGTTGTGTAGCAGCAAATTTATTCAAGTTTTCAACCACCACAGTGCCCAACAAAGTAACAAACCTGACAGATCCCATATCTTATGTTTGGTAAAATTACATCTTGTCCGGTAAGGCTGGCTAGTCAACTCCACTCCGCATCCACATTTCTGAAGATAATATTTGAAGAATCATCTTTACAGTTTTCAAAATCCAATCAATGACAGAAGCCCTTCAATTCCTTCCCATCAGAACAACAGCTTCTTCTCTGCTAACACGTAACCTAGATTGCCAGATCCTGGATTTCTTTCTTTTCATGACTCTTTTTCTTCAAGAATATATTTATATAGTTTTGCTGCTTCCAGAGCAGTGAGTAGAATAAATACAAGGTGTTGTATAAAACGACAATGGTAAGAGCTTTAGATCAATTTGCTTGCGTAGGTGAAGGTCCACACTGCACACTATATTACTATATATGCAACAAAAATTCTTTCAAACAAAGATGTTAATTAAGAGGATTATTGCATGAGGAAACGTGATTAAGGACTCTCACCCTTCAACTGGGAAATTTTTAGTGTAAAGATTAATTCTCAAGTTCTAGTTGAGTTAATTGGCGTGTTTAACATTCTAACCACTAATGAGTTAATTATCGTCTCGTGGAAAATTAGAAAGATAAACCGTGTTATAGAGGCCTTATCGTACAATGGAGGGAAAATGAAGCTAACAACTTTGAATTAATTCTTGCTTTCATAACAAATTTTAGATCCACACACATATTTAGTGGGGTTTTGGGGAGTTGGGAGACAAGAAATGGAAGCAAAGGATTAACAAAATCAAATCTTTTGAATTTGTAACAAACTAATCTTAATATATAATTTACCACTTATCAAGTCGATTAGAAAAGTTACGGGTTGAATGAGATTTAGATTATTGGATTATCAAGTTGCTGGCACAAGATTCAAAAGGGGATTCTTGAATTGGACAAGGAATTAGGAACCTCTTATCAAATGACACACTAGGCTTTAACTGTTCAAGAATGACCAATCAAACAAAATAAATCTTCCAAAGTTGCAATGTCGACAAGACTACTCTGATGTTTAACTCTCACAAAAGTCACACTTTCTTTACCGAACTTTATTTTTAATTTTAATTTTGGAATTAAAGATACACTTTTCCTTTGGTGCGATCCAAGACGACAACCATTATTCATTTCCAATCCTAATCATTACCCAATTAACTACGGTAGCTATAGTGAACAAAATATACTGTTTCTGTTTATCCTTTTTTGATCATTAAACCCACCCTGCATTGTGGAGGATAACAAAGAAGTCAACGACATACTCAAACCTAATGAAGGGCCATAAATCGTCAACCAACTTTAGTACTTAACCAATTCAATTGGATTACGCCCCCAATCAATCCTCTCCATAACTTGATCTTATCTGTTTTTGAGAGCTGGTTCTTCCCATTTAACATCTCCAGAAACCACAGTTTTGATATGATGCTTATAGCTAGGACATAATCTAATACTGATTGGAGCTCATTTACCGGGTAGCTGAGATGATGTTGATCGTTTTAGAATCAGAATCATACACTACACTGATTCAATCTCCTGTAATTGTAACAGGGAAGAAAGTGACTTGCTCAAAGTTAATGAATGGTGATGGTAATGACTCAAAAAGTCACGCCGCAGCTTGACAAACTCGGTTGGGGTTAGGTCCATCACAACTTCATCAATAACATGACCTCTCTCGTGTTTCATCTTGTGCACATCAGAGCTCATTTGTGGTTTGACACGCTAAGTCTTGAGTCCCATTTTGTGTTCTTGAGCTCCTCACATTCTATGAATTGTGTTGATTAGAGCTCGTTTGTCATCCAAAACATTGTGCGGTGGTTTAAATGACTCATCAATCACATTCATTGAACAGTAGTGACATCCAATGTTTTGTTCGGATATTAATTTCTAAATAATATTTCGATCGCATCATAAACACATTTATCAATTCATCTTTTTATATTCTCAATCACATTTTTATCTCACATATATTACATCACAAAAAGAATTATAGTAATTATTCCAAATAATATTTCAAATAATACTCTATCCAAATAATAGTATGGTGGTCTTAATAACTAATCAATCTCATTCATTGAATATTAGTAACATACAGGGTACTACTATGACTTTGGATAATTGTTTTCAGGCATTCTTAGGAAAGATTTACTGTACCAATTTTTTAAAAATATAAATCTATGCATAAAGTGAAAAAATAGTTGAGAAAAGCATATTTGTAGTTTTTAAGAACATGTGCTCTTTGGATAGACATCAAGTTGAGTCAAGTTGACTTTACTCAATATTACTAGACTCGAGCTCGAGTGCTAACTTAGTCAGACTCGAATTTGAACGTACTTGAACTCAGAGTTTTCTAAGAACATGCTCTCTTCAAATGCACGTCAAGTCAATTTAATAGCACCAGATTCGAATTTGAGTGTGAACTTAGTTGGACTCGAACTCGAATTTACTCGAGTTTACATAAAAATAAAATATTTTTTAAACTAGACAAAATATGCAGTTTACTCTAATAAATATTAAAAATAATTAAATAAATGTATGTTATAAGGCCCAAAAAGCCTTCCAATCAAATTATTTTTAAATTCAAACTCAACTTGAAGACTTGCTTAAACTCGACTCGAATTCAGTCTCAATATAATTTCGCTGCTCACGAGTGTTGGCGAGCTCACTCCATTTGTTTTCAGCCCTACCCTTGCCTAGTTGTGTAACTACTGGACAAGCGCCAGAGGCATCAGGAGACAGCTTTATTTATGGCTGCAGTGTGATGCATACAAGTGATTTGTTATTTTTTTCCCTCGGTATCCTCCCCACGAAGGCGGCCCCTGTCGGAGCCAGGGCCGAGCAACGCCAAAATTAGGTTTTAATTATGGGCATGGTCCACCAGTTCAATGGAGCAGGTTCATTAGGAAGAATAATGAAGCCCCATGACAATTGACAAATTTGTCATGGTCCAAACCCATTCGATCCGATTTGACAGTTGAGGACCCCGTTTTCAGATTACCAGAAAGTACATCAGGAATGGAATGGGACACCCAAGCCAATTACTCTCCATCTACCATTAAATCATCAAAACTAGTAGTTATAAATTTTAAGTCACAAACAATTACCCCCTTGGAAATTCAATTTTTTATGGAGATATGATAATTATTATGTCTAGCTAAGGTTGCATTAGTAAATTGACAAAAGTGTCATTTGAATTCAAAATATACTTTTGATAGATGTATATTGAAATTTTTAAAAGTTATTTTTTCAAATGACAAGATTGAAAAACATGTGTTAAATTGGAAATGATGACTCTTATTTTGAAACATTAATAAAGTAAATAATTATAATAATAATGGGACAGAGGAAATACAAACTACTGTCATAAAAGATGGGACATCAATTTCAAAGATCATGAAACCTCTTTACTTGCTTTTCCAATGGTCTTTATGAGGCATAAAAAGCCTTACTACTCCACAAGCCTATAAATTAGTTAGTTATTCATTTGCATTGCTATTTTGAGGAGTTTTTTTTAATAAAAAAATGTATGGTAAATATTTAATGTATATAAGATAAAAAGATGATTGAAATTATGCTCACAAAAGATGTAAAAATTTTTCTCCGAAAAACCACAATACAAACAACGAAAATAGGGAAAACATGATTTTATAACAATCCAAACATGATGAAAACCAACCCATACACAGTTGTCTTAGATGTTGCAGCATAAAGAAGACGAATTGAAAGTAAAAACAAAATTGTACAGCGTTATGCTGTTGTGAGGGTGCATTATATGTTTGTGTGCGCGTGCTCGTTTGTGCTGTCGTGATGAAGTGAAGAGTTAACAAAAAGAAAAAGGAGATTCAGTTCTTGGCAAACTGCAGTCATGCAGGGAACTGCAAGCAAAACTTATAAACAAAGCCCTAACAGAAATAGGCAGAATGTCAATTCTTTTACTTTGATTTTCTTTCTATCTGTCATTTCTTTGGTCAGCAAAGCCAAAAAAAGACTACATAGACAAGGACCAAGGCACTGCAGCACTTAGGGAAGAAGAATCAAACTTTTACCTATGCCAAGAACAAACAAAGGTAACAAGATCCAGACACTCAACCTGGGGATTATAACCGATTCCTTTCACTTTATCTCTACTCGAAAAAAAATTATGTTCCCTTCACACGTGACAAGTTCCTTTTCTTTTTTTTCACAGTATTCCAGGCTTTTGTCACCTCAGACTGAAGACTAAAAAAAATGTTTCAGTCAACCTTTAAACTTTACTTCTTCAGCAAATATTCCCAGCCAGTATTCTTCTTTCATAACATACCCATTGACTGCTTACTGATCCAGGAAGCAACGATTTGCACTCTTGCTTGGTTAAACATGTTAACATGACAAAAAGGAAGCCAAACAAAAGTTTTCTGAACAAATGAGAATATAGAGAAAGCTATATATAAATCAAGAAATAAAACCAAAGAGAATCAATTATTCCTCTTTATTCAATATACAAGCTCTAAAAGCCAGAATGCTCCGAATGTCATGTGTATTTGGTACTCTGCCAACCCACTCGTACAGAAGCTTAAGTCACCTGTGAAATATTCTTGTGATTTTGTACAGTTACAAGTTCCCTTGTGAAAACCAGCTCATGAAACAGCTACCAAAGGAAGCAGAAAGCAAGTCAATTAAAAGGTTATTTTGAAGGTAAACAATGCAAGAAAAAGTAACAGATATCGATAGGTTACGCAAACATCTGGTTATTACCTTCATCAACCTTAATCTCCAGAAGTTCCTCGATGGGCTGGCGGCATATAGGACACTTATTTGTTTGCAGCCTCAATTCTTTGGCACACTCACTGCACATACACTGAAATGCGAGACATATGGTAAAGAAGTTGAAATGCAAGAGAAATATTAAACAAGACATATAGACTACAAAGGAACATGATGGATCAAGAGGAGACAAGCGTGATAGTCTTCCCTGATTAGGCTAGTTATTAACTTCTTAAGTTGCATTCATATAAATTTCCATCTTTGTTCTTTTTCTGTCAAAGCACTGGAGATTAGATGGGCTGGTATTGGAAACATGCTTCCTACTAAGAGTTTTTTGCCTCTGGACAAAAATCTCAATAAGCAAGATTTGAAGATTAATTAGATCACAAAATTGAACCAATTAAGTGTTTGATTTTTGTGTGCCCAAAAGACCACCCTCCAGCCTCGTTTATGAGCCGACCCTAACCCAATCTCATGAGAAGCAAGTCCCGCAGGCACCAAGAAACTTTTCAGCATTCTTAGCACAGAAACTACTTAAATGAAGTAGCCTAAAACCACAATGCTTCTTTCTACTTGGCAGAAAAACTTAGATGTAACTTGAACCTCTGAACAAGAAAAGGGTATAAGCAAAATGCTTACCATATGCCTACATGGTAAAACTGCTGTGTCCTTTGGATCAGTCATGCAAATGACACATTCTTTTCCCAAGTCCTTGTCATTTATAGCTTGTTCATCTGAGTTACTGATGCCAAAGATCTCCCGCAGCTCATACCTAACCTCCTCTATCCACAGAATCTGCTTGATTACTTTAACCTGGAAATGGTCATCATTGTTCTTCTCTATAACCGCCTGAGTAATTTGTGCATGAGGAGATGTATTCACTGCTTCCTCATTGAGCTGATCTTCCATCAATGTCGACGGCAAACATGATTGTGCTGATATCACAAGAGGGAAAACATCTCCTGCAGATGGCTTTGATAAGTCATCTATATCAAAGAACCCAAGATCAATTCCACTTCCTGAAGGCTGGCAGAATTTCTGACCCAATCCTTTCTGGAAAGGAATTTTCATTGGCACATACATCTCAGGATGGACAGGATTGAATGTACATTTGGTTCCTTCCTTTGCAAAATAGTAAATGGTGATACTGTAACCAAAGAACAAGAAACAATGCCTTTAAGATGGAACTCAGACAAATAATAAAACAAGTGAAAATTTATTCATAAGAGAAAATTGAAGTTCAGAATCCAAAATCGTGAAAGACAAACAATCAACGGTTAACAATATGCAGATAACACCAAAGATTTCACAAGTTTGTTGTCAACACTCAATAGATGACCAAAGCTCAGACTTCAGGAGAAAGATATGAAGACCACTTCCCCCGAAATTTCAGACATAAATAACTCAACAAATGGTAAATAAAGAATTCTTAAGAAATCACAGAGACATTTGATTTTTGAAAGGACAGAAATGAACCACAGACACCCTGCCATCTCTCAGTATTGTAATAGATAAGCCAAGAAGATTTGGAGATTCCTATTGTTCCAAATATTAGAAGGAAAGTATTAGAAAGGTTGCATGGTGCGCCAAAAACCCATTTCACTTGCTAGCTAGTGTAACCCAAGTAAAACAGGAAAACAGTCTTCCCTCATCAGAGAGTAAAATACAAATTTCTGTAACTAACTTTCAGAATTTCGCAATGATTTCCTAGACTACTGTTATTGTACTCACTCAATAATCTCAAAGGTGCTAATTTCCTGAAACCAATAGGTATCTATACCTAAGTATCCACAAAGAAAATGAAAACATGCACAGCATATTGAAGTTCAAATTCCAGGAAATCCAGCATTGTGCTCGTGCAAGCGGATGGAACCAAATAAATCATCATATATCAAATCTCAATTAAGCCAATATGATAATAATGGCTCAGTAGAATTTCCATGACAGAACAGTGGAAGTTTGATTGCATCAACTTAAACTGTATTCTTGAAAGCAAAAGGATCAGGAAACATGGTAAAAATGCTCAATAGGCAACCTATTCGAATCTGACCACCAGTGCACAAAATGATTGAGCTAGCTAAGATTCTACCAAATTTATAACTGGCGAATTTGGAGGGCAGCATTTGGACATGCCCTCCAACTTCTTGTCAGAAGAACATTAAAAGAAAGTGTGGAATTATTCAAAAAGTCGAAGACAATTCTATGTTCCCAATAATAAAGTCGGACAGGGGATGTATACCATCTATCAGTATAAAAAAGAGCACCAATATAGGGCTACTTAAGTCTTAACAGCTACACATGGACAATCATCCCATGCATTAGGCACAAAGCTGAAATTTAAGTGGATTCAGTAGAAGTCTTTGTTATATTAGGCCGTTGAACTTTTGTGCAGGAGACTATTCCAGGATCAGCACACTGTCAAGTTGCTTATAGACAAGTAGCTATTTATATCTACACGAATAGATTAATATTAATATTGCAACAGTGAAGGTTCCGAATTTTGTTCCTATACTACTAGTGCACTGCATTTATGCAGTGTAAATTAATTGGTGATAAAGTTTTCTACAATTTGCCTATCAAGATACAACTCGAAAAGAATCTTTTATATCAGCCAAAATTTGGCTGAAGCTTATGTAACCACGTAAGCCAAATCTAAACCATGGCATTATAAATTTGAGTGAATCAAGTTCCTTACAAAAGTTTCTATCGAAGACCACATAAGATGCAGCTTCCATCAAGGACAAGCTATCTCACCACTTGTCATCAAGAAAATAAATATCAAAGATAATGAGCAGTAAAATTATTACAAGGCAACAAACAGAAAGGGTAAAGAAGTCATCATATAATACACCGTCCATCTCATTTTACATGTGATGGACAACTGCACACAGTTACAGTCTGACCCATATCCACAGACAATTAATTCCCCTTAAGTGCCATCAAACACTAAAATAGTTCGGTAGAGTTTATTCATGCACTACTTCTGGATACCACAGCAAATAGTGTAAAAGGGATAAAATGGCAAAGTAGTTGTGTTTCTTTGACTTTTCAAACCAAGACAAACACTTTAGGGCATATGGAAATAATAACCATGATAAATATCGAAAACTGATAAAATCACTCCAAAAATAGTTCCATATCCACAAACAATTAATTCCCCTTAAGTGCCATCAAACACTAAAATAGTTCGGTAGAGTTTATTCATGCACTACTTCTGGATACCACAGCAAATAGTGTAAAAGGGATAAGATGGCAAAGTAGTTGTGTTTCTTTGACTTTTCAAACCAAGACAAACACTTTAGGGCATATGGAAATAGTAACCATGATAAATAGCGAAAACTGATAAAATCACTCCAAAAATACATTCTTTGAGTGCTGAGATAGCTCTTTTCTCAAGAAAAGATGGAGAAAAGAACAAAATTTTAAAAATGAATTTATCAGTTTGTCAAAAATTTGTATTGAAGGGAGTAATCTTGAAAACTATTTCTTCTCTTACAAGATCTCTTATTTATAACAATATTACAAGTAAAATATCTAAGTAGATCCTAAATGTAAACTAAGTTAATTAAACCATATGCCATAGAATAAGAGATTAAATCAACTAGCTAGCCAAGCAAAATTCAGGAACATTGGTGTGAATGACCCAGATATCTTTATCATACACACACGGTATAATTATTAAGCAATCTGATACAAAATATAAGTACAGTCATGAGATCCTATCCATCTACCTCACCAGTCTATGGTCAGTCTAAGATGAGCCTGACTCAAGATTGAGACCAAATACAGCTTTCAGACCAAGAAGACCAAATACAGCTTTCAGACTCAACTAGCTAGCCAAGCAAAATTCAGGAACATTGGCATGAATGACCCAGATGTCTTTATCATACACACAGTATCATTATTAAGCAATCTAATGCAAAATATAAGTACAGTCATGAGATCCTATCCATCTACCTCACCAATCTATGGTCAGTTGAAAATGAGTCTGACTCAAGATTGAGACTAAATATAGCTTTCAGACTAAAAGGAACTTGATAAATATGCTCAATCCTGCTATTAAACAACCTGAATCATTAACATTAAACTTCTTAAAAGGATGAACACAAATAACTGATTGTTTGTTAGGGAAGCTTGAATAAGAACATGAATTTCTGCAAGAAGAGATGCTTTGGGCAGGTCAAGTTGCAGCTCATATTAAGTGAGATCTATCTCTTTACTTCTAATAAAAAAACACCACATACATCTTTTCTAGCTATAATTACAGTGTGAAGTGATAAAAAGGGATATATTAATGCTTTTGATCATTGCAGAGTTCAAGAGTTACACCAGTTTGCCCAAAATAGTTTCCTTAGTGAAGAGCTAGAATCTATCATCCACTACCACCTATTGTTTATATAGACTTATAATTCTTATCAAATGAATTTACTTTGCAGAAAGAAAGATGTTCAAATCAATATATCTGCTATTCATGTAGGAAAGTACACCATCGTAACAAGAAAAAGAAAATGATTCACTAGCAAGTTAGGATTTTTTTAAGCATAAACCAGCTGAAATCATTTAATACTCAATTGTGAAATAGTATGCTTCCATTTATATCATATAGATACAGGTGCTGAGGTTCTACATGGTTCAAGTGGTCAACACCAAATTAACTTGTCCTCTTCTAGATAGTAAACCCATTGGAAACTCACATCCGATAGAGTCAATGTAGAGCATCTTAATGGATGGAACTGAACTTGATGTTCAAGTTCCCTTGCTGAGAGAATATATATACAGCAAGATCTCCAGGATTCAAATGCAAAACGCTATTTTCTACTCTGTTTAACTGCACAATCCATTCAAGCTAAAAAACATATACACTAGGGTAATTGCAAGCTTAGATGATCAAACAGAAGGACTGGAACTAGACACATCATACCCTGAATGGACTATTACAAGCAATATTGCCAAATAAATAAATCAAATGTTGAAAATGCCACTTCACAATGAAAAGTTCAACAATAACAGAATTTCGATTTCATTAAGCGGCTACAGCAAATAACAACGAAGCATTTTTAGAAATATCCTACACTAGTCTACATTATAAAACGATCTCCTGGTTCCTCTTTCAGACATATAAATCCAAAATTCAGCATGTCACCCTTCTTAGCATAATCAAAATTAAGGATATATCCTTCACAAACTGAACATAGTGTAATATCTCAAGAAGAAAATCAACAACCAGAATATCACATTCGACATTTTTCACATTCAACCAAATTTTTTCCAAACAATTCGATCCTTGCTAGCATTAAACATTATTCAACAATATGTAATCTAATTAACACGTATTTGATGCAACCAAGCCAAGTTTCTAGTCTGCAAGTTCATGACCCAAACTTATAGGCATTAGTGCTGGTCTCACCTCCCTCTTTCATTTTCTTAGAAAGAGTGGGGAGGTATAGTTTATTTTGTAATTACTTACTGGGGCAAATGATGCAGACTCTGGAATATGTAAGCACATTTTACTACTTTTCTAATTTCATGATGAGCTTCAAGTAGTCTTCTAGTCTTCCCAAAATCAACTTTTTTGCACAAAATGCATAATACCTACAGCTCTATAATTTTAGAGATGCAACTTAAATCATGCCCTTACTTGCGGCATAAACAAATTCATAACTTGAACATTCTCTCTGTAAACATACTATAAACTCTAACCAGAATATTGCTCAGTATTACGGTAGTTTTTTGATCAGTGGATGGTAATTTATAGCCCTGCAGCACTTCTATAGATATCTGTCTGCCAAAGGATAATAACCTCATTTTTATCAACAAATCATTGTTGTGCAGCAAAAGAACACAAGGAATCCTGCCTCTTGCTAAACATTCTAACACCTTATACACAGCCAAAGGACCAACCAAATTCTTGAAAGACCTATCAGGAGTTTCAAATTCTATTTATATGTAGTCTCGTTCTTGCCAAATCAAACTCTTAACAATCAACAACCTCATACTAATATTGAGAACCTCTAACATCAATCTTCTGCTACCACCGCCCATATAATGAGGTCATCCGACACTTTTCTTAATTAAAACAATTCAAATAGGTCATGTCCACCTGCTAAAAGACAGCAATCATTTTTTACAACCACAAGTAGCTACATGGAAAAGTACTGATTAACACTCTTATAATTCATCAAGAAAGCCTGTAGCTTTTAATAACTAATTCTACTCAACCAACAACATCCTCCATTCATTGATCTGGATTCTGATCTATCAATTATTATTTCATTGTCTAAATAGCAATGCAGTAGCTTGTCAACTACCACACCAATAAATTCGGCTATTTTCATGCAATTGGCATTCATTTCCCCTAGTTAAAGATCAGAATCAATTCCAAAATCCCAAATCATATCAATACAAATCCAAAGTGAATATTGAATAACTCTCAAAAAGAAGATTGCAAATTTCAATACCTTCCATCAACCATGGCATCAAAAGTGAAGGAAACCGAGTGGCAATCTCTGTTCCCCTCATCCACTTCAAGCTTTATAGTATCCTTATGAACGTTCACATCATTCTTGATCTTCTTAGCACTCTGGTGATCCACGTACGGCACCGGAGCAGGCGGCAGAGGCTGCAGGTGCGGCGAGGGTGCCAGCAGCATCGCGGCCTGCGGCGGCCGGAACCACCCACTACCATGGCCTCCTACATAGTAAGGATTATGGTAATTAGACTGAGCCCCCATCATATTAACAGGGGGTCTCGAGTAATTGGAATAGTTGTAACTATAGTTGGTGTAATAGGGAGCAGAGGTGGAGGGGTGATAAGGCGGTGGTGGAGGCGGCGACGGCGGAGGGGGCGCGGGCACCGGCGGATGGAGGGCGGGATATGGGGCATTGGCAGCAAAAGCATAAGTTGATGGTGGGGAGGAAGAAGAAAGCGGTTGTTGTTGGGTTGGTTGGGGTTGCGGCAGTGCCGGCGGTGGTGGCGGGTGCTGAAAGCGGTGGTGGGGATGATTTTGCTGCCTTTTACTCCAAATTTGGCCCATTTTTTTTTAACCTTTCTATTTCTTTTACAATCACTTATCAGAAAAATTTGAAGAAATTATAGAAGAAATCTTGGGGGAAAATTGGATGCTTTGCTGCTGCTGGGGATGAAGAAAAGAATTAAGAAGTAGCGGGTTTTGAACGGTAGTAATTATGGTATTTTATTTTTCTTAAATCTTAGAAAAGAAAAAGAAAGATCAAAGTGGGGAGTGGGGCCTACACGCTGTTGGCTAATTTTAAGTCAATGGGCACATAATGAGCTCTATAATTTTATATTTAGAAACTTTCCTCCACTAATTAATTTTTTGTTTAATAGGTCAAGAATTAAGGCTATAGGATTGGGATCAAAGAAAAATCAAATTGAGGCAGCAAATGTTTGGAAATCAAATTAGGAAAGGAATCTAGGGATTTGGTGTGATTTTGGGGTGGGTTAATACCAATATAAATCACTAAATCCAGGTCAAGTTTAAAAGCAAGTTAATAAATGCAACTTTATTCTTTAAAATTAGCTTCGGAATAATTTCCAGTTCTAACTAGACTTGTACATAAATTTTCAAATCTTTGTATCTATTAAATTATAGATATGTTATTTATAGTGCATGTTTAACTTGCAATTAGTATAAATTTGTATGATGTAAATCAAATTATGGTGGATGATCTCCAGTAATTTGTTAATAAAATTTACATTTTATCAAAACAAAAAAAAGATAACGAAGTGGTTAGTTGCATAAATTGCTCAGTGGTTTGGTTAGTCTTTTTTTTTTTTTTTTTAGTTTGAATATATTAAGAGATGCCATTTACCCACTATCGCCGACAAAATTATTATGGCTTTAGTTTATTAGTTATTACCTGTGCGTAGTGGTGTACTTCTCTACTAAGAGTTAACTTGAAATACTAATTTGACATGCATTGGTTAAAATATATATTACTTCATCGTATTTCAAATTCAACTATACTTTTATTCTGCCATGTTATCGATCAATATCTCACGGTTGCTTTTCATCAATTTGTCTTTAGGTTTTTGACAAGATTCTACTATGTACTAAATTTTAATAAAATCTAAACACTCCGTTTTTTGCAAGTATACAGGTCTTTATCGTGTATAGGGGATATTAGGTGTCGATCTCATAGAAAAGATTATCAATTACCGGTGGTTTTCAAATTTTTTTATTATTTAGACTTTCACAAGTGCAAGAAGTTAAATCTGCACTACAAACATGAATTAAAAGTAATAAAAATAATAATAGAAAACTCCTAGAGGTATGGAATTTCTAACTATTCTTGCAAGTGAAATTAACAGTTAATTGAATGTTATTATTTTGGTTAGTTATGACGTAATTTCCTAATGTATGTGAAATTTATTTTCGTAGTGAATCAACTATACTTATAACTAATTCATACCTATTCTCATGGTTATGAAATTAACTACAAGTTCATTTCTTCTATGAAATTATATGGAACAAGCCACTAAATCCACAAAGGTGCATCTCTATTCTTGTGGGTGAACTCTCTAAATTTATCACTTTCTTGAACTAATATTAAATTCCAATTCTGATTGCAAATTTAACACTTTAAGATTATCATAATTAATAGCTAGTTAATCATGATTATATAAGCAAAAGTGATAAATAACTTGTTCAAAATAATATCATCAAATAACCAAATAAATTTCACTAACAAGATATAGAAAGTTCATCCATAAACTCTAGGCATAAACTTTAGCAAAACATGATAAAATTCAAACTTGTATTATATTTAAGCATGAAATTAAATACAAAAGAGGAAGTGATAGGAGAGAGATCACCCTTGTCCATATGAGTTCCAACTCTCCATCTTTGCACCTCAATTCTTCATCCATATCTAGCTACAAGTTCAAGAAAGATAAACTACACTAACTATACTATATCAATGAACTAAGAAAAACTAATGAAAACTAATATTTTGGTAGTGTTTTTAGCCTTCCAAAGTTTGAAACAAGCTCAACAAAGGCCCTATTTATAGAGGAATTAAAGTTCTATATATGTTGTTTCTAGTTGGCAAATTTGTCTCTTGAAATCACCAAAAGGTGTTTCTCCAAGTTTTCATACTTTTCTTTATAGCTACAGCTGAAATTTTGAGGTGAAGAATGGTTGGAAAAGTTGTGTGAATGTAGAACAAATTGAGTTGCAAGTTGCTGCTTCGTTTGAAGAATATGCGGGCTACAAAACGTAGGCATGAGGTTGCGTATTACACCATGTTTTACCTTTTTCTCATTTCTGATCAGTCTTCAAATTTGCTCTTTTTTGTATCAACTTCAACTGCTATATGATAGAGGCTGAACTTGTCCTTGTGTAAAACACTAAAGCTGTAACTCTTTGAGTTAGCTTTCTAATGCTTCAAGAATAATCTAATTTGGAGTTCTGTAGACTGATAAATGATCAAAATACCCTCAACTGGTCAAAACTCTATTTCAGCTTTTGACAACAAAAAATGGTCGAATGTATTTTGACTTTTTGACTAGAAAAACTTATGAATTGGATTTCGATATCTCATAAGAAATGTATAACTATGTGTTAGGTTCAAAATGACTCAAGAATCACCTCAATCCGATACTTGTAACTCAAGATATAACCGAAATATCAACAGGTATCAAAACTGCTAAACTCCCTTTCTTTTGTACTTGATTGCATTTCATCTCTTGAACATTTATACTTCATATTCTCTTTAAATCCTTTCAAATTATCAACAATCATCCAACTCTCTGTTTAATTCATTCTATTTGATAATTGAATCATTGAACCCTACAAAAACATGAAGTTTTCACCACTTTAATCCGTAGAAATGCAATTTGTTATACTTAGACCATAAAATGCATACTTTCACTAGAAATCTGGTTAATTATCTACAAAAATAAGTAAAACACACCAAAACTGGATAATAAAACACGCTTAAACCATTCAAAATACATACTTATCAGTTATCTTTATTGAAAGTTGATTATGCAAGACAAAAGTTCCTTTTATCATTAATCCTATGTTTTATTTAATTTTCCAGTAGAAGAGAGGTAGGATTTAAGAAGCGAGAAAGAAGCGGTAGAAGAGGGAAAGCGGGGGAGGGGAAGAAGGGGAATTTGAACCCAACATCTCTAATTTTTGAGATCTTAACCTAACGTTTTTTTATTTTATAACATTTCAAATGTAAAATGTTATTTGTACCTCATTTTCATCATTTTAAGTTAATTTAGATGAACCATTGTTTGATGGAGAAAGGGAAAAAAGTGAATGAAATTTGAATATAACAAAAGAAAAAGATAACATTTCATTGGGTTGGCTAGCTAAAAAAAAAAAAGGAAAAAGCCCACGTGCGCACACACGTACTCATAAAGATATAGATATCAATATTGGTACTTCAATTTTTGCAAAACTCCATTTTCTTTTAGTTAGTATTTATTTTGAAGGAAAAGTGTTGGAAAGTAAAGGAACCAGTTAGTTACTTTTTTTCATGCATGTTTTGTTGGCAAGAAAAAAGAAATTAAAAAAAATTTCTTGCATTTTCTTTCACTTTCTTGCATTTTTATCATACAAAAATTGTAGGATTTTGAATGAAAAATGGTAGTTCGATACAAAATTTCAAATAATTGTCACTAACTATCACTAACTTTCCATTTTCTCTCAAAATTTTTTCCATGGTAAGCAAATGTATTTGGAAAAATTATTTTTTGTTTTCTTTTACCTCACTCTCCTACATTTTACTTTACCACACAACTTCCCTAAATAGTAGACTGTCACTAACAAAAGTCAAAGTGTTAATGTTACCACGCTATTTCTAATGTTAAACAAATAGAAACTCTTTTGCTGCTGAGAAATGGAACAACTATTTTTCCTTCCAAAGGGGGAAAAAAGGAAGGTAACCAGGCAATGAACTTGGTATCAACTAATTTTTTTTTTGGGTACAAGTTTAATAGTATTAATCAACAAATCTTATGATTATGAATGACACATATATAACCATAATTTGATGGTTAATAGATTTTTGATAAAGTAACATGATGTAAAATTGCGTTTATGTTACCTAATTTAATAGCAAAAGCAAAAACTCACTTTTGCAAAATTGGGAAGCAATATCACGAATACAATTATTGGGATACTTTACCTTTTAATGGCCATGAGTATTAAATAATTAAACTAAAGAATACTAGTATTATGACACGTGATATGCACGGGTTTACATTTAAAATCAAAATAGTAATAATAATAATATCTCATATGTTGAAACATGTATATGGAAAAAAAAGGCAAAAAGGGTTCAAAAGAGTGTCATTTTAGTGTCTGTTTAAGAATTTTTAACCTCACAACTTATTTTTCAGAAAAGCTCTTTGTTTCTTGTGAGTCTCACTTTCTTTTTTTAGTTCTTTCCTGTTTGTAGCTAAAAATTCCTCATCAAGTTGTGGAAATTGTGTCTGGTTCCCTGAACGATGCAGCTGCTAAAAAGTATGATTTGGAAGCATGGTTTCCAGCTTTCAGTACCTACCGGGAGCCTGTATCCTCCTAAAATTGCACTAATTATCAATCGAGAAGATTAGAAATTCGCTATGGCAGAAACAGGTTGCTTTCTGAAAAACTGTGAATACCACTACAAACAAAATGATTTTTCAGTTGTAAATTGTAATATTGTGCACTCTAAAATTACTGATTAGTGATTACCATTCTGTAGAAACTTGCAATAACAAAAGTACCACTTGTCTTTGCAGGGAAATGAGCAAGGCAAGCAATATGTGCATTTGGTGAACTCTAAACTCACAGCAACGCAGAGAACAATGTGCTGCATTCTTGAAATCCGAAATGCCTTTGTAGTAAAGCAAAAAATTTTCATTTTCTCTAGAATATTATTACACCAAAACTAGATCCCATATGGTTTTTTCTGTACAAAATTCAATGAAATCAGCTCAAACAAGCATGATATCAAACTTGAGAATGTAAGATGCCGGTTTTGATGCCAAACTAAGATTGCACCACAATATCTAACTAGATAGGAGTCACTGCCATAGAATAATGTCAGGAATCCATGCAATTTAAGCCACAGAACAAGCAAGTAGCAGCAGCGGATTGAAAGAAAAACCAAAACAATGCATGGTAGAAGTGCATACATGGCTATAGACCTAAATCTAAAGCTAAAACTTGCAAGATAACTTGCTTCATAGTTTAGCGAGCCAACTACAAGAGGTTCGCTCTAAGAACCATTTACAAGCCTTTTGTCCAAGAATGAGTTTTAGTAAAGCATCAAAAGGGAATCAGAAGCTTTCAACAAAAGAACATTGAATTGGAGACATTTTCCTTCAGGCATTGTAGAGACACACACACATATACTTCAGAAATTCAACTGGTAATTAAGAATTTGGGAATTTATTTTTAATATCCATTTCTGAACTGTTTTACCAAATATTGTACATTAAATATTCTTCAAATTTACCGATTTTCATTTTACTGAAATTCTAAATCTGATTTAAATTGGATTAGTCGATTTTTTTAGTTTTTTTCGAAGTTTGAACAATAACATTGAAACTTCTATTTTTTAGATTTGATTTTATATGTCAATATTGCGCTACTAGTATAGGAACACGTGAGTTGCACGTTATAATGAATTAACAAATTGAAGAGCCACAAAATCTAAAAAGTTAAAAAAAACATAACTCTATTAATTTAGATCGGATGTGTTTGGTGATATTTCCTGTTATAGCTTTAGTATTTTTGCATCTTTTTGGAAATATAAACTATTAGCCATCAGTCTTTTGACTTTTGATCCTAAAAGAGTTTTTGGAAATGATAAACAATGGACATGAAAAATATTAACTTGCAAGAATATGAAAGTTGTGCATTAGGGTTTCAATTTTTTTCAACTTTTGTATCATTGGATTTTGTTTACTCCATATTGTTCTAAATCTCTTCTCCTCTAAATTTCATGTATTCTTTCATTGGTTTTGAATTATTCTTTTTATCGTTTGATCCCAGTAATTCATTCGCTGAGTTAGTTTCTCTAGGTAGTATAAACAAACTAAGAGATTGAATCTTTTAGATATCAAAGTCCAGTAAATTATTTTCGTGTGATCCATTTTGAAGGGATCCACATATACGTTGACCATGTGTACTTCACAAATTTGAATTCACAAATTTTATATGCCAATACGGTCTCCCTTAATCAAGCTCTTCAATTCAATCAAGTCCAATACAATCATGAACAATAATCTTTCTTGCAAATTCTACTAACACCAAATTTGAATTCTCTATTTTCAGAGACCTTTAACCGCTGCAAATCTGCAATATTCCATGCACTAGGACAGATTCATTTCATTACTTAACTTACTTTTGAATTGCTATAATAATTCACGTGCCTGGATAGATTGTTTTTGTTACACAATTTCATGCCAATTCATTGACAATTCATCACTTTGTGATTTTAATAATTAATTGATAGGATTCTTTTTCGATTTTTGTCGCAACACCGTAATTAATTTGATAATTCTGGACCAATTTTATGGTCTAATCCTAGATGCTCCAGGACCAATCTCGTAGTTTAACTCAATTAACTAAATACTTCTAGGAAAACCCTTTTGCCCGCAACTCTCTGACAATGAAAATGGGCAACCTTGTATTTTAACTCTCTAATAGCGAAAATGCCCAACACTAACCTCATAATCTAACTCTTGATACCAATTGTATAACTTAAAAATTAACCATAAAACTAGAGGGTAAATTTAACACTCAACATGCAAGGAAGCTAATTGACATAGATAAACATATGTGTGGGAGAAGAGAAATAATATCAACAATGTGTCATTAATCACACATAATAATAAGACACTCAATCTTTCACTTTTCTCCATTGACAATGGATGGTCCTAAAGTCACTTCATATTCACTGTTCTCAGCGGTGGTCGAAAGCACTCCGATATGTTCTGTTAGGACTGACCCAAGAATAAACAAACTAAAGTTAGAATAAAATAGGCGGTATAACCGACCATATAAAGATTAGGCGGTAGACACCGGCCATATAATAATTAGGCGGTAAAACCGACCATATAAAAGGGTTGTGGCAACCCAATAAAGACAAATAACAAAATAAAATAAATGACACAGAAATTTACGTGGTTCGGTCAAATTGACCTACGTCCACGGGAGAGGGAGAAGCAATATTTCTACTATGAAGAAGAAATACAAAAGCCGTAGGAAAGTGGATCCTAGGCCAATAAGACACTACAAAAGAGTTAGAAAATATTCCTAAACTCAAAACAAGAGACCCTAAAATCTTTGACTATAAATGGGCTAGATGACTCAAGAACCTAATAGCCCATATAACTCTCTTGAATGGTGCAATTGAATCTCTCAAAAAGCCCCCCTTATTTATAGGTGAATGGGGAGGATTTCCGTTGGTTTCTTCCGATGTGGGATGCAGCAAGTGAAGAAATTTTATGCCACAAAGTCAAGTATTTCGGCTTGACATTTCAACAAATCTCCACCTTGGCATAATTTCTAATCCCACCATCAACAGTAACAAAATTGCTCCACCTTCTCCACATAAGCCCCAATGGGCTGAAATCACCAACAACGAATACCAACCAAGTCCAAACACTGTTTGAACTTGTAAGCTGGAAGAGATTTTGTAAACATATCGGCTGGATTGTCCTTGGTATTGATTTTCTGAACAAGGACCTTTCCTTCAGCAATGATATCCCGAATGAAGTGATACTTCACATCAATGTGTTTCGTCCTCTCATGATACATCTGATCTGTAGTCAAGTGTATAGCACTTTGACTATCACAGTGAACAATAGTAACACCTTGATGTAGACTAAGTTCGCTAAACAAACTCTTCAACCATAAGGTTTCTTTGATTGTCTCGATCACAGCTATATATTCTGCTTCTATAGTAGACAAAGTTACGATAGGTTGTAGAGTAGCTTTCCAACTAACAGCACAACCGCCAATGCAAAATATATAACCTGAGAGTGATCTTTTTCTGTCAAGATTCCCGACGTAATCTGAGTCTACAAAACCAACCAAAGTGTTATTATTTCTTCCAAACTCCAAACATGCATTTGAAATACCTCGCAAGTATCTGAAAATCCACTTCACAACCTGCCAATGTTCTTTACCAGGGCAAGACATATATCTGCTAACAACACTGACTGCATGTGAGATATCTGAACGAGTACAAACCATTGCATATATAATACTGCCGACTGCACTGGAATAAGGAACTCGTGCCATATAATTTTTCTCTTCTTTTGATTGTGGTGATTGAGCAGCAGATAGCCGAAAATGGCTAGCAAAAGGAGTAGATACTGGTTTAGTATCTTTCATGCCAAAACGCTCCAAGACTTTCTCAAGGTAATTTTTCTAGGTCAAGAACAACTTCCCTACTCCTCGATCTCGCTTAATATCCATGCCAAGAATTTTCTTAGCTGCTCCTAAATCTTTCATTTCAAATTCACTACTTAACTGCAGTTTCAAAGTGTGAATTTCTGACAAATTCTTGGCAGCAATGAGTATGTCATCAACATATAACAATAAGTAAATGAAAGAACCATCATTTAACTTTCGGAAGTAAACACAACTATCATACATGCTTCTTGAATAACCATGACCCAACATAAAGGAATTAAACCTCTTATACCATTATCTTGGAGACTGTTTCAATCCATATAAGGATTTCTTTAAGAAGCAAACATGGTCTTCCTTACCTTCAATTTCAAAACTCTGGGGTTGTTTCATATAAATTTGTTCTTCAAGTTCACCATGCAAGAAAGCTGTCTTAACATCCAACTGTTCCAACTCCAAATCATACATGGCAACTAAAGCAAGCAAAACACGAATAGAGCTATGTTTAACAACAGGTGAAAAAATTTCATTAAAATCAACACCTTGTACCTGACTATAACCCTTTGCAACCAATCGTGCTTTATACCTTGCATCATCAACCCCTGAAATACCTTCTTTCTTCTTGAAAACCCATTTGCATCCAACAATTTTCTTATCTGACGGTGACTTTACAAGAATCCAAGTTTCATTCTGATGAAGAGATTCAATTTCTTCATTCATCGCAATCAACCACTTTGCAGAATCATCACAAGAAACTGCTTCTGAATAGGTGGAAGGTTCACCAACTGCATCAGTTTCTTTTGCAACAGACAAAGCATACGCAACTAGATTTGCATATTTTTGTGGTGGTCGAATGTCTCTCCTTGGTCTATCTCTGGCTATGGAATACTCCTTTTCTTCTGAACTATCTTCAACAGTAGATTCAGGTGCATCTACTGGCACTTGTTGAATAGAAGATTTGGACGAAGAAGGATCAGAACTGCCAATATCAAGCTCCACCTGCTTCTGTGTATTATCAGTAGTACACGGATTAGAAAACTCCTTCTTGGAAGATAACATAGACAATTCATAAAAAGTAACATCTCTACTGATCACAAATTTTGGAGATTTGGGATCAGGACACCATAATCTGTATCCTTTCACCCCAGAAGCATACCCAAGAAAAATGCACCTTTTAGCTCTAGGCTCCAATTTTCCATCATTCACGTGCATGTATGTTGGACACCCAAAAATTTTTAAATTGGAGTAATCAGCAAGAGTACCTGACCAAACTTCCTTAGGAGTTTTGAAATCAAGAGATGCAGAAGGAGCGCGGTTGACAATATAACAGGCCATATTGATCGCCTCTGCCCAAAAGTCGTTTGTCAACCCTGCATTAGAGATTATACATCTCGCTCTCTCCAAAAGCGTTCTGTTCATATGTTCGGCCACACCATTTTGTTGAGGCGTCATTCTGACAGTGCGATACCGAACAATTCCTTCATTTTTGCAGAATCTATCAAATTCGCCTTCACAAAATTCCATGCCATTATCTGTTCTCAACCGCTTAATATGTTTTCCTGTTTGTTTCTCAATCAAAACTTTTCATTGTTTGAAAGTTAGGAAAACATCATTTTTATGCTTAAGAAAATATACCCAAACTTTTTTTGAATAATCATCAATGAAAGTCAACATGTACTTAGCACCACCTTTAGAAGGAGCACGAGTTGGACCCCATAAATCTGAATGAATGTAATCAAGAGTATCTTTTGTCTTGTGAATTGTTGGTGAACGGAAGCTGACTCTTTTCTACTTCCCAAAAATACAGTGTTCACAGAATTCCAATGGCCCGGTACTTTCACCACAAAGAAGTTCTCTTTTGGTTAGTATGTCCAAACCTTTTTCGCTCATGTGCCCAAACGCATATGCCATAATTTGGTGATGTCAGTATCTGACAAAGATGATGTTCAAACAGCAGCAGCACCTGTAACAGTAGATCCCTGCAAAATATACAAAGTACCAGATCTGTGTGCCTTCATAACAACAAGAGCACCACGAGTGATCTTGAGAACTCCACCTCCACCTGAATACCTGCACCCAATAGACTTAAGAGTGCCCAAAGAGATGAGATTTTTCTTCAAATCTGGAACATGTCTAACATCTGTGAGCGTCCTCACAATTTCATCGTACATTTTAATTCGGATTGTACCTTTACCAACAACCTTACAAACAGCGTTGTTATCCATTAAGACAACTCCACTTTCAGTTGATTCATATGTTGAAAACCAGTCCCTATTGGGACATATATGATATGAACAACCCGAATCTATAATCCACTCATTGTTAGACCTAAAATTATTTTCTGTTGCACAGAAAATGGTTCCATCATTCTCATCAACAGCAATACTAGCATCGGTGGTTTCACTCCTTTTCTCCTTTTGCTTTTCTTTATTTTTCAATTTAAAACAATCAGAGATAACATGACCCTTCTTTTTACAATAGTTGCACACTACATTTTTATGCCTGGATTTAGATCTACTTCTATTTTCTGTGTTTCTTTTTTCAGATCTACCCCGAACAAACAAGCCATTGGCTTGACTCCCACTAGTTTCCCCAGTAATATCCCTATCTATATGCTCTTTAGATTTTAATGCAGATTTAATTTTTTGATACGAAATTGTTTCCTTTCCATAAATCATAGTATCACGGAAATACTTAAAGAATTGGGGAAGGGAACACAAAAGTAATAGGGCCTGATCTTCATCATCAATTTTCGAATCTATATTCTCCAAATCCATAATAATGGAATCAAATTTATCAAGATGGGAGAGTATAGATGTACCTTCAGACATCCGAAACATATATAAACTCTGCTTCAAATATAGTCGATTTTCGACTGTTTTCTTCATATACAAGGATTTCAATTTGTCCCACATAGTCTTGACCGAAGTCTCCGTTACTACCTCACGCAATACCTCATTGGAGAGATTTAAAATTATGCTGGATCTGGTTTCTTATCCATATCGACAAAATCTGCATCCTTTACATCTTCTGGCTTGTTTTCAATTCCTTGTATTGTCAAATCAACTCCATCTTGAACAAGAATGACCTCCATCTTAAGCTGCCACATGCCGAAATTGACATTCCTGTCGAATTTCTCGACAACCGTCTTTGTTATCGTCATTGTTGCCACAAAAATTTGTAATCTGAAATTTGTCTCAGAAAACTGATCAAACAAATATGCAAGTCTCGTGGGTGGGACCCACAGGGTGAGTGGGTCCCACGGGATGAGCGGACCCCACTGGATGAGTGGGCCCTACAAGGTGAGCGGGCCCTACAGGTTGAACGGGCCCCACCAGATGAACCTGTCGGACAAAATATATCAACCAACTCTGATACCAATTTGTTAGGACTGGGCCAAAAATAAACAAACTAAAGTTAGAATAAAATAGGCGATATAACCGACCATATAAAGATTAGGCGGTAGACACCGGCCATATAATAATTAGGCGGTAAAACCGACCATATAAAAGGGTTGTGGCAACCCAATAAAGACAAATAACAAAACAAAATAAATGTCACAGAAATTTACGTGGTTCGGTCAAATTGACCTACGTCCACGGGAGAGGGAGGAGCAATATTTCTACCATGAAAAAGAAATACAAAAGCCGTAGGAAAGTGGATCCTAGACCAATAAGGCACTACAAAAGAGTTAGAAAATATTCCTAAACTCAAAACAAGAGAGTCTAAAATCTTTGACTATAAATGGGTTAGATGACTCAAGAAACTAATAGCCCATATAACTCTCTTGAGTGGTGTAATTGAATCTCTCAAAGGCCCCCCTTATTTATAGGTGAAATGGGGAGGATTTCCGTTGGTTTCTTCCGATGTGGGATGCAGCAAGTAAAGAAATTTTATGCCACAAAGTCAAGCATTTCGGCTTGACATTTCAACATGTTCCATCTCCAATCTACACCAAAGTGAACTGTCATGCTCTGCTGTTGCAGTGAACACCAACCTATTTAATCACCTATCTGGTGGAGAAGGGGAGTCAATGGCTTTTGCTACTTTTAGTACTTTTTTAAATCCATCTACTTCTAATGATAAAATAATTGATGTTGGGTCACATAGGAGCCTCTCTTATTAATATGGAATTACAAAAAATTTAGTAAGAGAAGACAAGAAAGTGGAAGCCAATCCTGGGCTAGATGATGATATATGTCTGGGAAATTCTTTGACACATGGTAGTGTTAGTTGTGTTGGGAGCGAACCAGAACTCAGGCAACCGAATGATGAGCATTTAGAATAATCTTTGGTGCTTGATCATGCAGTTGGTGGTGTGACACTGACCAGCAGTGCTAGTGCCTTGATACTAGACGTAGAACTCAAAAACTTTCACCAAGTTATAGAAGATAAATTTCATAAAATTAATGTATACAGGGAAAAAAATTAATGTACACAAGGAGGCAATTTAAACACATAAAAATATAGGTGGAAGAAGAGGTATAAATCAACAATACAATATCAATAACACCATAAGTACAAATCTTTCAAACTTTACTCTTTACCATTCTCAATTGTTGACTATAATAAGATTTCCTATTTATAGACTGGATGACTTGGAAAACAAATTTTGACAAGCACAATAACTTACTTTACACAATATATTTTTTTAAATTTGATTTAATAAGCTAATATAAAGGCCATATATGTGTTAAGTTGAGTTGAGTTTGACTTTGTCAAGAAAAATTTACTAGATCCAATAGTGTGGAGTTTGGACTATGGTTACATGCTTATATTTAGTTGCATGTCTCAAATTCAATGACTTTATAGCCAGACCTATTTAGATATTAGACTTATGTGTTTAATTTCTAAATGGTAGTAATTCACATACTTTATGATAATATATCACGTGCTTTGCACGTAATGCAAGGTGGGCCAACTTTTTTTAAAATGAAAATGCCCGCGTAGGCCAATTTTTTTCAAAATGAAACCTGACACCGCTGTGTCTGTAATTTTTTTTAAACAAAATCTGACATAGCAATGTATTCACAAAATAAGAATAATTGCCAAAATCAGTTACATTGATGCCACAATCAATATCCAATACCTCATAAACCATTTGACTTTCTGTTGACCTTACATCAAAGATGGTTTGCTTTACAATAGCTGCATCAACAAGTTATATTAGATCATAACAGAATTTTCCTGTGAACAGTTTATACTTTAGAAGAGAAGAGCAGTCATATAAACAAACATAATAATCGGTATGGTAATTGACATCTCTTTACTATTTTTCCTTAAACTAAAAGTTTTAGTATTCTCTTTGCTTTCTAATTTACTTGCATGTTGTTTTCGTAAGATTTCTACCAAGACACACAATGAACTATCTTTTGTAAGAATTCTATGTCAATGTTTTATGTGTCTAATTCAAGAAGAAGATAGATAGAAATATAACATTTTAAACATTTAAGATTTCTTTTTGCTAATTTCAGGAACTTATATTTTTTAAATTTGATTTAATATGCAAACATAAAGGCCTATATATGTGTTAAGTTGAATTAAGTTTGATTTTGTCGAGTTAAATTTATTAGACCCGATAGTGTGAAGTTTGGGTTGTGGTCACATGCTTATATTTAGTTGCATGTCTTAAATTTAATGACCTTATTTCCATGCTTATTTAGATATTAGGTAAGGATGACCATCCCGGCTCGCCCACACCGAGCTCAACCCTTTATTATTTAGGACGGGTCGCCACTAGTTTTGGTAACCTCGGCTGGACATCGCATGCGGATGACCGAGGTAACTCCCACGTCCACTAGTACCTCGGATCGGTGCTGTGCTTGATACGACATCCGAGGTTTTATCGAAGAACCTGACACCTGCATGGCGGACAAGACATCTGACGGGACCTGTCTACTGCTCTGCCCTGTCAAATCAAATTGGACACGCTCAGTCCTTGCCAAGTCCTAGGAAGTTGGAGCCCACTATTCCTTCCTCCAATTTGTCCCCTTTAAATACTACTCCCTCTCATTCAGAAGGGGAGAGAAAGGGAAAGTAAGAATTCTACTATTTCCATTCCCATTATTCTATTCCCAGTGAACTAACTTAATCATCGGAGGAGACCCGGGGGAAAACGCCCCGTCTAGTGTGTGTGTGGCAGGAAAGGTATATCAGTCACTTCGCTCACAAAGTCATTTCGTTCAGGAAGAGAACGTATCAGGTCAGCTCGGCTCGACCATCCAAAAACTACCTCTTCAATTGGCGGCCACCGTGGGGCCCGCAGATACTCTAAATATGAAATCTGCGCCCTCTAGGAGTAAGAGGGTCCCCCTTACCGGGGCTAAGCCCAGCACAGCTGCTCAGCCCGAAAACACTTCAGAAAACCAAGGATCCCAACGGACTCAGCCTGCAAACGAAGAAACCCTCGCTCGAATGGCTGAGTTTGTAGCTGAAAACCCGGGTATCTTTAAAGAATTGGGAAAATTTTTCAAGAGACAAGGGAACGAAAAAGCCGAATCCTCTAAGAGGAGGTCGGCAAAATCCCTTGAAATTCCCTCCGAAGAGGAATCTAATGACAGGCACCCTGTCCGTAGCCCTTCCAAATGCGCCTCGTCTAGGACCACGTCCAAAATTGCCTTCATCTCAAGGGCGTTCACTCAGGATCTGTTGGGAAAGTGACCAGTGGAGGCCTCTCGGCGTCTAGAGGGGTTGGCCCACTGATTACATGAGGGCCCCACCCTTCACGGATGATATAAACGGGGAAATGATTCCCCCAAACTTCAAGCTCCCAATATTGCAGCCCTACGATGGACGAGGCGATCCTGAAGATCATCTCCATGCTTTTATTTCCGCGTTTAGGTTTTATTGTGTACCTGACTCGGTCGTCTGCCGAGCCTTCCTTGTTTTCTTACGAGGAATTGCTCGAAAATGGTTTTGGAGTTTAGAACCTAGGAGCATTTCTTCCTTAGGAGAGCTCATGGACAAGTTTATCCACCGATTCGTCTCATCTAGGCCGATGACGAAGATCTCGACCTATCTGATGAATATACAGCAAACCCCTGGTGAATCTCTGCGATCTTATGTGCAGAGATTTCAGAATGAAAGTGTGCAGATACCTGATCCAAATGAACCGGTTACCATTACAATAGGGATGGCAACGAGTGCGGGTGCCCGCTCGCGAAGGTCTAGTGGGGGCCTATGCCCCCAGTGCCCCCACCTTAAATCCGCCCCTGTTTATGGCCCGTGCAATGCACGGGAATCACAAATTTGTAAGGATAATTCAAAACTTACAATAAACAATTTATGATTATTATAATGTGAAATCATCTAAAATGCTTACATTTTATTAATGGGTTGCAATATGAGATTTTAGTATAAAGCTGCAAATATTAATTTTCTCCAAACTTGTAATTTTTTTTAAAAATATGCATATATTTTTCGCACGAAGTAGTCTTAATAAGTTGTATTTGTGGAGAATACGAAAACTATATTGAATTTTGTAATTTTGGAAATGTAAATGTAGAATAATGATTTTTTGCACGATTACTTGTAGATGGTAATGTTGTAGGTTCATAAAATATTAAGACATACATGAAACTAAATCCTGTAGTGATAATTAATTATTTCTTTAATATATAAATCATGTAGTGATTATTAATTATTTGTTAATACGAAATTATTATATCTTTGGCAAAACTCTTTGTAGTGATAAATTTAAGTTAAATATAAGAGCATTGTATATTTAGCAAAAAATTTCTAGTAAAGTCATAAGATTTGTTGTACTATTTATATAAGAATAATATCTAAGATTTAGTTTCACATTAAATGTAGAAGAATAAAAAGTTACATTTTGGTTTATAAAAGATAATATGAAGTAGCTGATTTCTTATAAACTATTCTTTTATACATTGATAGTGTATACACCATTATTATTGAGACAACTCACCTAAATTGAAGTTTAAACTTCAAATTTGATTCACATGTCATGCATTCAACCGTAATAGTGTATATACTATTAATTTATATTAGATTAACTATTTTTTATATGTTTAAAGTGATATAATTGCTCATTAAATTCAAAAGTAGGTATGTTTTAACGTTTATAAAAATTTGTTGACTACTTTAAAAATAATAACTCCTTGAAATCAAATTAGCCTAAAATATGGAATAATTAACTAGAAAATACCATTTTTGTGATGCTAGAATTTAGAAATTGTTTGAAAATGAGAAGAAATTATAATTTTCTAAAATAAATAATTTAAATCGTAAATTGCGTTGATACATAAACATTATCACCAAAATGAATGTATTTAGGATATGAAGATTATTAAAGAGAATCTTAATAACATGGTTGAGGACAAATATATAACCATTTCTTAAGGGGAAGGGATGGGTTGAGTGGAAGAGATTTTAAGTAGGGTTGCGTATCAATTTTTAATACAAAAATATTTTGCATATAACAATTTTTTTTGACAAAATTGAAAGAGGGTTCCACATATTTTATTCTCCATATTTGCATCTGTGCAATCTTCGTTCAAGTTGTGCAATCTTCGTTCAAGTTGGCCAACTAAATTTATTTGCATTCTTTTTATGGTTAAGGATGAAGCTTTCTTAGCTTCTTTGGTAAACAAAACTTAATGTTTTTTTAAAAGTTTAAGCGATGTGTTTTATTTTGGATAAGTTTACTTGAATTTTTTTTTAAGTTTAAAGTCTCAAAGAATAGGCTAATTTCTCTAAATATTGATGGAAAAAAAAGAAGAGAAGTATGGCTCTGATAGTCGGGCTTTCTTCTTTAATGAAACCAGACATCGCCAAAAGAGCACTGAGAATGTTATTCAGTTTGCAGGGGTTATGCTAAAGAATGCTTTGATGCTGCAAAAATTGGTCATTGAAGCTTCAAAAGAGTACCCAGTCGGAGTCGCCATCCTCAGGAAGCTCTCCAAGTTGCCCAAAAATTGTTAAGCTTCCCTAGATCTTCTCGGGATGCCATTGTTGTGCTATGAATCACTATTTGGTCATTTCTTCAAAAATCATATAGGATTTACTACTATAGTAGATTCCTTGTACTTGTTTTCCTTTAATGTAATTAAATATTTGAGAACCTTTAAAATTGAAGGAGTTGTACTTTGCAAAACTAATGTGACCGCAACAATTTAAGCCAAAAGGGGAAGGATACAAGGAAGCCACATGGGATTTTGAATTACTAATCTAACTTAACACCAATGAAAGGCCGCATGTTTAAATGGTGTAAAATGGTTAAACTACCAAGTACCAACTAAATATCATTTAATAGGTCATTTTCTTTTCCACTAACCTAAATGAAGAACATGAAACGTAATAAATCATTGTATATTAGAAAAGTAATTTTCACTCTTAATAAAATTGCCACGTTTCTTGAGTGCATTTAATTTAGATTTGAGAATGTGCGAATCAATAATACTTAAATGAAGGTGATGCACTACTCATCCATATAAAAATAAGTATTGGACATTTAGTATAATAATACTACATAATTACAAAGCATAATTATTACTAAGGATGGAGTGACTAAGTTCACACTTCTCCATTTTCATTCAATCCACAACTTGTAAAAATTTTAACACTAAAGCTAGAAGTTATTACTACCAATGGTACAAGTTTTGTATATTCGACATGGAAATTTAGAATGTGGGGTGTAAATTTAGCTCTTACCTTTCTATTCACATACGTGCAATATCGTTCTGATTGGCCTACTGATTTTATTTATACTTTTTTTTCAACTAAGGATAAAGGTCTTCTTAAGTGTTTTTCTTTTCAATCAAGGATGATGTTTTCTTGCACCTGGCAGTTGGGGATGGGAAGGTGTGGAGAGGGGTGAAATGGTAAAAAAAAAATAAGGATGATGTTTTCTTTCTCTATTTTTATTACTATTTTCATCAGCTTAACTTCTTGAATTTGCTAATCAAGTTAAATTTGCAAATGATCCAATAAAATCGTAATTAGTTGAATCAGGTGATGACAATTAACTTTGAACTAGGATTCACTCAAATTCTATCATACTTTGAATGTTTTTGTCCAAAATCTTACATAGCAGCCAAATATATCATTGTTTCCTTCCCCTCCCTTACTTGGCTGGCTCGTGGACCTGAAGCTGACATATTAGAAGTCAGTGGGAAAGAACATATGGATGATGATGTTTTCTAACATTCGAATGTAAGTAAGAATTTGTATTCCCCTATCAATAAATTACCAAGCTTATATGTGTGTAAGATAATAACATAATTCCCCCACACTTGAACCATTGCTTGTTCTCAAGTAATTAGAAATACAATCTAACAATGATTCAAAATTTTGAAGATAAACATATGTACACAATTCAACTTCATTTCCTCAAAATAAGGTGAATAACCATTATACAATCACTCAATTAAGTTCAAGTACTCATAATATCAAGTAAAGAAGAGCCAATTATACCGTAATTATACTAATTCAATTCCATTTCTCATTCTTACCCAATTTTACAAGCAAGTAATTCCTATGGTCAATAAAAATGTTAGTTAAACCCATGATCATCTCTTTTCTCAAGTTCAAAATTAAATATTATTCAAGTTGTGAAAGTGTCTTTTGACGCGAAAATCGACATTTTTAGATAAAAATCGTTGGTTATTCAATACTTCACATTCTCAAGTTGTTTTGCATACTCTTAATTCTAGTACTGTTTTACGTAAAAATCAACATTTGTAAATGAAGACCCCCGATTACTAAGTACAAGAACCATTAGAGTAGAACAACTTTTATTCTTTTTTTATTTTTCTCTTTTTTTTAATTTTTTTTCAAAATAAAGATAATAATTATTCTCTCAAAAGAATAATCATGAGAAGAGTATTACAATTATTGATCTTATTTATCACTTAACTATATAAAATCGAGTAAAGAGGAGAAATTTCATCAAATTTGCAAAATTTTGGCATAACTTTCTCCACTTTACACGATAGACTTTCCTATAAATGCACAAATTATAATCACATAATGGTCATTTTCAAATTAAATGAGAAAAGAAGTTGTCAAGCCACATATATTCATCTCAAAAGTAGAAGTAATTTGAGTTACTAATGATACGGAATTTGTTACCCCTTGGATAAAATTGAAAAAATTTGAAATCTTTTGGGGTAATTTTGCGATTTTGGAGATGATTTTGAAAAAATTTTGGCAGAGTTTCCCCTTAAAAATGAATAAAACTCCCTGCCAACAAACCTAAGTTTGAAAAATTTCTAAGCACAATTACATTTTCCAGCAAAAGTCCAATATTTTCAACCAACAAGTCAATTACATATAATGCATATACTCTCAATTCTCCCCCCCCAACACATAATATGTACATTGTTCTCAATGTGTAAAAAAGGAAACCAAGATAAAGAAAGGAATACTCCCCTATTGATGCGATTGAAGTGCGCAAATATGAAGTTCTAGAATCCATCATGAAATTTATAATCTATTTGCCGCAATTCTACAAAAAGGAAGCTTCATGAGTTCTATTTGTAACCATTAGTAATAGAAACTTAAGAAGGAGTAACAAACTACTACGGTTCACGAGAAGCAAAGGCAAGAACAAAGGTATTAATAAACATAAAGCGATGATTCGTAACTTTACGCCTTTGTCTTGGTAATGTACCCATATAAAATTGATAAGAAACTCCTCAAGGTACAATAAAACACTTCACTTCACACATTTTTCACTCCTAAAATTCCATACAAATTGCTAAATTCTTCATACGTTCAAAATTCATCATCCAATCATGCTCTATATGAAGATTAAGCAATAAACTTCCATTTAAATGCATCATTTTGTTAAACTAGATAAACTAGCCATTCTCTAAAGCTTACAAATTCAAATTTGCTAAAATGTCTGTGACGCCCCCACTTCTCCCTAAGGCGAACCAAAGGGTATCCGTGGGATGCCTGCCCAACTCTCGTCAGGACTCAAGGCAAAACAATTCAAACTTAACTATAATTATCCAACAATACAGGCCTAATTAAGAAAGTCGCTTCCATAACCAATATTCGACAATACATCACAAGTACAAAAGTATCAATCATCCCAATCTTACATTTAGTTTCCAAAAGTTACTTTAAGTCTCCAGTTATACAATAACCCAAGGTCTAACCATGTACATTGAAAACCCTAAAACAAAAGCACATCCAAAAGGGGTTTTCCTCAAGTTCGCTCCAATCCATTCCTGTTAAGGAAAACAAATCTAAAGGGTGAGCAAAACGCTCGTGAGGCCAAGAAACACACATGCAAGCACATTGTCCAAATAACAAACCCATTTAACGAATAAAGCAGTAATTTGCAAGAAAGGAGTAATTCGAGCAATAATATGTAAGCAGAAACAATTCAAGGATATGGTAGCTCTCAGGAGCTAAGTTCCACTTGCTTTGCCAAGGTCATTAGTATACCTTCCCGCGATGACTCTCCGTCAACCGGTTCGGTATTTCAAATTCCGTAGATCTCCACTTACTTCTCATCCGTCCACCGTACACCGCACCGGGCCCGAACGACATTTGTAGGGCGATACTCCACGAGTATGCCAAGCGAGACCTCTCCAATAGGTCAAGCTTTTCATGTGATTCTCATGGTTCACCGAGGTTCCCGACCAAACCCATGCCGGCTCGAGTCCTAAGGTCGGCCTATGAGTTTGGACGTCCCCCATGTATCATTTGTTTGTCGAGGAGATTCACTCCAGCGACGTATGCAACCATAGCATACAAATTCATGTAATTTAGGCATTTGAAAATTTCAGGCATTTGACATTTCAAGCAGTTAGCAATTTCATGTATTTCAAACATGAGTCATTTATTTCAAATGAGAACGAGTGCGATAAAGTATACACTCGACTCCATTCTTCAAAATCTTAAGTCAGGAATATCAAATAAAGCATGTATCACATTCACAGGAGTTCAAGTAGACATGCACTTGACACTCACCAAGTGATGCAAGGAGAAGTGTCACTTAGAGGTTCAAGCGTTCACCGTAGGGTCCTCTTGAAGGTTCTCGTGGGTGCCTGAACAATTAAATAATAATCCATCACTTGTACTCCTAATTATCGAGGAAGATTGTACACTTGCACAATCTAAGAAAATTCTCGTGAAATTGAGCCCGATTTATACGTAAATCAAGGCTCAAACGTGGGATTTTAAGGTACAAGAGAAATTAGGTTTTCACCTTTGAAATCGGGTGTAAAACGCTCAAGTGTTATCGAGGGGAAAAGGAGAATTCGAAAAACTCCATTTCCTTAAGTTTCAAAAATTTCAGATTTAAGGGGTATTTTTGTAAAAATCATAACTCACTCTTCGTAGGTCCAAAATTGGAAAACTTGGTACCGTTGGAAACTTCTTTCAAAGTGCTAAAAGTTCCTAGAAGATACTTTTCTATGATTCCTAACGGAAGATATTCAAAGATTAGCTCAAAGTTGCTGTTTTAAGCTCACAAGGCAGTTTTGAGGTTGGTTTTTCGCTAACTTTGGAAAATCGGAAAAAATCACAGGATTCGATCTAGCCTTTGGATTTTGGAACTCAATTAGAGTTGCAAGCAAGGTTTAAAATCCAACAAACGGAACAAGAATTGGAGTTTTGACCACCAAGATATAGTAGCTCAAAGTTGCTGCAAAAACGAAGCTCACTGGGCAAATTTCCAGATTTAAAGCTGGAACTTTGCGACTCTAGTTGGGCATTGAAACGGATTCAAAATGACACCAAATTTGGCAGTAGTATACTACCATATGAGAGCTATCCCTCAACCAAATTTCATGGAAAAATTCGTTTGAGAAGCTAGTGAACAAAGTCAATAAAGTTTGCAAAATTTCTAAGGCAATCTGCCTTGCATTTGTGTTTTTCCCTTTTCCAAACATTTGGCCAATGAAATTTCTCAAACATCATCCATTCATGAAGAAAAAGTCTAAGAAACATCCAAGGTGCAATTTGGTAGGTGGTTAGCACCAAGAATTCGAAACAACAAGTCCCAAATCAAAGCTAAAGCATTAACTAGCCAAAAAAAGGGTTTTCTACCTTTGAGTCAGTTTCGGATTTCGGCCACAACTCACTCAATTCAACTCGGAATTGAGTGTGGTTAGTGGGGTTAGAAACTAAATTCATAAGGGTACAATTTCTTAGAAGAAATCAGTTTCAAAATCAGTCCACAACTAGGTCATTTTTGGACATCAAGTAGCTGCTAAAACAGAGTTCTCTGTGAAAACGTGGAACAGGGCAGTCGACTTTAGAAGCTTGGTACAGATCACTCGGGTCGAATTAGAACCTACATTTTATACCGTTGGAAAGCTAGGAGTGTCTAATTTCCATTGCCGCAAATGACACTCGATTTCGACATCGGATTAAAAAGATATGGCCGAAACAAGAACACTGCCTGGGCAGTGACGTGAGAATTTTCCAGGTTCATCATCTTACGAAATTTTAACTTTTGGCCAACCAATTCATGGAATTTTTCAACGAAACTTTCTACACACCTCATACAACATATAAACATCATAACTAAGCCATTAGATCCACAAAAGTTCGCCTTAAAGGTCACGAGCATCAAGAGGGCAGAATCGGAAAATTTCACCCCTCACTACCGTTGAGCTTTCCTTCAATAATGGTACTTATTTCCACTAGTTTAACCTCTAATCCAGTATTAATAACAATAAAACTCATCAAATCAGTCCAACAACTCAAAGTGGGAATTCATAGAGCCCACACAACAATTTTTCACCATAAATAATGCTACTCATACGATCAAATGAACTTATAAGTGCAATAGAGCTTCCATAATTCAAGATTTGAAGGTTTGATCATCACTTACTTTGCTAGATGTTCAAGGCAGAATTTTTGGTCACTTGAAGCTCAGCAAAACCGTGGAAGTAAGGCTCCTTTTTGCAGCTCAAGTTGTTCACCAAGTGATTAGTTAGGAGGAGGTAAATTTTGGTGTGATTTGGTGAAGGTTTAGTGAAGGAATGGAGTGAAAATTTGGAGAGCTTTGGAGTTGTTTTTCTCCCTTGGTAGCCGGCTGTTCTTGTGCAAGAAAAGGAAGTACCGTGGCTGACGAAGAAGCTTCCTTGAGAAGCTTTAAGTGTTTGGCCAAAAGTGATCCAAAAGTCAACTTTCTCCCCGCGCGCGCACGCGCGCGTTTCGTGCTCGATTCCTCTCGAGTTCGTTTCACTTGTGCACTAAACCTCTAATGCACTTATATACATACTTATGTTATTCACTCTTAATAGTCTAGAATAATTTCTAAAGTCCTTCAATTAGTCGCGCGCGCGAAAACGCGAACTTCCGATTTGTGCGCGATAACGCGAAATCTCTAAGAAATTTTTATAACGATTGTACCACTAACTATCACTTGAGTATTTAAACTTAAAATTAACCACTTTAGGGCTAATGTACAAGTCTCCAATTTTCCAAACCTATTGCACTCTCGAATCGATTATCATTCCCAAATATGCAGTCACTATTCACTTAACGAACTCTCGAAAATTAATTTTTGAAACGAGTCACTTTAAAAATATAAGCAAGCCATAGTTCAAAGTATTCAGGTATAAAAGGGCTAGAAAATAATATTCGGAATATTTGGTCAAATAAATAATTAAATAAACTAGAATTTGGAGTTTAAAATAAGAAAAATTGCGAGTCCTCACAATGTCACCATATAATGAATGTATACATGCAAGCATCATGAACAAGTCTCATTTTAACAATTTGAACCATCCAATTATGCTTAACAACATTCTAAGACCAATTATTACATTGATCATATAATAGGAACACGCGTAAATTGAAACATTGCATAGATAATTACATTCCCACATTTGATCATATAAACATGCTAAAAAAATGCTAAATAAGCATTTATAAGCTTATTTTTGACACTTCTCTATGCTAAATAAGGATAGAGGAGGAGGGGTGGGAAAATGGGGAGAGGAGAGGGGAAAAGATGAGGAGAGAAAGAGGAAAGGGAATGAGGAAGTGGAGAAAGGAGTGGGAAAGTGGAGAGGTGGGGAAAGAAGAGAAGAGGGTGGTGGCAGATGGTGTTGGCTAGTGGTGGGCGGTGATAGCGAGTAGAGAGGGAGGATGGGAGGGATGGAGGATGATAATTTTTAAAAATTTTAAAAGTGCTTCAAAAGTTTTGAAATTTATAAAAACAAGAAAAGGAAAAAAATGAAAAATAAAAACATCTTAAAAAACAATATACATTATTTGTAGGTCAAATACAGGTTATAGGTCAAATTTCATCTCAGTTTAAAAGTACAAGAAAGTTATTTGGATATTTCTGAGACCATAGAGTGGCTTATTGACTATTGGTGAAACCACACTGTACTCAAAGAAATAAATTCTCGAGAGAGGTCCCTAAATAGAAAGGCTAGATTTGTTTGATCTCTTTACCATAAAAGAGTTAAATCAGGTTTTGGCTGGAAGAGGAAAGGAGAGAATAAGTTTTATAGAGAACAGTAACTTCTATGATTTTTTGAGGGATATCCTGTCGAGTAATTTCGGCATGGCCAGACTTGTTAGAGATAAGCCGACCAAAGAGCAGGTTGTAAAATGTGAAGATGCAGATTAATGACCAAAGATTTTAAGGCATTCAAAAAAATTGTTAGATTTAAAATGGTAATTTTGATGGCAACCAATTTGGCTATTTTCACGGAATATGCTTCTGTTGGAGAGCGTTTTCAATGAATCTGCAATCCCAGGGAGCTTCAGCTGAGGATGAGGTTCGATTTTTCTCCCGCAACTTATATCTGGAGTCAGCTACTATATTTAATGAAAGTATGTCATCGTGACTAATAGCTAGAAAATACAATATTGTTAAGCAGAAGCCCAACTCCACCTCTGCATATGTGATTTTGGGTAATTCAAATCCTCTTTGCTACGTTCATAGCTAAAGTCTGGAGTGGAAACACCTTCTTACATCACTGCTGAGGTTTTATTCAAGCAAGAATATATATGATAGCAAGATAGAAGATATGTGGTCATGTGGGTGACATTACATGTCATGTTGGTTGCCTCGTATCCATTTAAGGATCCTGATAAACCAAAACTCTTTTAGAACACAATCAATAGAATATTAAATGTTCAATTCAGAATTTTGGGTAATTGGCACATAAAATGCATGGAGGATTTTTTGTTGGTCGAAGGGGGACTCCAAACCTTATAAGGAGAAAGAGAAAAAAGGAAAGGTTTGAGAGTCGAATTAGGTATCTTATAATAACCTAGTTAATGTCCCAGCCAATTAAGGGGTTGGATCTTCACGGAAGATATTTAACACATATACAAATATATGAGAGGAGATAAATCTATTGTTAATCATAGAAATAAAGTATATATTCAATTCTTTTATTGAGACAGACATAAAAATTAGGTAGAACTATCATTACAATAACTCATTTCAACTTCTCATGATCTTTTTCTCTCACAACAAAAAACTATCAACTAGTTACTCCAAACTCTAAACAACTAAATTACGTGAACTTACTAAATCAAAAAATTCCAAATTAAAAATAGGAAACATCAACAATCACAAAGATTTGTTTAACTATGCCAACAATAATGTGCAATATCTGAGGACTCTCCCATGTGATATCAAGGATCTTTTTGGAGATCCTACAGAGATCTGACGGGCGAAAGTACCATGAGCAACCATTTTGTAGATCCTGAATAGCCAATGCTGAGTTTAGATGTTATCATGAAGATAATACGTAAGGCCACTATACCACCTGTTGGCCTGTATATCATGGAGATGATGGGTGATTATATAGATATCCTAGATTCTGATGATCTTGATGTTATTCCTAATCTAGTTATTGACAGCAGTCGAGAGGTGATATATGCGATCTAATATCATCTGCGGCAAATGCAGACTTGATGTTATCTATCTCAACCTTTAATTCTTTGCACAATTTGAAATCAGGCTAGAATTGGAGAACGGAAAAAATTTTGTAAATGATTTGCCCTCAATTCCGTTTTGAACTTCTAAAGTACTCAAGAGATCATTTCTTTTTCATCTTCTTAATAAACAATTGACCTTGATTTTAATCTTCTCAATAAAATAAAAGTTTAAAACTCAGCAAATCACTCTGGCTTTGAAATTTTTGAAGTTTTTAGAGATTTGAAAATTATTGTAATTATGGAAAAATAATAAATTAACAATTATAATGTCAATTTACTTTTGACCGAATTCTTTATACTTGTATATTTGAAATTTATCACAAATAGCTCAGTAATTACTACTTGAGTTAGTATCGTCGTTCCCTAAAAATTAAAAGAAAAAATTGCCCCCTTATAAGAACGAGACTTATTCAACGGATTTCCCAAAAACATCTTTATTATTTTTGATAAATAAGGAATATTTATTAATGAGATTGCTAGAAATCATCTATTACAATTTGCTTAACAAAATAAGGAGAAGCGTTCCATAGAGAGTCACTACAATTGACAGATTTCAACTCAAGAGAGGAAGAAAACAAAAAGCCCTATAAAATCACAAAATAATTAACAATTTCGGGAATTCAAATCTCACATAATAGTTGGCCATCTGGCTCTTGGCGGAATCACCAATGAGCCACTTCATATGGGTCAAGGCAACACTTGACTGTGTTGTCCCATTACCTATGATTATTTGTGATGATTTTGATATAATCGTGTTGCCAAATGCCCACGCATGAGTAAGTTGTGCCAAGATTGATTGCTATTGTTTACTGCTACTCCTATTCTGGCCGTACCTCTTCTTCTTAGATCTATGTCTGTAGGATTATGATGGGATTCAAAAGAAGAAGAGACTAAGAAATTAGATTGCAATAGTTTCAAAAGAAATACAAATATTGCAATCAAAACATTATTTTTAAAAATTTAGATTCTTAAAATATGACAATAAAAATTAGGACAGAGGCAGTACTGTTTTGTTGTTTATTATACTATTAAATACATATTGTATTAACTGATATATGTACTAATGTATATTGTGGTACATATGCTTGAAGGGTTTGATAAGTAGATATTTTACATATTTTTAGTATGTTTTATTAGTTAGTTTTGATGTGTTTTATTTAGTTTTATAGCTAATTGACTAAGTTTCTAGTGAAAATATGTATTTTGTGGTTTAATAGATAAAAATTGCATTTCTATGGATTTTTATGGTGAAAACTTCATGTTTTTGTAAGTTTAATGATTCAATCATCGAATGGAGTGATTTGAGAAGATAATTAGATGATTGATAATGGTTTAAAGTGATAAAAGGATAAAAGGAGCAAGTTTCACAGCTTTGATACCTTATGGTATTTCGACAATATCTTGAGCTACACAAATTGGATTGAGGTGATTCTTGAACTATTTTGAAGCTAAGAGATAGATCTATATTTGGTATGAAGACATTGAAATCCAGTTCAGTTGTTTTCCTTGTCAAAAAGTCAAAATACAGAAGTGTAACTCTATTGTCGAAAGCTGAAATAGAGCTCTGACCAGTTGAGTTGAGGGTATTTTGGTCATTTATCAGTATACAGAGGTCCAAATTGGATGATTCTTGATGCATTGGAAAGCTAACTCAAAGGGCTACAACTTTCATGTTTTACACAAGGGCTAGTTCGGCCTGCATCATCAAGAAACTAGCAGTTGAAATGGTGCCAAATTCACAGAAGTGAAAACGCGACCCTTGAATACGTGGCTTGAAGTCTCGTATTCCAAGGTCGCGTATTCCTCAATTTTGGCGGAAACTTGCTCTGCAACTTGTGTTTTGTTCACACAAGTTTTTTGACCCATTTTCCTGCAAGAATATTGGTGGAAACAGCCCAAGACAACTGCAAAAGAAGCTTTACAACTCAAATCTAGCTTATTTATGGGCTCAAGAGGAATCTTAACATGATTTAACACTTTGTCTTTTGCATGGAATTCCTCTATAAATAGCAGCCTTTGGAGGACATTTTCATAACTTTGGAAGGTTAGAGAAACTCCACAAAATATAATCTTCACTAGAATTTCCTTAGTTCATTAGTTAGGGTAGTATAGTATAATTAGTGTAGTTTATCCTTTTAGTATTTGTAGTTAGATTTGGATGAAGATTGAGGAGCAAAGATGGAGAGTTTAAATCTCATGTGACAATGGTGACTTCTCTCCTATCACTTTCTCTTTTGTATTTGATTTCATGTTTGACTATAATACAAGTTTGGATCTTGTTTTTCATGTTTAGTTAAAATTTATGTCTAGAGTATGGATGAACTTTATATATCTTATTTGTGATGTTTACTTGGTTATTTGATGGTATTATTTTGAGCAAGTTATTTATCATTTTTGCTTTTCTAATCATGATTAACCGGCCATTAATTGTGATAATCTTAAGGTGTTAAGTTTGCAATGAGAATTGGAATTTAACATTAGTTCAAGGAAGTGATAAACTTAGGAAGTACACTCACGAGAGTAGAGGTGAAATGAATTTCTAGTTAATTCATAACCACGAGAGTAGGTATGACTTAATTACAAGTATAGTTGATTCACTACAAGAGTAGGTTTCACATACATGAGGAAATTACGTCATAACAAGCTAAGATAATAGCATTTACTTAACTGGTAACTTCACTTGCAAGAATAGTAAGGAATTCCATATCTTTAGGAGTTTCCTATTGTATTTTTGTTACTTTTATAGTGTAGATTTAATTTCTTGCACTAGTGATAGTCTAAATAATAAAGGAGTTTGAAAACCACCGGTAGTTGACAATCTTCCCTGTGGGATCGACACCTATACCCCTATACTCAATAAACGACTCGTATACTTGCGAAAAATCGCGCGTGGGATATTTATGAATTATAAATGTAAAACTTGATTGTGGATGAACTAATTGTATATGTATACCCCGCGCTCGTCAGAGTTTTTTCCAAAAAAAAAAAAGAATAAAGAAAGAGGTTGAGGCGTGCATAATTAGTGCATGTGTGAAATATTAGAACTCAATACAAATAAACTTGAGACATGATTGAATATGATTCCAAATCTATATCTATATAAATTTGAGGAGGAGTTTTTAGAATGGTTAAATGAAAATGCTTCCAACTCCTCATTCCTTTTATATAGAATTTTAAATTTTTATTATTATATATCCTTTCATGCCTTATGAATTTAAAAGTAAGAAGTGGCTTCACGTATAGAGAAATTTGGTTTAAAGACTATTAATGTGAGGGCTAGTAAAGAAGAAACATCACCATACCTACTAAAAGTTTAAAAGTAAATAACAATATTTTACCCTTCAACTTAGTAATTCTAACTAAAAGGCAAATTATATAGAAAATAAAAAGGAAATAATATTCGTTGGTCGTAGATTTAAATACTTTGAAAAAACTAGTTATTTAAAAAAAATAGTAATCCAAATAAAGTAATAGTTTTTTTGGTTATTTTACTAACTAAAAATGGTAAGGTAAGATATTTAATGTGTTGTTGTAAAGTAGATTAATGCATATTTTAGTTAAAAAAACGCTTTGGAGTTGCCTGTATGTTGCACGCAAACATGATACAAATGTGTTAACTGAAATTGAAACATTATTCAAACCATAACTGTTTTTAATTTTCTGGACTACTAGTAAATTTAACTAGAAAGTTTGTAATGGCATAAAAATATATGGAGAGTGAAATAATTTAGAAATTAAAAGATTTTGTCTAAGTTAAATTTTCTTGCTAAGGCACAGCAGTGCAAAGTAATATAGTAAACGATGCTAATGAAGTAATATAGTAAGGATTTTCTTCCAATGAGCCTAAGAAAATTCTGAGGAGGTAATGGATCCTAGTTGATGAAGATTAGACTTGTTCAATCTTCCTATTCCCACCAACAAATGTAGTTAAGACCATCAGATGTTTGAAAGCATCTCATCGACCATTGCAACATCCATGTCTTGCGTCCAATCATTTCCATGCTTTTCGAAAACTTTCTGTGTCAGATAATACTCCAGATTCCTCTAGTGTTTGTTTTTGTACAATTGCATCAGAGCTCAACAACAAAATCAACATTTTGCAGTTTAGAAAAATGTTGCTTCCTCTCGAAGAGGCACTAAAAGCAAGAACAATTCAAAATGTTACGATTAAATGGCTCAATGAGCGACAAAAAAGCGAGCAAACGTGATGAAAGTGGATCTCTTTGGTTTCTTTCACTTTTCAGATTTTACAGCCTTTTTTCAACCCACCATACGAATCGGCTTTGCCCTCTCCAACAATTATTTGACCATAACTTCCCTTTATATTCCATTCTCACCTTTTCTAGATGGTCCCGACATGGTTTCCAGGTTTCCCATCCTTTACAATATTTATACAAGTTGATAGTTTTACTAGCAAATGATAAAGAAACACCCAAAAAAATCCAATCTTTGTTGATAGTGAATCTCTTTGGCAGTTGATGATTCACGGATCTGCCCGTGAAATTTGGACCTTTATCAAAGAGATTGTTGCGTTCCTAAGAGATGATTTATTCACAAATAGTTCATGGAAAAACAATGACTTTGAAAGTTAAGAAATTAGGTTCTTGTTTCTTTGGTGAAATATTTGGAATCTAACGAAGATTTTGTTAGTGAAGGGATCTGATTGAAGTGCTTTTGCACTTTGTGAGCTTTGATTGAGATTCAAATGCTGAATGGAGTAGGTTGATGGCAACTTTACATGTCAAATAAGGGTTCTTCTTCCAATTAATATGGAGAAGAGGGGAAGAAGGACATAAAAGAAATAAATAATTAAATAAAAGGAAAGAAAAGGGACATTCCCATAGATAAGCGATTACCAAACATTAGTAAATGGATACAGGAATCTTGAATAAACCCATTATCATTGTAGGGGTCCTTGATAGTGATCGTCATTGCCATTACCTAGTAGAAACCGAACGAGTTGATTTTAATAGTATAATAATCCTATGTAATTAAGTTTGTACAAAAGGGTAATTCATAGCTAGGATGGACAAAGTTCACACTTCTCCACTTTCAATCCACAACTTGTAGAAATTTTAACACTAAAGCTAGAAGTTATTAGTATCAATGGTACAAGTTATTAGTTCATTTGAGATAAAAATTTAGAATGCTGGGTGTAAATTTAACCCTTATCCTTCTATTCATATACGTGCAGTATTCGTTCTAGTTGGTCAACTAATTTTATCTATAAATTTTTTTTTCAACTAAGGATAGGGGCCTTTTTAAGTGTTTTTCATTTTAACTAAGGATGATGTTTTCTTGTGCCTGACAGTTGGGGATGGAAAATGTGGCGAGGGGTGAAAGGATATAAAAAAAAAGATGATGCTTTTTATTTTTATTTTTATTAATTTTTTCATCAGCTTAGCTTCTTGAATTGGCTAATCAAGTTAATTTTGCAAATGATCCATTAAAATGGTAGTTAGTTGAATCAGATGATGACAACAAACTTTGAAACCAGGATTCACTCAAATTCTATCACACTTTGAATGTTTTTGTCCAAAATCTTATATAGCTGCCAAATATATCGTTTTCTTCGCCTCCTTTTCTTGGCTGGCTCGTGGACCTGAAGCTGACATCGGAGTTAGTGGGAAAGAACATATGGAGGATGATGTTTTCAAAAATTCGAATGTAAGTAAGAATTTGTATTCCCTGACGTGCGCGGGATATACATATAACAATTAGCTTATCACAATCAAGTTTTATATTTATAACATTTTAAATACTCCACACGCGATTTATCGCGAGTATACGAATCGTGAGCGAGTATTGGGTATTAAGAGTCGATTCCACGGGGAAGAGTGACAATTACCGGTGTTTTTCGAACTCCTTTATTATTTAGACTATCACAAGTATAAAAAATTAAGTCTACACTATAAAAGTAATAAAAATACACTACAAAGCTCCTAGAGGTATGAAATTCCTTACTACTTTTGCAAATGAAGTTACTGGTCAAGTGAATGCTATTATCTTGGCTAGTTATGGCGTAATTTCGTTATGCATGTGAAACCTATTCTCGTAGTGAATCAACTATACTTGTAGCTAAACCATACCTACTCTCATGGTTATAAAATTAATTACAAGTTCATTTCTTCTATGAAATTACATGAACAAGTCACTAAAGCCATATAGGTGCACATCTACTCTCGTGAGTGTACTTCCTAGGTTTATCACTTTCTTGAACTAGTGTTAAATTCTAATTCTGATTACAAAACTTAACACCTTTAGATAATCACAATTAATGGCCGGTTAATCATGATTAGAAAAGAAAAAGTGATAAATAACTTGTTCAAAATAATATCATCAAATAACCAAGTAAATATTACTAACAAGATATAGAAAGTTCATTCATATTCTAGGCATAAATTTTAACTAAACATGAAGAAAATGAAAGAAAGATCCATACTTATATTATAACTAAACATAAGATGCAATACAAGAAATAAAGTGATAGGAGAAATGTCACCCATGTCACTTGACCTCCATGCTCTCCATCTTCATCCTCAATTTCATCTAAGTTAGCTACAACTATAAGAAGGATAACTGTACTAACTCTAACTATACTATACTATACTAATGAACTAAGAAAAACTAGTGAAGACTACATTTTTGTGGAGTTTCTCTAGCCTTCCAAAGTTATGAAAATGTTCTCCAAAGGCCTCTATTTATAGAGGAATTTAAGATCAAGAAGAGTTGTTAAAGTTGTCATTTTTTGACTCTTGAACTCCTATGAGTTGTCTGCAGATACAGCCAGAATTGTTAGCTGGAATTGAGGTGGAAAAGTTGTATGAAAGCAAGGAAAGTTGATGAGTAAATTGCAGAAAACAGAAGAGAATACGCGACTACAAGAATACGCGACTTCTTCTCGCGTATTGAATAGTCGCGTATTCAATTCTACACATTTCAACTGCTATTTTCTCAATGATGGAGGCCCAACTAACTTTGTGCAAAACATGAAATTGTAGCTCTTTGAGTTAGCTCTCCAATGCCTCAAGAATCATCCAATTTGGAGTTTTGTGGATTGAGATATGACCGAAATACCATCGACTAGTCAGAGCTCTGTTTCAGCTTTCGACAACAAAGTTGTACTTTTGTATTTCGACTTTTTTTACTATGAAAGTGACTGAACTGGACTTTGATGTCTTCATACCAAATGTAGATCTATCTCTTAGTTTTAAAATGGTATAAGAATTACCTCAATCCAATGCTTGTAACTCAAGATATTGTCAAAATACCACCAAGTGTCGAAACTGTCTTCACTTGCATTTCTTATTTTGAATGTTTTGCACTTCATGTCTTCTCTAAACCGCTTCAAATCATCAATAATCATCCAATTCTCTTCTCAATTCACTCCATTTGATGATTGAATCATTAAACCTACAAAAACATGAAGTTTTCACCATTAAAATCCATAAAAATGCATTTTTTCCTACTTAAACAACAAAATGCATATTTTCACTAGAATCCTAGTTAATTAGGTATAAAAGTGGCTAAAACACACCAAAACTAACTAATAAAACACACTAAAAACATGTAAAACATATACTTGTCATTCCCTTATCAATAAAGTACTAAGCTTATATGTATGTAAGACAATAACATCCAAAAAGATGGAATTAAAGTTTTGCTACAAAATTTCTATCTATCATAATTCATTTTTTACCAACATAATCAAAACTGACATTTTTGAACAAAAACAAAATTTAATTGCATTAAATTGACACTAATAATAGAAAGTACATCAAAATTGCAATGAATGCATATGGATTTGAAAATCAATGTACACAAGGGATTTTAAAATCTAATAAAGATAAAGATAAAATTGAAGCATCAAAATAACTTCTATTGAGATTGATTATAGCAGCCAAATAGATTTGTTCACATGTTCTAACAGTTATATCTAATAAAAAAATATTTCAAACCCAAGAAAACTGTTTAGATCTGACATAATAGTTGTGAGAAACTTTAAATCTGGCCTAAAAACTCTTAGATTTCACAAAAATAAAAGAACTCACACAAGGAAATCATAAGAGATGAGAAAGCTCTTACTAGAAGGATATTGGAAGAAGAAATCTCACTAGGAAATTATAAAAGAGAATAATCTCTCAACCAAAAAAACTTATGAAAGAAGATTAATTCCAACAAAAGAAATAGGGTAAAATACATGGTACCTTTTTTTGTTAATTTTTTTTTGAATTTTTCTCTCCTTTTCTTTTTTCCTCTCCTTTTTTGTGTGTTTTCCTTTCCTTTTCTTTTCTACTTTTTTCTTTCTCTCTACTCTTTCTTTATTTCTCCATTACCACACAACCACCACTACTACACCACTACCACCATATCCATCTTCCTTTTACTACCACCGACTGCCATCACCTACCACTCCTTCCTCTTCTCTCCCATTTCTGCACTTCCTCCTCCTTCATTCTCTTCATCTTTCCCTTCTTTCTTCTCCCTACTTTCCCGCCCATCCCCCTTTATGCCCTTTCTTCCCGGTGGCCAGATCTCTGGTTGCGACAAGATCTGCTAGATCTTTTCTCTAGAGATTTGGTCACCGAGGAGGAGAGGGATAGAAGGGGAGGGGCGGAAAAGTGGAGAGAGAAAAGGGGGAAAGAGAAGGAGAGAGGGGAAAGAGAAAGTGGAGGAAGAAGGAGGAAGTGGTGAGGTAGTGAAAGAAGAGAAAAGACTGGTGGCAAATGGTTTTGGTTGGTGGTGGGCAATGGTGGCGAGTAGAGAGAGAGGATGGAAGAGAAAAGAGGAAGATGGATGATGATAATTTTTAAAAGTGTTTCAAAAGTTTTGAAATTTGTAAAAAGACCCATAATAGTTAGATTAAAATAATTTGAGCACCAAAAAGAAAACGAAAAAAATGAAAAGTAAAAAATATTTTAAAAATAATAATAATACATCATTTGCAGGTCACATATAGGTTAAGGGTGAAATTTCATATCAATTTAAAAGTATAAAAAAGTTATGTGGATATTTTGAACCATCGAGTGGCTGATTGACTTTTGGTGAAACCACAAGGGGTTTCTATATTTTACTCAAAGAAATACAATCTTGAGTGGAAACACCTTCTTATAACCATGCTAATGTTTTATTCAAGCAAGAATATATATATGATAGCAAGATAGCAGATATATGGTCATGTGGGTGAATTTATATGTCATGTTGATTGCCTCTTATCCATTTAAGGATCCTGATGAAACAAAAAATCATTCAGAAGACAATAAATAGAATATTAAATATTCAATTCATAATTCTGGATAGTTGGCACATACAATGCCCGGAGGATTTTTTGTTGGTTCAAGGGGGACTCCATGACTCATAAGGAGAAAGGGAAAAAGGCAAAGGTTTGAGAGTTGAACTAGATATCTTATGATAACCTAGTTAATGTCCTAACGCCAATACAAGTTGGTTTGGTTGGAAAGGACGGGCCACTTTCTCATAAAAGGTTGTATGTTTGAATCTCACTGCCGATATGAGAGTTGTGTTGGTGGGCAATCTGTAAGTACCTCTATGAACGACCTATGGTCCTGAATGCCTACCCTGATTCGTGGGAGTGGGAGTGACCGAAGTCGAATCCATCCAAACTTTTTATTACAAAAAAATATATACAAATAGAATGAATGGTCAAAATGGTCACTCAACCATTAACAATGGCATCGCTTAATCACCTAACCTTTTTTGTGGCCAAAAAGGTCACTAAACTAAAAATACGCGCCGTCCAAGTAATTTTGTCAATTTTTATCGGTGAATCATCCGGTTACATGGCTAGTTTAATTGGAGGAATATTTGTGCAAGGGCAAACATGTCCAAAAAATATGGCCAACCTATTTTTTCCTCGCAAGCACGCCTTAGATCTAAAAGTCGATTGATTTCTTTTCTTCTTCTTCTTCTTTCTGCTTCTTCACCACCCTTAGATCTAAAAAATCTCCAGCAGCATCCTTCTCTTCTTCTTTATGCTTCTTCACCACCCACCTTCACTATTGTAAAAAAAAAAAAAAATGTAACTAACATAAAAAAAAAATCACTAGTGGCATCCTTCTCTTCTTCTTTCTACTTCTTCATCTCCCACCTCCACTATTGCACAATTCCATCACCTTACTCTCTCTCTTTCCTTCCCATCCCCTCCTTTATGCCGTTCCTCTCCCCTCCTTCCCACTCTACCAGATGTGGGGCTTTGTCATTGAATTTAGGCTGTAGGTGCTGCTAAGTCTGCAAAGGAAGCAACTTTGTTGCCTATCGGGCTGGCAAAGAGACACATGAATGGTGCAACAATGAATAAATGGAGTTCTATGAGGCCCAATGATACTGGCATTTGTATACATCATGACGTGGCACAAGATGATGAAATGTTTGGCGATGAATAAAAGGCCCACAAGAGCACCAAGCCGAGGAGTTCTAAAAATTCTCATTTCTCGTATTGCTGAATATAACAATTTCTTCATGGGAAAGGTTTATTGAAGGCATAGCTATAATGTTTCATCTGCTTGTTTTTTCTTATGTCAAAATTGATGGCTGGTTGTGATTGCGATGAAGAAATTGAGGTGGAAGAGATTTAAGGCCATATTTTTCTAGGACATTTTTATCCATGAGAAAATATTCTTCTAGCTGGGATACCCATTTTACCGGATGGTTCGCCGGTAAAAATTGACAAAATGATCTAAATTACATGCTTTTTTTCCAGTTCGGTGACTTTCTTAGCCACAAAAAAAGTTGAGCGATCAAACAATGTCATTTTGAATAGTTTAGTGATCATTTTGACCATTCACTCATATAAATATGTTAGAGAAGATGAATCTATTATTATCATAGAAATAAAGTATATATTCAACTCTTTTGTTGAGGCTGATATAAAAATTAGCCAGAACTATCTTTACAATAACTCATTTCAACTTCTCATGATTTTTTTCTCTAACAACAAAAAACTATCAATTAAAGAGGTAGAATTGAAAAAAGAAGTACAAACATCGTAATGAAAGCACTATTTTTGAAAAATTAGATTCTCAAAATATGACACTAGAAATTAGGACAGAGAAAGTACCTTTTTGTTGTTTGTTATACTATTAAATACATGTGTATTTAGTGATGTATATACTAAAGTACATTATGGTACATATGCTTGAAGAGTTTTTCCCAAAAAAAAAAAGAAGAATAAAGAAAGAGGTTGAGGCGTGCATAATTGGTGCATGTGTGAAATATTAGAAGTCAATACAAAATAAACTTGAGACATTGTCGAATATGATTCCAAATTTATTTCCAAAGAAAGATATTGGTTGCAGAAGTGGAGTAAAGATTAGATGTCAGTTAAGAATATCGAGCTCTCACGAGCAGAATGATAAATAGGAAAGTATGGAACATAATACGCCGAGTGTCCTAATACTAAATTTTAAGAGTCTAATAGTCAAATATATCATAGTTTTTCCAATTATTGATTTTTTCCCAATTGATTTAAATAGGGTACTTTTTTTGAATTGATTTTAGAATTTTTTTCCCCGATTTCTAGATTTGATTGATATTGTGGCAGTTGAATGCTTGAGGAATTGGGGATTTTCAGAAGTCACAAGTCAAAAAAATATTTAGAGGTCTAAGAGGCAAGTGAGTTAAGTGACGTGCCAACAATAAAATGATGAGACTCGGTAGGCGGTTTAATAGGGAAAGTGTATAAATGCAAGTAAAGATAATAATTATTAATATACATGGTAGGTGGTGGAATTTAAGTGTGTTAACGAGTGCATAATGGATATCCTTTAGAAAATGCAAAATTACTTTTTGGTCGAATTTTTATATTCTACAAACTTTTTGGTGGAATTTTTGGATTCTACAAACCAGCCTAGGATTTTTTCCTCTGTGATATTATTTTCCCGTTAACCGTTAGCAGAATTCTTAAATTTCTTTTTCACTTCAGCCGTTACTCTATGTTTCTTGAGTGCATCTTATTTTTCTTTTTTTCTTTTTTTGAAAAAAGAAATTCTGCAACTCATATATATTTGTTTAGAGTGGATATTGTTCCTACATTGTTTTCGTGGTAAATTTTAGTGACAAAACATGTAGGGCATTAATCTGTTTAGAAAAGAGCCAGAAAAGGTAAGGAAGTCGCAGTAGAGCCGAGATGCGGACGTCCATCTGGTCGACGAAGTTATCAGACTTGAACCAAATTAGAAGTCCATTTGCTGTTGTAGTGAACACCAACTGATTTAATCACCTATCTGATGGAGAAGGGGATTCAATGGCTTTTGCTACTTCTAGTAGTTATATTGTAAATCCTTCTGCTTCTAGTAATGAAATATCTGCTATTGGGGCAGATAGGGGCCTTGTGAATGTGGAATTGCAAAAAAATTTAGTAAGAGAAGACAAGAAAGTGGAAGTCAGAGATGGCCGAGATAACAGAGATGGTAGAGTTGGTGTCATGTTTTCCTACCAACTCGGGTTCGAATCTCTCCTAGAACATCTGTCCATCGCACAGAGTTTGTCTAGGGCGTCTTAATTCTCCGTGTAGTTGGCGGCTATTGCACGGGTTGGAATTTACTCAATGCGCACTCTCAAGAAGAAGTTGCGGGTTTCCTTGTAAAAAAAAAAAAGAAAGAAAGTGGAAGCCAGTCTTGCGCTAGATGATGATATATGTTCGGGAAATTCTTTGGTACATGGTAGTGTTAAATGTGTTGGGAGTGAACTAGAACTAAGGCGGCCAAATGATAAGCAAGTAGAATCATCCTCGGTGCTTGATCGTGCAATTTGTGGCAAGACATTGACCAATGCCAGTGTTTGATACTAGGTGTATGCTTCAAAAATTTTCACCAAGAAGCTATAGGAGATAAATTTTAGAAAATCAATATATATGGCAAAATAATTTACATGCATAAAAATATATATGGAAAAAGAGGAATAAATCAAATATGTAATATCAATAACACTCTAAGAACAAGTCCATCAAACTTTACTCTCCTCTTAACTGTTGGCTATAATAAGATTTCCTATTTATAGATTAGATAACTTGGTAAATAAGTTTTAACAACTACAATAAATTAATTAACATAATATCAGTTCCTAAACAATACCATATTTTGACTCCGAAAACTACTAAAATTTTGATTTGACTAAAATATTGCTACTAAGCAATAACACAAAAACTTCTATTTTTAAGTTTGATTTTAAGATGCCAAAATAGAGGCTATAAATGTGTTGAGTCAAATTGAACTTTGTCTTTGTTGAGTTAAATTTATTAGGCTTGATAGTGTAGAGTTCGACCTCTCGCCTATGGTCACGTGCAGTTGTAAATCTCAAACTTAATGACTTTATAAACATGCTTATTTAGATATTAGACTTGTGTGTTTAGTATCTAAATGGTAATATACCACGTGCTTTGCACGTGATTCAGTATTTTCATAAATCATTCTATCAAATAATAGTAATATACCAAAGAAAATTTGCTTTCTATGATTTTCTATTTTTTTTAGTAGTGATTAGCATTCTCAAATAAATTAGCAAAAAGATTATGCTTTTAATTTAACGACACATTTATAAGACAAAATTATAGAATATATCATTCCTTTTCGCTTGAATATAAATAGAGTATTTCTTTTTAGAAAATAAATGTATTTAAAGGATAACCATGTGAATTCTATACAGTAAACGAACCATCTTAGCAGATTAAATTTACAAATAGTAAAAACTAAATTAATAATTTTAGAGTGATTGAACTCCTATCTTCGGATCCGAAAAAAAAAAACTCCTATCTTCAGGCTTAAAACTCTATTGCTTGCAATTTCATTTTCATTATGTGCTTTTGTTTCTCATATTAATAACAAGATAGGAAAACATTTTTAATTGCACTGTACATGTGCTTATATTCACAGCAGATTGGTTAGCATTCATAGATCAATTGTGGAATTTTGTCATTCATACCTTTTTCCTCCCATATAATAAATATAATTTGGTCTATTTTAAAATTTTGACAGAAAAAATGATTTTTATTGAAAGACTGGTATTTAATAAATAACTCAAAAGGTCATAAAATTGCCTTTATTTTCAGTTCAACATATGGAAAAAATTAAAAATCCCGACCTTCTGTGGCTTCCAAAAAGGACTAAAACAGCTTTGGAAGAAAAGGAGAGAACCGTTCGTAGTTCCCCTCCTTCATATCAATGAATAGCAAAATAATTATGTTTTCTATCGGACAAAAGGGCACATTAAAATGGTTCTCAAAGGATATTTGGCTCCTAAGTTTTTATGTCCTAATGCATGAAGAGAATGAGTACATACATCAAGTCAATGTCCAAATCGTCCAAGAAAAGCAAGGGTGACTCAACAAGAAGAGGATACAAGTTTTAAGCAATCTGATCCCAGCTATTAGGCCTTTGAGAGATATTGAAAGCCATCATGATAGTTGAAACGTTTGATATATTAAGTTTTATTATTGTCAATTTCCATAAAATTCAAAACGTTGATGAATAGATAGTTAGTTAAGATGTGAAGTGGCTGCTTTTCATACTAAATGAAACTTGAATCAATATCAAATGTGATTCCAAAGGGCTAATTTATCCAAATATTGATTGAAAAAAAAAAGAAAAAAAAAGTTAAATAGGTGCCGTAATCAATATCCAAAACCTCGTAAACCATCTGACTTTGTATTAATCTTACATCAAAAGTGGGTTGCTTTATAATAGATGCAACAACCAGCCAAGTCATGTCAGAACAGAATTTTCCTGTAAAAGGTTTATACTTCAGAAGAGAAGGACAATCCTATAAATAATATTCACAGAATAAGAACAATTGCTAGAATCATTTAGATTGGTGTCGCAATCAATATCCAAAACCTCATAAACCATCTGACTTTGTATTAGCCTTACATCAAAAGCAGTTTGCTTTACAACAGATGCAACAACTTAGCCATGTCATAGCAGAACAGAATTTTCCTGTAAATGGTTTATACTTCAGAAGAGAAGAACAATTCTATAAACAGTTTGTACTTCTGAAGAGAAGGACAGTCTTGTAAACAGTTTATACTTCAGAAATTTCTGCAAAAAAAAAAAGACTTTCCTGTACCAATTTCCACAATAAAAAAAAAACTAAAATCCCAATCCTATTAATACTCAATTATAGGTGCTGGCTTTTGTGCCAAAGGAATAGAGCATCACAAGCGGTGCCATTTTCGTGGCCGCTTCTAGTTACACCACCTCCGGGTGGTTTCTTCTTCGGCTTGGCCTCTTGCTAAATTGACATTACATCCCCCATAGTTGGACAGTCAGTCGGATCTCGCCTGGTGCAGATTAATGCAATTCCTTGCACTAGCATTATTTCCTCACGGGTCACATGATGCACCAGCATTTTTGTCCAGAATATCAAGAAAACCATTTTTACTCTTAATCTTAGATCTCAACCAACCTACAATACTATTGCCATCGCCAAATTCTGCATCCACCAATCTTTTTTCAGTCAAGATTTCCATCAATAAATATTTGACATTTAGTATGATAATGCTACGTAATTAAGTTTGTACAAAGGATAATTCATACCTATGATGGACTAAATTCAACCCTCTCCATTTTCAATCCACAACTTGTAGAAATTTTAATACTAAAGCTAGAAGTTATTAGTACCAATGGTACAAGTTATTAGTACATTTGAGATGGAAATTTAGAATGCCGGGGCTAAATTTAGCCCTCACCTTTATATTCACATACGTGCAATATTTGCTTTAGGTAGTCAACTAATTTTGTTTATACTTTTTCTTCAACAGAGAATAAGGGTCTTTTTAAGTGTTTTTCTTTTCAATTAAGGATGATGTTTTCTTGTACCTGGCAGTTGGGGAAGGGAAGGTGCGGGGAGGGGTGAAAGGATAAACAAATAAATAAGGATGATGTTTTCTTTCTTTATTGTTATTTTTATTATTTTATCCATCAGCTTAACTTCTTGAATTGGGTAACCAAAGTAATTTTATCCATCATCACAAATGACATTTTTTGATCAAAAACAAAATTTAATTGCATTAAATTGACATTAATAATAGAAAGTACATCAAATTTGCAATGAATGCATATAGATTTGAAAATCAATCTACAAAGCGGATTTAAAAAGCTAATAAAGATAAAGATAAAATTGAAGCATCAAAATGTCTTCTATCTAGATTGATTATAGCAACCAAATAGATTTGTGCAGATGTTCTAACAGTCATATCTAATAAAAAAAATATTTCAAACCCAAAGAAAAATTATTTAGATCTGACGTAATAGATGTGAGAAACTTTAGATATAGCCTAACAATTCTTAGATTTCACAAAAAAAAAACTCACATAATGAAATCTTAAAAGATGAGAAAACTCTTCCTGGAAGGATATTGGAAGAAGAAATCTCACTAGGAAATTGTAAAAGAGATGAATCTCTCACCAAAAAACTTAGGAAAGAAGATTAATCCCAACAAAAGAAATAGGGTAAAATACATGGTACCTTTTTCGTCAATTTCTTCTTTTTAAAATTTTTCCTTTCCTTTTCTTTTTTCCTTTGTTTTTTTTTTGTGTTTTCCTTTCCTTTTGTTTTCTACTTTTTTCTTTCTTTCTTCTCTTTCTTTATTTCACCGCCACTACTACGCCACTACCACCACCTCTATCTTTCTCTTACCACCACTATCTGCCATCCTCTACTACCCGCTCCTCTGCTCTCTTTTCTCCCCCACTTCCTCCTACCTCCTCCTCTTCCTCTTTTCCCTCTTTCCTCTCCCCAATTTTCTGCTTGTGCCCCTCTATCTCCCTTCTTCCCATCGACCAGATCTCTGGTTGCGACAAGATTTGGTTAGATCTTTTCTCTAGTGAGCCAGATCTCTTCTCTAGAAATCTGGTCACCATGGAGGAGAGGGAAAGAGGAGAAGGGGTGGGAAAGTGGAGAGAGAAAAGGGGGGAAAGAGAAGGAGAGAGGGGAAAGAGAAAGTGGAGAAAGAAAGGCATAGTGGGGAAGAGGTGAAAGAAGAGAAAAGGGTGGTGGCAAATGGTGTTGGCTGGTGGCGGGCGATGGTGGCGAGTAGAGAGAGAAAGGATGGAAGAGAAAAGAGAAAGATGGATGATGATAATTTTTTAAAATTTAAAAAATGTTTCAAAAGTTTTGAAATTGGTAAAAAACACCCATAATAGTTAAATTAAAGTAATTTGAGCACCATAAAGAAAAGGAAAAAAATGAAAAGTAAAAAATATTTTTAAAAAAATAATACATCATTTGCAGGTCACATATAGGTTAAGGGTGAAATTTCATATCAATTTAATGTTAGAAAAACATTAAAAAAGTAGGATCTTTAACCCATGACCTATAAATCATGAGCCAAGGAACATTTAAACATACCTTGTGCCATTGAGTGAATCTCTACTTGTATCAAGAACCTGACCCTCAATTGCTATAGCTCTTGATCTTCCCTCTCCTACTCTCTCTTATGTTTGTTGCAATGATGGGATAATCGTTTTTCAAACTTGTCAAGTGGAGAGAGGGACCAAGAGCCTATTTATAGATGCATAAGTGACCCTTCCCATCATTGATCATTAATAAGGCTCATTCATTCTTCCGTCTGGATAAGATAAATCTTATCAAGAATCACTTGTTTCAAGAATGTATATACATAGCCTTAATAGTATGTGCATTTATTTATGTGAGATTCCATGAATGGTAGGATAAGTTCATTTATCACTTCAGCTAGATTCACGGCTTTGGTCATTGAATCTTGTGCTTCATTAAGTAAGTACATGACTTTGGTCATAATACCTTGAACCAATCCATTCACCTTATGTGGGATAGTATTACATTTATGTGGTCATGTAGACCACATTATAGCATTATTCCAACATTATCCCACTTGGACAAATGATCACGTAAATGTCATAAAAACAAGTAAGAGTGGCCACCAAAAAATAATTACATTTATCCTACGCAGTGATTGAAATGGATCATGGCGGTCAAGTAATAATGTAATACAATCCCTTCCATGTATCACAATTTCAATCACTGTATGTAGATAAATCAAATAAGGAAGATACGATGGATTAAAACTGTCAGATCTATCAATGGTCTAAAATTTCCTGTATAATATTTCTATATAATGTGCACAAAAACCCGTTTCTTATACAGGAAATAAGTATCACAATCAGGTGTTCAAATTACAACAAATCCAAGTTATATTAATTCAGCTAGACCCATAGAACTAGTGTGCTCTTTAAACTTATTTGGCGCCAACGCTTTCGTTAAAGGGTCTGCAAGCATCACATCCGTGCGGATATGTTCAACGGACACTTGCTGTTGCTGTATTCTTTCACGAACAACATGATACTTCAACTCAATGTGCTTAGACTGAGCACTTGTTGTTTTTAGAAAAGAATACAGCAGCGGAATTATCACAGTAAAGCGTTATGGGTCGAGACATAGAATCCACGACTTGAATCCTCTCAATAAAATTCCGCAACCAGATAGCTTGAGAAGTAGCCTCATGACATGTGATAAATTCTGCTTCCATTGTAGAAGAAGCAGTTATGGATTGCTTTACGCTTTTCCAAGATATGGCTCCTCTAGCTAGCATGAAAATGTATCCAGAAGTGAATTCATACTATCAAGGCAACCCATAAAATCTGAATCCAAGTACCTAATAATCTTAAGATGGTCACTGTGCCTGTAGGTGAGCATCAAGTCTTTTGTACCTTGAAGGTATCGCATTACCTTTTTTAGCTGTCTTCCAGTGATCCATACCCGGATTACTTTGATATCTTCCAAGCATTCCGACTGCAAAACTAATATCGGGCCGCGTGCAAGTCTGGGCATACATTAAACTACCAACGGCAGAGGCATATGGAACATGGCACATTTGTTGTCTCTCAATATCATGCTGAGGACAATTGACCTTGACTAAACTTGTCTCCTTTAGCAATTGGGGATGAAGTTGCTGAACAATTTTGCATGTGAAATCTTTCAAGAACTTTATTGATATACGTCTGTTGAGATAAACTAAGAATTCCTCTTAGTTCTATCTCTATGGATCTCAATGCCAAGTACAAAGGATGCGTCATTCATATCCTTCATTTCAAAGTTCTTAGAAAGATATATTTTTTGTCTCATGCAACAAACTTAAACTGTTGGTAGCGAGTAAAATGTCATCAACATATAGGATCAAAATATGAACTTACTCCCACTGACCTTCAGATATATACATTCATCAAACTTATTTTCTTGTCAATCTAAAGATTGAGTGATCAATATTTCTCTCTCTTTGAGAGACTCTCTCTCTAACTTTAGAGATTTCCCTCCTCGGTGTAGGAGAGTGGGTGAGGAAAAGTGACCCAAAGTTTTTCAAAGTTTCAAAATTCAAACTCAAACACAAGTCCCAATCTCAACATTTCTTTGGCCACCAAACCAGAAACAAATGGGAACCCAGCAATCTTGATTGCGGACAATGCCAGAGTAGTAGGGTTAATTTATTGGAGGAGTAAATACGGTGGACAAAACATGACCCATAAAGACATTTTCATGGAGCATTAATTTGGTCGGAAGCTGGACAGTCGTTTAGTTCTTCTCTCTGGTTTCGTTTTCTTTTTTTGAGTCAATTGGTTTTAATTTGCAGTAGCTTTATACCTCAGTCTTTGTTGTCTTTAGTTAGGATTCACGGATAACATTGTTTGCCTTGTCTGGTGACTTCAACACAGGTTAGTCAACTGCACATTTAAAGCTCAAAAGTAGTGCTTGGTTCCTCTGAAAGTCAAGAGACGCAGAAATGGAAGAAGCCCTAGCTAGAGCTTTCCAAAGATTTGAACTGTCAGAAACAGAAATAGGAGGAGTTGATCTGAGTGGTGAGGATATTGAGGAAGGTGTTGTGGGGTGCCATGGAAGTTTAATAGGAAAGCTGGTGGGGGAAAAAGTAGCCAATTTCACAGGGATAAAGAATTTCACAAATCACGCTGGGGGTATCCCAGAAAGATGAAAGTTACTGAGCTAGGCCCCAATTTGTTCCAGTTTCATCTGGAGGAAGAAGAGGAAAAGAAAAAGATCTTGACAGGAGGGCCTTGGGTTATGGATAATCAGGTACTAATAGTTAAGGAATGGGTAAGTGGGATGTGAAAGGAGCAACAATTTTTTCCAGCATGCTTTCCTCTGGATTCAACTATGGAACATGCCGGTCCATTGGATGAGCAGAGCGGTGGGCTTTAAACTAGGTGAGATTTTTAAGTCAGTTAGGGAGGTGATTATCCCAGCAAATGGAGGGAAAGAGGGGAAGACACATGAAGATTTTGGCTGAGGTGGACGTCACTAGACCACTGGTTCGAGGGACAAAAGTTAACAGTAAAGAGCAAGCAGTGTGGGTTGAGTTCAGATACGAACGATGCCCGGATTTCTGCTATAGGTGTGGCATCATTGGGCATAGTGACAGGACATATAATGTGGGGGGAAGGGATGAAATAGCATAACGTGAGGAACAATGTGGAGTTTGGATGAGAGTTGGGAATATAATGGTGTCCCCTTTAAAGGGACGAGTGGAAGCAGAAAAGGTAATAGAAAGTAGGAAGGGGGAAAATGGGAACACAAGCTGCCAAATGAAAACAGGAACAAAGGAGAAGGAAGCCACTATAACAATAGGTGGAAGAAATCATGTGGGGTTGGAGGGTAAGGAAAAGGAGGGGAAGGAACAAAGAATGAGGAGGCAAAATGAAGAAAGGTAGGCTGAAATATTGCAGGACTAGAGGAGTGTAGATAAGGAGAACCAAGAGGGGGGAAACATGGTCATGGTCTTAGCTGAGGGGAAAGATAAGAAGAAACAAATGGAGAATGAAGAACCTAACATAGGGAACAAACCGTGACAACCTTCAGAGAATGAGGAAATGGAGGTGGAGATCACAAATGAGAACAGTGGAGAAAAAGATGATAGGAGCAGGAAAATAATGACTCGTCAGACTTAAGGAAAGAGAGGAAAGCAAAAGTAATTGATGAGATTGGCAACAAAAGGGAAAAAAGGAGTTCATTCAGAAGAAAAGGGAGGCTGTCTAGGACCCCTCTCCAAGAAATTAAAAACATAGATGAAATGAGGGAACTGGGAGGAAAAAGGAAGGTAGCAGGTCTGCTTCAAGGGACACAACCAATGGAGGAGGATGAGGCTAATATCCCAAAAGTAAAAGTCATGAAGTTGGATTTAATCAAGGACAGAACAACTGGGGAACTGGAGGCTAACCCCCGTATGCCTCCACAGTGTAAATGAAGGCTGTGGTGTGGAATTGTCGAGGTGCAGGAGACCCCTTGACAATTCCCCAGCTGAAGGAAGTTCTAAACTTCCACTCTCCTAATGTGGTGTTCTTATGTGAAACAAAGAATCAGGAAAAGTTCATGAGAAAGGTGCAAAGGAGAATTAGTTTTGAGAATAGTCATTTTGTTAACTCAGATGGAAGAGCAGGGGGCTTGCGTTATTCTGGAACAATGAGGTGAAGATAGACCAGATAAAAAACACAGAATGGTGCATTAGTGCTCGAGTAGAGGATAAGGAAACAAATAACCACTGGTGGTTAGTGGGTATATATGCAAGCATAGACAGTAACACTCGGAAAGAGCAATGGAAATTTTAGAGGACAGGATGAAGGAATGGGGGGAGGCCTAGGATAATTATGGGAGACTTTAATGACTTGAGATCGAATGAGGAGAAGTGGAGAGGAAGAGATAGAGCTGAAGGTAGTTTAGTGAGTTCAACAGGTTTATTAGAGCCAATAATCTGATTGATCTAGGATATAAGGAGTGCCGTGGACTGGAGCAATGGCTGGAGGGTGGGAGGAAGAAAGGTTGGATAGATGCCTATGTAGTACAGAATGGGTGCAACAATATGAGAAGGCACGGTGCAATCATGTTGAAATAGAAGCATCAGATCATCTCATGCTAATCGTTGACACTAATCCAGATACCAAAAGGAAGAAGATGAGGTTCTACTTTGATCAGAGATGGACCAAAAATTCCAGAAACAAAGGAGGTGATTCAAGGAGTATGGAGAAAAGATCACCTTGGATCTAGAATGTTCAAAATGACCAGGAAATAAAGGAATGTCGCATTGCTATTCTGGAATGGAGGAAAAAAGTGCAAGGTAATTCCAAAGTAGAATCAAGGAGTTAAAGGAGAAACTGATTAAGGTGAGAGAAGGAAATGATGGTGGTAAATGTGGACAAGTTGCTGAGCTAAAATTCCCAGCTGAGTAAAGCATATAAGGAGGAGGAGCTGTACTGGAGCCAAAAATCAAGGAGCAAATGGCTCAAGGAAGGGGATAGAAATACAGCTTTCTTCCATTCAACGGTAATGGCAAAGAGGAGGAGAAACACTATTAGTACTCTGTAGAAAAATGATGGGACATGGTGCAAGGATGAACAAGAGATAGAGAAGGAACTCAGTGAATATTATAAAACCTCTTCACCACCACAAGTTCGGACAATTTTGAGGATATCCTTGCAGAGATACCAAGCACTATTTCTAGCCAGATGAATGAGCAGCTGATAAGACCAGTGGAGGAAAATGAGATTAGGCAAGCTTTGTTCTCCATGCATCCAAACAAAGCACTAGGGACGGATGGTATGTCTCCTCTCTTTTTTCAACACTACTGGAATATTATCAAAGTGGATTTAATGACAGCTATTAATAGCTTTTTCCATACTAGTTACATTCTTAAAGTTGTGAATGAAACTATTATCTCTTTGATTCCAAAAATTGAGGTTCCCAAATCTGTTGTGAATTATAGACCAATCAGTTTGTGCACTGTCTAGTATAAAATCATTTCCAAAATCATAGCAAATAGGCTAAAAATGGTTTTGCAACACTGCATTAGTAACTCTCAGTTAGCTTTTATTCCAGGCAGGCAAATTCTTGATAATGTTGTGGTAGCTCATGAAATTCTTCACTTTTTGAAAAATAGGAGAAAGGGAAGGGTAGGTTACATGGCTCTAAAACTTGACATGTCAAAAGCTTACGACAAAGTTGAATGGAAATTTGTGGGGAGACTAATGATGAAAATGGGTTTCTGTCCAATCTTTGTCAGATGGATCATGACTTGTTTGTCTACAGTATCTTACTCCTTCAATCTAAATGGCCCAAAAAGTAGGTTATATCCAACCGAGTAGAGGGATTAGACAAGGTGACCCCTTATCACCATACCTGTTCATTATTTGTGCTGAAGGGCTGTCCAGTCTTATTCACAAAGCAGTGGCGGAGAAGGAACTCACAGGAATCAAAATATGCAAGGATAGTCCAACCATTTCTCACCTATTTTTTGCAGATGATTCTCTACTATGCTGCCAAGCAAACAAACAGGAGGCGTGGAAGGTCAAAAGCATTCTGGAAAGATATGGCAAAACATCAGGACAGGTGGTAAATTTTGAGAAATCAGCTATTTTCTACAGCAAAAATACTCCTGACCAGAGGAAGAAAGAGGTGAAGGACGAATTGGAAAATATGAAAGAGGCAAGGAATGGAACATACTTGGGGCTCCCGATGGCAATTGGAAGATCAAAGACACAAGTGTTTGGATTTGTGAAGAGCAAAATCAACAACAAGCTTCAAGGCTGGAAACAAAAGCTACTGATTCAAGGGGGCAAGGAAATTCTCATCAAATCAGTAATTATGACAATGCCAACATATGTGATGGCTTGCTTTAGACTCCCTAGAGGTGTATGTAGACAAATCACAGCTAAAATTGCAAGGTTCTGGAGGGGAAAGGGAGAGCAAAAAACCTATGTACATTGGGCAAGCTTGAAGAAGCTTTCAGAAGTTAAGGGAAGAGGGGGAATAGGATTTAGAGATTTAGAAGCTTTCAACACGGCCTTACTGGCAAAGCAAATTTGGAGATTCTTAACAGCTCCAAATTTGCTAGTAAGCAAGGTAATGAAGGAAAATACATGAAAGACCCAAACTGGATGGAAAAAAATCCCTCAAACTCAGCTTCCTGGAGTTGGAAGAGTATACACAATGCAAAATCACTACTGTTAGTTGGACTTTGGAAAAGAATTGGGGATGGCAGGTCGGTGAGTATATGGAAAGACAGATGAATAACTGGATCTGAAAAAGGCATGGTGTCCGGCACAAAACCTGAGGATTGCACGTTAGAATGGGTAAATGAGTTGATAGAAGAGGAGAGATGGAAAAACTGAACAACTCCAGAAGTGGTTCAGTAACAAGGATGTTGAACTCATAAAAGATATCCTAACTAGCATAGGCAGAAGAAGGATAACCTGATCTAGTGCTTCTCCAAATCTGAAATTTACACCGTTAAGACTGGATATGCAGTAGCAAGACAGTTTGAGGCCAAACAATGCGAACTGAGAGGACATGATGCTGAGACAAGTTGGGAAATAAGAAAGCATAGTGTGTGGAAGAAGTTATGGCATACGAAGGTGAAGGCAAAGCTCAAAATTTCATGTGGAAATGCTTGCAAAATTGTTTACCGGTCAATGAGGTGATGTCAAAAAGGCTGGGAAAGGGAGAAGGAAGATGCGGCTGCTGTGGGGAAGCTGAGGAAACAATTGAACATTTGTTCTTCTCCTGTGAAAACGCAGCAGAAGTATGGAAAATGGCTCCAGTCAGATGGGATGAATTACAAGACAAGCAACATAATTTATGGCTTTGGTGAGAGAAAGTTACTCAAGCACTCTCGATGGAACAAGGACAGGATAAAGTTAACCTCACCATCAACATTCTGTAGCAAATCTGGAAAAGCCAGAAACAAAAAAGTTTTTGAACATGCAAACCAGGAACCATTCAAAACTTTACGGAAAGCACAAGCTGAGTGGTTAGAGTTTGAGCAAGAGAGGGAGCCAGAACAGGAGGGGATCACAGGTCAGATCAGTACCAAACTCCATTCAAGAAGGAGATGCCAAGGGAAGAAGTAGTAAGATTGTATACGGATGTAGCCATATCAGCCAAAAGGATCAGGACTAGGCAAGGGATAATAGCAAGGAACTGGAAAGGAATATTACTGAGAGCTAAAGGAATTGTCACCCAGGGAAAGGGAACAGCAAGTAAAGAAGAAGCACTTGCCATAAAGAATGCATTACTGATGGCTAAACAAACTGGATGGACAAAAATTATAGTCCATACAGACTGCAAATCAGTAGTTGAGCAGATTAACAGATGCAGTGAGAATGATTATAACATTGCAACTATTTTAGAAGATGTACAGGAACTTAGATCAGGCTTTGACAGATGCTCTTTTGTGTTTATTCCTAGAACAGAAAATGAAATCAGCCATGTACTAGCACAGTTTGCAGTAAAGCTAGTACATGACATTGAATAGGAACATGATTTCCCAATATGGCTGGTTGATTTAGTAAAGAAGGACAGCAGGGTAATATCCCCTTTTTGTAACTAATTCTTGTAATATCAAGTGTTAATATTTATAAATTGTTATCGTTTATTAGAAAAAAAATCAAACTTATTTTCTTGAAATCCAAAGGTCGTAATGGTATTAGTAAACTTAAGATACCACTGTCGGGAGGCCTGTTTAAGCTCATATATAGATCTTTTAAACTTACAAACCAATTGCTCATTTCCTTCCTCTTGAAAACCTTCTGGTTGTTGCATGTATATTTCTTCATCTAGATTCCCATTCAAAAAGGCCGTTTTTACATCCATTTGATGTAGCTCTAGATCAAAATGAGCTACCAAGGCCATAATGATTCGAAATGAGTCATTCTTTGATATAGGAGAGAAAGTCTCATTATAATCAATGCCTTCTCTTTGATTGAATCCTTTTGCCACTAGTCTGGCTTTATAACGGTCAATATTACCTTTAGAGTCTCGTTTAGTTTTGAATACCTATTTACATTGAATGGGTACATGCCGCTTAGGTAATTCAACCAATTCCCAGACTTCATTGGCTTTCATTGATGCATTTCTTCATTCATAGCATCCAACCATTTATTGGACTCACTACTATTTATGGCTTGTAAAAACGTGCTCGGATCATCATCAATGCCAGTTTCACCAAGCTCGTACAAGTATACTAGATAATTATCCAAAATTGCACTTTTCTTGTGTCCTTTTGACCGACGTAAAGTGCCTGAATGAACATGAGTATCAATGGGATTCGAAATGCCATGATTTGGCTCACTATGCGGCAAATCAAATTCTCTTTCGCCCTTTTCTATTTCTGTAATAGGCAAATCATTTGATTCCTGAATTTCAGGGACCAATGCCACATTTCTAATATCATGACTCCCACTAGAATTTTCATTCTCAAGGAACTTAGCAGTATTCGTTTCCATTATTCTATTATGATGATTAGGACAATAGAATCGGTATCCTTTTGACCTTTCAGGATAACCGATAAAAAAGCAACTAACAGTTCTTAAATCCAACTTCTTTTCATGTGGATCGTAAAGTCTTGCTTCGGTAGGACAGCCCCAAATATGTATATGATTTAAACTTGGTTTCCTGCCGACCCATAATTCGAAAGGAGTTTTGGCAACAGCTTTAGTTGGAACCCGGTTTAAAATATACATAGCTGTTTTAATTGCTTCACTCCACAAAAATTCAGGAAGTGTGGTGTTGCTAATCATACTTCGAACCATATCCTAAAGGGTTCGATTTCTTCTCTCAGCCACACCATTCTGCTGAGGCGTTCCTGGCATTGTATATTGAGCTATAATTCCATTTTCTTGAAGGAACCTAGCAAATGGTCCAAGATTCTGACCATTTTCATTATATTTTCCATAATATTCACCACCTCTATCAGATCTCACAACTTTAATTTTTCTATCTAATTGGTTTTCAACTTCTGCCTTGAATACTTTAAACATACTCAAAGTATCAGATTTTTCTTTAATAAGATAAATATAACCATACCGTGAGAAATCATCAATAAAAGTGATGAAATATGTTTCTCCACTTATACAAGGAGAAAATGGTCCACAGATATCTGTATGTATTACTTCAAGTAGTTCTGAACTTCTCGTGGCACCTTTCTTGGTCCCCTTAGTTTGCTTTCCTTTAATGCAATCTATACAGGTACCAAATTTTGTAAAATCAAGAGTTGGTAAAACTCCATCCTTTACAAGCCGCTCAAGCCTTTCTTTAAAGATATGGCCCAAGCGTTTATGCCACAACATAGATGAAGTTTTATTATCACGACTACATTTGGTGCAGACATTAGCATTTATATGCAGGGAAAGAAGAGATTTGGAAAAAGTAGGATCAAGGTTTACTTTATACAATCCATCATATAAATTGCCATTCCTAATGAAACTACCAGTCTTAGAAAAGGTAAAGGAATTATTCTCAAAATGAAAAATATAGCCTTCCATATCAAGACGAGATAAGGAGAGTAAGTTTCTAGAAAAGGAGGGTACATAAAAAGTATTGGGAAGATCTAGTAAATTTCCAGAACTAAGAATAAGACGATAGGTTCCAACGGTTTCAACTTTTACTCCCATTTTGTTTCCCATCAGAATTGTCCTTTCGGTTATCATTGGTTGGCAGGTTGTAAGGAATCCCTGCATTTTATTTGAAACATGAATAGTTGCACCAGAGTCAAGCCACCACGTATTAGAAGGAACATCGATTAAATTGGTTTCAAAATACATAAATGAAAGGAGGTTACCTTTCTTTTGAAACCAAGCCTTACGTTTAGTGCAATCCTTCTGCTTATGTCCCTTCATTTTACAAAAATAGCATCTAAAGACAAACCGATCATGGTCAGATGCTCCTTCTTGATCGGTGTTATTTGGTGTTTGCCGACTCTTCTTTTATTCTTTCTTGGTCCTTTTCCAGAATGATCTCGTGATACCAAATGGACCGTTTGCAATCCTTCTCGCTTTAATCTCTCCTCCTCTTCTACATACATAGAGATAAGTTCATTCATGGTCCACTTATCTTTTTGAGTGTTGTAGGTAATCTTAAATGGACTAAATTGAGGAGGAAGAGAATTGAGAATAAATTGCACCAAAAAGGACTCGAAAATAGTCATGTCCATAGTCTTAAGTTGTTCAGCCAAATTGTTCATTTCCATAATGTGTTCACGTACACCACTTACCCTATCATACCTTTTAGTAGTCAAGATTGCCATAAGCGTTCCTGCCAAGGCTTTATCAATTGCCAAAAATTGTTGCCCACCTGAAGCCAGAAACTCACGTGCCTTCATTGATTCTGGAATTGACTTCCGTATATGTTTTGCAATCTTGCTTTTGATGATCAGGAGACTTAAACGGTTAGAACGCTCCCAATTCTCATAAAGAGCCTTTTCAGCTTCCGAACTTCCAGGAGTAGGTTGGGCAGGTTCATCAATCCGGAGACACAAATCCAAATCTAGGCATCCCAAGGAAATAAGTACTTGTTCATGCCAATCAGAATAGTTAGACCCTTTCAATTCCAGAATGTTAGATATTACTCCTGGAAGTGCTGTTGGAGTGATAGCTGAAATTTTGTAAAACATTTCACGAGATATACCATAAGTAGAGTAATCAATTGCATCATCTTATTCTATCTTTAGACAGAATAGGATATACTAGCGATTTACTCTACTAAGTAATCAATTGCATCATTTTGTCCTATCTTTGGATAGATACAAGACATGCTAGCGATTCACTCTAAAATGAGTTGCAGTAATTCTCTTAATATCCCAAAACAGAGACGTTATACACCTTTGGGTTGTATAACAACTCTTTCATGAATATAGAATATAAAACACCTTTGGGTTATTTTAACTCTATAATCATAAAGGGATTAACCTTATAACCATTATAATAAAATGGTCGTTTCACTCATGGTCTATAAAGCTATATTAAATTGTCCAAACTACATGCATATGGACATTTCTCGTATCAAACCATAAGAGCTATTCATAAAATTTCTCGTAAAACATAATATGAGATACACTAGAAACAAACTTCTTGCTTCTATTATATTCTTAAACCTTGTGACATATTACATAAGCAAAATGTAATGGTATATCAAGCTTTCCATATATCTAGATTAACATTACACATTTCTACGATATCAAGAACCATAGTAGTACATAACATCCATAATAGAAATGCATAAGATAATAGAAGACATGATATGATTTATAAGTCATGATTTCAACCTTGCTCTGATACCACATGTTAGAAAAACATTAAAAAAGTAGGATCTTTAACCATGACCTATAAATCATGAGCCAAGGAACATTTAAACGTACCTTGTGCCATTGAGTGTGTCTCTACTTGTGTGAAGAACCTGACCCTCAATTGCTATAACTCTTGATCTTTCCTCCCCTACTCTCTCTTATGTTTGTTGCAATGATGGGATAATCGTTTTTCAAATTTGTCAAGTGGAGAGAGGGACCAAGAGCCTATTTATAGATGCATAAGTGACCCTTCCCATCATTGATCATTAATAAGACTCATTCATTCTTCCTTCTGGATAAGATAAATCTTATCAAGAATCATTTGTTTCAAGAATGTATATACATAGCCTTAATAGTATGTACATTTATTTATGTGAGATTCCATGAATGGTAGGATAAGTTCATTTATCACTTCAGCTAGATTCATGACTTTGGTAATTGAATCTTGTCCTTCATTAAATAAGTACATGACTTTGGTCATAATACCTTGAACCAATCCATTCACCTTATGTGGGATAGTATTACATTTATGTGGTCATGTAGACCACATTATGGCATTGTTCCAACATTTAAAAGTACAAGAAAGTTATGCGGACATTTTGAACCAAAGGGTGGTTGATTGACTCTTGGTGAAACCACAAGGAGCTTCTATATTTTACTCAAATAAATACAATCTTGAGTGGAAACACCTTCTTACATTTATGCTATTGTTTTATTCAAGCAAGAATATTTATGATAGCAAGATAACAGATATATGGTCATGTGGGTGACATTATATGTCATGTTGGTTGCCTCTTATCCATTTAAGGATCCTGATGAAACCAAAACTCATTCAGAAGACAATAAATAGAATATTAAATGTTCAATTCAGAATTCTAGATAGTTGGCACATAAAATGCACGGAGGACTTTTCGTTGGTTCAAGGGGGACGCCACAACTTATAAGGAGAAAGGGAAAGAGGCAAAGGTTTTAGAGTTGAACTAGGTATCTTATGATAACCCAATTAATGCCCCTACGCCAACACAAGTTGACTTAGTTGGAAAAGATGGATCATAAAAGGTCATGCGTTCAAATCCCGCTGTCGATGTGAGAACTGTATTGGTGAGCAATCTATAAGTATCTTTGTGAGTGACCCATGATCCCGGATGCCTACCTAGACCCGTGGTGGTAACCGAAGTCAAATCTACCTAGCCAAAAAAAAAAAAAAAAGAGCTAACGTCCCAACCAATTAAGCAGTTGGGTCTTCATGGAAGATACTTAACATATATATAAATATGTGAGAGAAGATGAATCTATTATTAATCACAGAAATAAAGTATATATTCAACTCTTTTGTCGAGACTAACATAAAAATTAGCTAAAACTATCTTTACAATAACTCATTTCAACTTCTCATGCTTTTTTTTCTCTAACAACAAAAAATAATCAATTAGTTACTCCATACTCTAAACAACTAAATTACTAAAGCTTACTAAACCAAAAACTTCCAAATTTCAAATAGGAAAAATCAATTATCTCAACGATTCGTTTAACTATGCCAACAATAATGTGCAGTATCTAAGGACCCTCCCATGTGATATCAAGGATCTTTCTTAGAGATCGTCTAGAGATCTGATGGATGAAAGTACCATGAGCAACCAGTTTGTCGAGCCTGACTAGCCAATGCAGAGTTTAGATGTTATCATGCAGATAATACGTAAGGCCACTATACCAACCGTTCGCCAGTATATCGTGGACATGATGGGTGATTATGTAGATATCATGAATTCTGATCTAGATATTGATAGCAGTGGAGAGGCAAACGTGATCTAGTATCATCTGGGGTTGGATTTTATTGTAAGTTGAATTTAGCTTTGACATTGTGAGTTAAATTGATTAGGCTCAATAGTGCTGGGTTTGAGCTCTCGCCTATGGTCACATGCTTATGTCTAGTAACAGGTCTCAAACTTATTGACGCTATAGCATGTTTATTTAGTTATTAGACATGAGTGTTTAATTTTTAAACGGTAATATACCACGTGCCTTGCACGTGATTTAGTATTTTCATAAATCATACTATCAAATAATAGTAATATGCAAAAGAAAAATTGCTTTACATGATTTTTCATTTTTTAAAGTGGTGATTAGTATTCTTAAATATATGAGCAAAAGGATATATGCTTCTAATTTAACGATACATTTATAAGATGAAATTATGAAATTCCTTTCGCATGAATATAAATACAAGATTTCTTTTTAGAAAAACTAAATGTATTTAAAGGATAACCATGTGAATTTTGTATAGTGAACGAACGATCTTATCAGATTAAATTTACAAATAGTGCAAACTAAATTAATAATTTTAGAGTAATTGAACTCCCATCTTCGGACTCAAAACTCTGATGCATGCAATTTCATTTTCATTATGTATTTTCGTTTCTCATGTTATTAACAAGATAGGAAAATATTTTTAATTGCACTGTACATGTGCTTATATTCACAACAGAATGGTTAGCATTCATAGATCAATTGCGCAATTTTGTCATTCATACTTTTTTCCTCTCATATAATAAATATAATTTGGTCTATTTTAAAAAATTTGATAGAAAAAATTGCTAGAGTCAATTAGATTGGTGCCACAATCAATATCTTAAAACTCATAGACCATCTGACTTTGTTTTAAGCTTACATCAAAAATGGTTTGCTTTACAACGGATGCAACAACTAGCCATATCAAATAAGAACAGAATTTTCTCTCCATGTTAAAAGTTTGTACTTCAAAGAAGAAGAGCAAACCTATAAACAGTTTATACTTCAGAATTTTCTGGAAAAAAATTGACTTTCCTGTACCAATTCCCACAATTAAAAAAAATCCCAATGCTATTAACACGCAATTATAGGTGCTGGTTTTTGTCCCAAAAAAAGCCGTTCCGTTTTCCCGGCCGTTTCCAGTTACACCACCTCCGGGTAGTTTCCCCGTTGGCTTGGCCTCTTGCAACATTGATACTACATCTCTCATAGTTGGACGGCCAGCAGGATTTCGACTGGTGCAGATTAATGCAATTCTTTGCGCTACCATCATTTCCTCACAGGTCACATGATGCACAAGCATTTTTGTCCAGAATATCAGCAAAACCATTTTTACTCTTAACCTTAGATCTCAACCAACCTACAATACTATTGCCATCACCTAATTCTGCATCCACTGATCTTTTTCCAGTCAAGATTTCCATCATTAAATGTTTGACATTTAGTATGATAATGCTACATAAAAAAGTTTGTACAAAGGATAATTCATACTTAGGATGGACTAAATTCAACCTTCTCCATTTTCAATCCACAACTTGTAGAAATTTTAATACTAAAGCTAGAAGTTATTAGTACTAGTGGCACAAGTTATTAGTACACTGGAGATTGAAATTTAGAATGTCGGGGCTAAATTTAGCCCTTACCTTTCTATTCACATACGTGCAATATTCGTTCTAGATGGTCAACTAATTTTTATTATTTTATCCATGAGCTTAGCTTCTTGAATTGGATGATCAAGTTAATTTTATCCATCATCGCAAACAAAATTTAATTGCATTAAATTGACACTGATAATAGAAAATACATCAAATTTGCAATTAATTCATATAGATTTGAAAATCAATCAACTAAGCGGATTTAAAAAGCCAATAAACATAAAGAAAAAATTGATGCATCAAAATGTCTTCTATCTAGATTGATTATAGCAGCCAAATAGATTTGTGCAGATGTTCTAACAGTCATGTCTAATAAAAAAAATATTTCAAATCCAAATAAAAATTATTTAGATCTAACATAATAGATGCGAGAAACTTTAGATACAGCCTATAAATTCTTAGATTTCAGAAAAAAAAATTCGCATAATGAAATCTTAAAAGATGAGAAAACTCTTACTGGAAGGATATTGGAAGAAGAAATCTCACTAGGAAATTATAAAAGAGAGGAATCTCTCACCAAAAAAACATAGGAAAGAAGATTAATCCCAACAAAAGAAATAGGGTAAAATACATGGTACCATTTTCGTCAATTTCTTCTTCTTTTTTTAAATTTTTCCTTCTCTTTTTTTCCTTCCCTTTTTTTTGGTATTTTCCTTTCCTTTTGTTTTCTACTTTTTTCTTTCTTTCTTCTCTTTCTTTATTTCTCATTACCACACAACCGCCACTACTACTCCACTACCACCACCTCTATTTTTCTCTTACCACCACCATCTGCCATCCTCTAGCACCCCCCTTCTCTTTTCTCCCCTCTTCCCACTACCTCCTATCACCTCCTCTTTCTTTTCCCCTCTTTCCTCCCCCAATTTTTGTCTGTGCCCCTCTATCCCCCTTTTTCCCATTAACCAGATCTTTGGTTGCAATAAGATTTGGTCAGATCTTCTCCCTAGGGAGCCAGATCTCTTCTCTAGAGATTTGGTCACCATGGAGAAGAGGGAAAGAGGGGAAGGGGTGGAAAGGTGGAGAGAGAAAAGGTGGAAAGAGAAGGAGAGAGGGGTAAGAGAAAGTGGAGAAAGAAATGGGAAGTGGGGAGGTGGTGAAAGAAAAGAAAAGGGTGGTGGCAAATGGTGTTGGCTGGTGGTGGCGAGTAGAGGGGAAGAGGATGGAAGAGAAAAGAGGAAGATGGATGATGATATTTTTTAAAAATTTTAAAAGTGTTTCAAAAGTTTTGAAATTTGTTAAAAACACCCATAATAGTTAAATTAAAGTTATTTGAGCACCAAAAAGAAAAGGAAAAAATGAAAAGTAAAAATATTTTTAAAAAATAATAATACATCATTTGCAGGTCACATATAGGTTAAGGGTGAAATTTCATATCAATTTAAAAGTATAAGAAAGTTATGTGGACATTTTGAACCATAGGGTGGCTGATTGACTTTTGGTCAAACCACAAGGGGCTTCTATATTTTACTCAAAGAAATACAATCTTGAGTGGAAACACTTTCTTACATTTATGCTAATGTTTTATTCAAGCAAGAATATATATGATAGCAAGATAGCATATATATGGTCATGTGGGTGACATTATATGTCATGTTGGTTGCCTCTTATCCATTTGAGGATCCTGATGAAACCAAAACTCATTCAGAAGATAATAAATAGAATATTAAATGTTCAATTCAAAATTCTGGATAGTTGGCACATAAAATGCACGGAAGACTTTTTGTTGGTTCAAAGGGGACTCCTCAACTTATAAGGAGAATGGAAAAAAGGCAAAGGTTTTAGAGTTGAACTAGGTATCTTAGATAACTTAGTTAATGTCCCAATGCCAACACAAGTTGGCTCGGTTGGTAAGAACGGGTCATAAAAGGTCGCGTGTTTGAATCCCGCTATCGATTTGAGAACTATGTTGGTGAGCTATCTGTAAGTATCTCTGTAAGTGAGCTATGGTCCCAGATGCTTGCCTTGATCTGTGGTGGTGACCGAAGCCGAACCCGCCCAACCAGAAAAAAAAAGTGTTAATGTCTCAACCAATTAAGCAGTTAGGTTTTCATGGAAGATACTTAACGTATATACAAATATGTGAGAGAAGATGAATCTATTATTAATCATAAAAATAAAGTATATATTCAACTCTGTTGTTGAGACTGACATAAAAATTAGCTAGAACTATCTTTACAATAACTCATTTCAACTTCTTGTGATTTTTTTCTCTCTAACACCAAAAACAATCAATTAGTTACTCCATACTCTAAACAACTAAATTACTAGAGCTTAATATAACAAAAACTTCCAAATTTCAAATAGGAAAAATCAACTATCACAATGATTTTTTTAACTATGTGTGATGGTACAAAACCAAATTCAGTAATGGCAGAAATATCCCAGCAACAAATGTAACTTAAACTTTAGTAGAAAATTATGGGAACAAAGCATTAGTGAATTCAAAAGTTGAACTCAACTTTTCATTAATGAACTTCAATAACAACTTACAAGAATGGAAACAAGGGATTCAAAAGAGAAAGGGAGAGCAAGGAAGGAAAAATGTGAGAAAGGGAATAAGATTGGCAATGTCAAATCTCTTTACAACCAAATCAGGGAAATGACAAAAGGATCCATCATTACAAAAGTTCCCCATGCTTATATCATTTCCTGAGCTAACTAACTTCCAATTTGACCAACAAGCTTAAGACATGTGTCCCTTCCAGAATGTTCAGTTGCAGTGGTCTTCGGCTCTTGTAGAGTTTGCAGATTTCCAGTAAAGGTGTGCTCCTAAAATCACGCCTTCCTTCAGCTTCCTATTGTCTCTTTCTTCACACCTTTGTTTCTGTTTCACGTCTTCTCATTTCTTCTTGATTTTGTAAACTAAAATTGAGTGTCTTTCCTTCCACTCCATCACAGAGCTTTCCTCTTCAGAAAATCTTGCCCTCAAGATTGGAACTAAAGGAATTGCCTCTCAATTTCCTCGGCATTTTCCCAAGTTGCTTCAGTTGGGTCAGTTCCCCACCAATGCACCAATCATTGTACTGCTGCAGCATTTTGTTTCTTAACTATTCTCCTGTCCAGCACTACTGCTAGTTCCAATCTCAAGTGCCCTTTTCCATGAACGTCTAGTAGCTGGAGAACTGGGGTGATCTAGTCCCCAATCTTCCTCTTCAGCAAGGAGACCTGGAAGACTGGGTGGATCTTAGAGCCTAATTGCAACTTCAACCTGTATGCGACCTTCCCAATCTTTTCCTCCATCTTATAAGGCTTGTAATATTTAGCTGATAGTTTGGTTTTGCTCCTTATGGCTACTGAACTTTGTCTGTAAGGCTGTAGCCTCAAATACACCCAATCCCCCACCTTGAATTTTCTCTCACTCCTTTTCTCATCAGCATATCTCTTCATTCTTTCTTGAGCTTGTTTCAAGTTCTGCTTTAGTGTAGTGTCAATCTTTTGCCTCTCCCTCACATAGTCTTCAACTGTAGCCACTCTAGCTTGAGTATAAGGCCGCAAAGCTAGCTGTGGTGGCAGCCTGCCATATAATGCTTCAAAAGGGAACATCTATATGGCTGTGTGGTAGGTGGCATTATACCACCATTTAGCTAGAGACAACCAGTGATTCCACTTCCTTGGTTCTAAGTGTGAGAAACATTTGAGGTACATCTTCAAGACTTGATTCACTCTCTCAGTCTGGCTATCAGACTGAGGCTGGTAAGCTGTGCTAAGGTCCAGTTTAGCTCCCAGTAGTGAAAATAGTTCACTCCAAAATTGACTAAAAAAAATCTATCCCTGTTTGACAACATACTCTGGGGTACTCCATATAGCTTGGTTGCATAATCAATGAACAGTCTGGAAATTTTGGGGGCATCAAAGGGGTGTGATAGGCTCAAGAAATGTGCATATTTTGTGTATTTGTCAACTACTACCATAATGGTGTTCTTCCCTTTAGAGTTAGGTAGCCCCTCAATGAAATCCATATTAACATGACTCCAGGGGTATTGTGGGATTGGCAGGGGTTGTAGCAGTCCAGGATATGCAACATGTTCATCCTTGCACTTCTTGTATACATCACATTCCAGTACTGCTGTTTTTATTTCTTATACATCCTTGGCCAGTAGAATAGTTGCTTGCCCCTCATGTAGCTTGCTTGTACACCAGAGTGTCCTCCCAGCTGTGAATCATGAAGGGCAGTGATCAACCTTCTTCTTATGCTTCCCTCTGAACCAACTGCTACCCTATTATGGTACTTCAGTACTCCATTCTGGTAGCTAAAGTTAGGAACCTTATCAAGATTCAGCATTGCTTCCTTGATGAGGTTCTATGCCCATTCATCCCCTTCATAGCTTTCTATCACTTCTTTCAACCATTCAGGTACCACACTTATCATTGCCGCACACTCCAGGTCCTCCCCTTCTATTCTAGATAAAGCATCTGCTACTACATTCTCATTTCCTTTCTTGTAATAAATTTCATAGCTTAAGTCCATTAGCTTTGTTAGCTACTTCTGCTGCAAGGGGGTTGTAATTCTCTGCTCCAGTAGGTATTTCAATCTTTGATGGTCAGTATTAATTATGAAGTGATGGCCTTCTACGTAGTGCCTCTACTTAGTAACTGCAGTGACTAAGGCCAATAACTCCTCATAGATGGACAGTCCAAAGTTCTTAGATCCCAGTCCTTGACTGATGAAGGCCAATAGTCTTCTGTTCTGCATTAAGATTGCCTCTATTCCATGGTAATAGGCATCAGTTTCTATCACAAATGGTTGAGTAAAATCAGGAAGAGCCAACACAGGTGTGCTACACATAGCTAATTTGAGCCTGTGAAATGCCTCTTCTGCTTCTGCTTCCCACTTAAAGTTATCCTTCTTCAGCAATGTAGTCAGTGGCCTAGCTATTCCCCCATAACCTTTGACAAACCTCCTATAATACCCTATCAGTCCTAGGAACCCCTTTAACTACTTCACATTTACTGATCGTGGCCAGTTCATCATACTCTCAATTTTTCTAGGATCAACCTTCACCCATCAGCTGAAATGATATGACCAAGATACTCTACCTATAACTGAGCAAAGGTACACTTGCTCTTCTTAGCATACAACTGGTGTTGGCTCAGAATGCTCAGCACCTCAGTGACATGCTTCACATGGTCCTACAGAGTTGGACTGTATACTAGTATGTCATCAAAAAACACTAATACAAATTTCCTCAGCTGATTCTTAAACACATGGTTCATTAAGTTCTAGAATGTAGCAGGGGCATTGGTTAGCCCAAATGGATGACCTTGAACTCATAGAGCCTTTGGTGAGTCCTAAATGCAATTTTTGGGATATCCTCAGCCTTTGCCCTGATTTGAAAGTATCCTACCCTCAATCTATTTTGGTGAAATATTTGGAGCCATTCAACTCATCTAGAAGCTCATCAATGAGGGTATTGGGTATTTGCTCTTAACTGTCAGTTCATTCAATTGTCTATAGACCATATAGAATCTCCAAGTACCATCTTTCTTCTTTACAAGTAGCACGGGGGATGCAAAAGGGCTATTGCTGAGCTGAATGATTCCATTTCCTAACATCTCCTGTACCAGTTTCCTCAATTTTAGTCTTTTGCACGTAAGGACATCTATATGGCCTGATCTGGAAGGGCTTGGCTCCCTCCTTAAGTGTTATAGTGTGGTCATGACTCCTCTCAGGGTGTAATCCCTGTAACTCCTTGAACACGTCTTCAAACTCCTGCAATACTCCTTCAATTTCTGCGGGTATGGTCTCTTGATCCTGCACTTTTTCATTCACTGCACTCAATTGTGCCAAGATTCCATAAGCCCTTTTCCTAGCCCATTTGTGCAGCCTACTTCCTTTTATCAACTTTAACTGCCCTTGGTTGTTTTCTTCCTTCAACTCCACCTGCTGTTTCCCCTTCTTAAACTTCACACCTAACCCTTTAAAGTCAAACTCCATAGGGCTGAACCTGGCCAGCCAATCTACCCCTAACACCATGTCACAACTCCCTAGCTTCAATGTGTTGAACAGGTGCTTAAACTCATACCTTTACATTTTCCATATCACAGGCTTGGCTATACTTCTGGACTGTATTTTCTCCCCATTAGCCACCTTAACTGCTAGTAATGGTCCCGTACTATCTAATCCTAGAATTCTGGCCAATTGTTCATCAAGGAAGCAGTGTGTATTACCACTATCAATCAATGCAAGGATAGCCCTTCCCTTTATTACCCCTTTTAATCTAATAGTTTTGTGCTCACTACCCCCTGCCAAAGCATGGACTGAAACCTCTATATGTTCATCTTCTAGTTTGCCCTCAATACAATCACAGAAGATATCAGATTCAGTCTCCTTCCCCTCTTCATTGGTTGCAGTATTCTCATCCTCATCATTTACCAGTATGAGGTAAATGTGTGATTGCTTACATACATAGCCTAGTATGTATGGCTCAGCACATTTGTAACACAACCCATTTTCCCTTCTGAGGTTGAATTCACTGGAAGTGATCCTTTTGAACTGATTCTAGTTGCTGGCTAGGTTTTTGTAGTCTTTGGTGGGTGGTCTATCTGAGGTTCTGGGGTTGGAGGGGTTCCATTTGGTGTAGCCCTGAGGTTTGAATGGGGTCTTTTGTGGATGGTGAGTAATAGGTAAAGGTTTATGGATTTTCTACATGGCCTTTAGGTTCCTCTCCTGTAGTTTAGCTACTTCTATTGCATCTTCTAGAGTTGGGGGTTTGGCCATCTTAACCATGTTAACTATTTCTTCTTTCAAGCCACTCAGAAAACATGCCTTGTAATAGGAATCAGTTAAATGAGGGAAAGAAGGCATTACCAGTGCTTTGAGCATCTCAAATCTCTCCAGGTAGTCTGCTACAGAGTTTGTCTACATCAGTTTGTTGAAATCCTCAATGGCTTCTTCTGGAATGCCATCACCAAATCTCTCACACAATGCAGTGGAAGTTCAGTCCATGGAATTGTTTCTCTGTCACTAAACACTCCATGAAATCAGGTGTCAGCTCTGTCTCTAAGGTACAATTCTGCAATCTCAAACTTCATGTTCTCCTCCACTCCATTGATTTTGAAGAACTTCTTAGCCTTCTTGATCCATTCTCTTGGATTTTTCCCCGTACAGTTGGGTAGCTCCATCTTAGGTACCCTAGCAAGGGCTTTACTCTCCTTCCAGTCTGATTTGCCTTGGCTTTCCCTCTGTGTTTCCCACTTCTTGTCTCCATCTTTAGGGCCTATTACTGAGCTGCTACTTTCCACATCTTTGCCTTCATCATTTAATTTTGCCATCATTTGGGTCATCATGGACATCATGCTCTCATATTTTTGGTCCAGATTCCTTAGAGTCTTCTCAGTACCCTCCTGCCTGTGTTCCAAAGTTCTGACAGCTTATTCCAAGCCATCATTCTTGTTAGCAAATGTTCTGACTACACTCTTTAGCTCAGTTAGATCTTTCCTTATCATTTCATCTTGTGATTTTGTCATCCCAATGGCTCGTAGTTGAGCTCTAATACCACTGTGATGGTACAGAACCAAATTCAGTAATGGCAGAAATATCCCAGCAACAAATGTAACTTAGCTTCAACAGAAAATTATGGGAACAGAGAATTAGTGAATTCAAAAGTTGAACTCAACTTTTCATTAATGAACTTCAATAACAACTTACAAGAATGGAAACAAGGGATTCAGAAGAGAAGGGGAAAGAAAGGAAGGAAAAACGTGAGAAAGGGAATGAGATTGGCAATTCCAAATCTCTTTACAACCAAATCAGGGAAAATGACAAAAGGATCCATCATTACAAAGTCCCCCATGCTTATATCATTTCCTGAAGCTAACTAACTTCCAATGTGACCAACAAGCTTAAGACACGTGTCCCTTCCAGAATGTTCAGTTGCAGTGGTCCTCGACTCTTGTAGAATTTGCAGATTTCCAGTAAAGGTGTGCTCCTGAAATCACGCCTTCCTTCAGCTTCCTATTGTCTCTTTCTTCACGCCTTTGTTTCTGTTTCACGCCTTCTCATTTCTTCTTGCTTTTGTAAACTAAAATTGAGTGTCTTTCCCTCCACTCCATCACATTATGCCAATAATAATGTGCAATACCTGAGGACCCTCCCATGTGATATCAAGGATCTTTCTTGGAGATCGTCTAGAGATCTGATGGATGAAAGTACCATGAGCAACTAGTTTGTAGAGCCTGACTAGCCAATGCAGAGTTTAGATGTTATCATGCAGATAATACGTAAGGCCACTATACCACCCATTGGCCTGTATATCGTGGACATGATGGGTGATTATATAGATATCTTGAATTCTGATCTAGATATTGATAGCAGGGGAGAGGCGTACGCGATCTAATATTATCTGGGGTTGGATTTTATTGTAAGTCGAATTCAGCTTTGACATTGTCGAGTTAAATTGATTAGGCTCAATAGTGTAGGATTTGACTTCTCACCTATGGTCACATGCTTATGTCTAGTTGCAAGTCTCAAACTTAATGACGTTGTAGCCTTGTTTATTTAGATATTAGACTTGAGTGTTTAATTTCTAAATGATATATACCACATGCTTTGCACGTGATTCAGTATTTTCATAAGTCAAACTATCAAATAATAGTAATATGCAAAAGAGAAATTGCTTTACATGATTTTTCATTTTTTTAGTGTTGCTTAGTATTCTTAAATATATTAGCAAAAGGATATATGCTTCTAATTTAACGATACATTTATAAGACAAAATTATAGAATATTTCATTCCTTTCACTTGAATATAAATACAGGATTTCTTTTAGAAAAAATAAATGCATTCAAAGGATAACCATTTGAATTCTATATAGTGAACGAACGATCTTATCAGATTAAATTTACAAGTAGTGCAAACTAAATTAATAATTTTAGAGTAATTGAACTCCCATCTTCGGACTCAAAACTCTAATGCATGCAATTTCATTTTCATTATGTATTTTAAAAATTTGATAGAAAAAATTGCTAGAGTCAATTAGATTGGTGCCGCAATCAATATCTTAAACCTCATAGACCATTTGACTTTGTTTTAAGCTTACATCAAAAGTGGTTTGCTTTACAACGGATGCAACAACTAGCCATATCAAATCAGAACAGAATTTTCCTGTGAAATGTTTATACTTCAGAAAAGAAGAGCAATCCTATAAACAGTTTGTACTTCAGAATCTTTTTACTTTCCAATACCAATTCCCCCAATTAAAAAAAAAACTAAAATCCCCAATGCAATTATCACTCAATTATAGGCGCTGGCTTTTGTCCCAAAAAAGCGGTGCCCATTTCACGGCCGCTTCCAGTTACACCACCTCCGGCTCCGGGTAGTTTCCTCGTTGGCTTGGCCTCTTGCAGCATTGATACTGCATCTCTCATAGTTGGACGGCCAGCTGGATTTTGACTGGTGCAGATTAATGCAATTCTTTGCACTATCATCATTTCCTCCCTCACGGAGGCACATGATGCACCAGCATTCTTGTTTATCAAGAAAACCATTTTTACTCTTAATCTTGGATCCCACCCAACCTACAATACTATTGCCATCACCAAATTCTGCATCCACCGATCTTTTTCCAGTCAAGATTTTCATCAATACCACGTCGTAGCTATACATATCGCTCTTCTCATCGACTTGCAGCGTGTAAGCATATTCCGCAAAAACCAATTGCAACTTCAGAGCGATTCATTGCAAAAACAAACACTGAAAATTTGAAAAAGAGGCAAGGGAACATAGCACTTTAGCCCTCAACCGCCCAAAGCATTTGACTTTGGATACTTGTCATGGTATGTAGTATCCAAATATATTTATCAGACACCATGAAACATACTTGACAAAAATAATAGGTGAGGACCAATTGATGAGAGAAAGGTGAAAACTAATATTGAGGAAGACTGGAAGAGCATTAAATCGCGAAGAGAAACATCCAAAAAGATAAATGTGCGGGCATTGGAGCAAGAGACTACACTGCACTACATAATGCCTCCTGCCTCCTCTGATTGTTCTGCTAAAGCTTACCAATTTCAGTTTTAATGCAACCAACTATTACCACATAAGTAGACCACACTGGTAGTTAACACTAGACCTTTAATGTGTCTTTGGGTCCAGCCCTCCGTGTCCAATCAGATTTTGTTTTAAAAAATTAAATTGCAGTGGACATCAAGGTGTCAAGTTTCATGAAAAAAAAAAAGAAAAATTGGCCCGCCATGCTCACGTCATGCTTTGTAAGCACGGTGGGTATTCAAAGAGAAAGGTCTACGGTTAGAGACATGATTTTTCGTTTTTCTTTTCATCAATATTTGGAGAAAATTAGCTATTCCAAAGTAATTTGGAAAGAAGCATATTGGCTCTAGGTGTGCAGAAAAATGTTGGACATTGTAGTACCGAATGGAAACTATCTTAATGATATCCAACTCCTAATCTGAAAGCCTACTTATTAGCTATCAAATAACAATTAATACTCAATAAATTAGGTTAAAAACTCTCATAAATTTACCCACGACCAAATCTCATCATGACTAATCAAGATATGACCATATCTTATTGCCATCTGGACCAAATCTAGTCGTAACTAGATCTGGTCGAGGGAGAAAAGCTGAGGATGGGGAAAAACTGAGGGAAAAGAAAAGAGAGGGGTGCAGCTGTAGAGGGGACAAGGAATGTGGAAGGAGGAAGGGGGTGGTGGTGGGAGGGTGCAGCCATGGTAATTGGGGAAAATTTTGATGGAAAAAATTAGTTTTTGAAAAACCATTGATCCAAACAGAGCCATAGTTTTTTTTATTATTATATTACTAACTCAAAATCATAAAGTAAGATATTTGCTGTGTTGTTGTAAAGTTAGATAAATGGAAAAAACTCCACATTGCACCCCAAATTTATATTAATTTTTTACTTTACATCCTAAACTTCAATTTTGAACATTTCGTGCCCCTAAACTCTCAAGTTTGTTCTATTTAAATTCAATCAATGTTAACTTTTGCAAAATTAGCAATATAAAGAACACAACAAATCAATAATAATGTTCCAAAAGTAATCACAAGATACTAAAATATCATAAACAAAAATAAAACAATAAGTTGTCATTAATTTACACCATCTTTTATCTCATTAATTTTGCTAATAATATTAATATTTGAGACTACATAAATCAATGATAATGTGCTAAAAATGGTCAAAGAAGCTAAAGAATCCCAATTAGAACAAAATTGTACATTGTCATTAATTTTTTCACCCTTTATCTCGCTAATTTTTCAAATATAATCATGAATTGAACTTAAATGGGACCAAATTTGAAAGTTTAGGGTATAAAGTGTCTAAAATTAAGAGTTTAGGGTGTAAAGTGTCCAAAATTAAAGTTCATGATGCAAAGTAAGAAAGTGATGTAAGTTTAGAAGTGCAAAATGGAGTTAGTCCTAAATTAATATATAACTTAGTTAAATATATATTAAAATTGCACGTATTTTGCATACAAACATGATACAAATATTTGTCTTTTAATTAGGTGGACTACTAGTAAATTTAATTACAAAGTTTCTACAACAACAACCAGTTGAAACCAAAATAATCAACAACTGATCGATATAAAACAACAAAATAAGCAAATTTGAGGGCTAAGGTTTACCAAAATCAGAGGAGTAGATGGTTGCTTTCATTAAAATCATTTTACTTCAATCATTCAGGATTTTTTATGAAAGTAAATTGAGGGTGTGATCTTTGGAAGATCAATGGAGATTTTAGGAGCTGTTTCATGGGTTAATTATAGAGGGAATAGGAAGGGGAAGAGGCAGAGAGAATGGAGAGCAAGAGAAAGAAAAGTCTAAACAAAAGAACGAAATAGGATTTATTTCTGCCTTTGAGAGAGAGAGAGAGAGAGAATTGAATGCATTAGTCTACTGCACAACCAAGAAGAAGCCCATGTATAGAAAATAACAAATTTAGGCCCAAGAGATTTGGAGGCCCCATCTACTACAATAAATCTCAGGCGATTCATTAGGCTAAGAAGAATGCATAATTGTGGTCTTTTGATGCTAGTGGTTATAACAGCTTTTTTTTTTTAATAACATCTTTAACTTCTTTTATAGAATTAGGGATTGGCTTTATTAATCTTGATATTTTGCAATTTTAATTTTATTATTGCAATCATTACAATATTTTCTATTTTTAATAATTTTTCTAGAATTTTTTGAAAAAATGTTAGCCGTGAAAATATACATATCATGATCAGATTCGTCACTGATTTTCTGCAACCAATGTGGAACAAATTACATCCACAATCTCAACCTTCGCAGAAACATCTTCAATTTCTCTCTCTCTCTCAACCTTCATTATTACCAAAATAATACCTTCTCAAAATTGTCCCGAAAATCCTCAATTTCTCATTCTGTCAGCCCTTTTCAATTCTGCACTCTCTCAACCTTATTACCAAATAATACTTTTACGTACCTTGATTTGTCCTTCACAACTATGGTGATGAGCATCCGGAAAAAATCCGTGAATTCCTTCATCCACGCCATCAATCGTGCTAAAGACATCCATCTCCTTAGACCCTGTACCTGGTGGCCGGACAGTCCAGAACAGTCCCGGTCCCCGCCTGAATTTCTGAGCATCCGACCAGACTAATGCAACACATTCCACTGATGAGCCAACCCCAAGACCAGGGGGCGGAAGGCCACATCGAGCCCCTAGCACTGCTGATGGTAACATGATGAGCATGAACTGTTATTGTTGGTGACAGGAGTTTGTTTTAACTGCTGCTCTGCAAGCTCTCCAAACTTCAAAACCACTTCCGATGGCTTTTCATTGGTTTTGCATGGCTCTCGAGCTGTCCTTTCTCTCCATGATTGTGACTATATACATCGACCACCTAACCAGCTGGCATCTCTTGTGATGCACCATGCTGCCATTTTCTTGTGGCCACGGCACTCATGCTGGCGATCTCAATGAACTTTTCGACCTCATTTCTGGAGATCACCATGGCACTAGCTCTACTTCATCGTCATCCTTCTCATCATCGTTGCCAAACTTTTGATGCCCTGAGACATAGTAAATTCCATATTCCTAGTGGTTTGTTTGCTTGTTAAGTTTCTGCTTTTATTTTAACTTTTTAACTGGCAGTTCATGAGCTCAGTTGTATTTCGTGGGGTATTCTCAAAGGTAAGCAATTATGATATGTTTTTGGTAGAATGTCTTTAAAAGAAAAAGGGAGGTCAAGGTGTTATATATGGATATAGCTAGTCCATGAGATTATTTCTTTGAATAAAGATATAATTCAAGCAGGCGTTCAAACGTTTTAATAAATGATGTTCTAATTTTTTTAATCTTTCTTTGTTCGAATATGGACCGTCATGTCGTAGTCAAATATCTAATCATAGTGAATTGATCTTCTCAGTTATGAACCTATTATTGAATTTATTATCATTGCATCCAAAAAGGAAAGCCAAAGATAGATATAGTAAAAAAAGGAACAAAAAAGGGAACTAGGAATGAATAGATCTTTTTAGTTTTTAGTTATAAAGCTGATGCGGGTTTAGTGAATCACAAAACGGAACAGAAAACAGATAATCGCAAAAGATGAATTGATTGATGGGAATTATATTAAGAAAGAGTCAAACACAAAACAGAATCTCTCTCCCTCTATCTCTCTCTCTCGTCTGTGGGTACTCTTTTTTTCTGAGATTGAGATTGAAATGTAACACTTGTTCTCGAGAATAATGCAATTTCAGAATACAACAATAAAGGTTTCGCCTTAGATTTAACTGTAATTTTTAATCCTTCTTACCTTACACCGACCTCTTCTTTGTTGTAGCCATAGCTTCTAGGTCAAATTTTAATAGTTTCATTTTTTCTATTTTATTTCCTACATTTAGTTAAAGAATTATGGAACTGAAAGACTTGTGGTTTTCTATTTTATCTTCGATGTTTTTGGTTTCTCTTGTTTTGTTGAGAATTTAGAGTCTATTAGAATTTGACTCGAAGCTATCGCTACAATAAGGAAGACGTCAGCAAAGGATAAGAAGACAACAATTAAATCTATTGTTAAACCCAGAGTGATGCATTTCAATCTCAATCAAACAACGTGCCCACAAACAAACAAGCAAAAAGGAAAAAAAAAAAGATTTTGTTGGTTTTTTGTTTGACTTTTTCTTAACACGGTTGCCATTAATTCATCTTTTGCGACTACCACATATGATATGGCACTTTAGCTTGACTTCTCATTACTTGGACTCACGTATTCTATGACATTCGCGGGGAATTAAAATTTTGTGTGGACAAGAATGTGCACGTATAAAAATGGCTAGGCTGAATGTTGTATTTCATTCTATACAACCGTATTGTACTTATTACATAGGATAAATGTCGATCAAAAGATCTCATCTTGGGCAATATTCATGCATGAGACTTTATTTTTTCTTTGCTAGAAAACAAAACATGTTTTGGTTCTTAAAATTAGTCTGTCAATCTTATCAATTCATATTAACTGAATAAATACAAGTCTATGTTAAACTTTATCATAACGTGCAACACATATGCTTTTTTTAAATGTAGGCTAAAGGCCATAAAGGCCATGATCAAACTTACTGCCCTTTTCGTTTTCATTATTTGAGTTCTATCTTTTATATAATTCGTTAATCTTTGAAAAGGAAAAAAGGAATATCCATACTATGCTATGCTTGGTTTGTGTATTAGAAGCTCGATGATACAAGGCCCTCCCCTTTCCCTTCTTCGGAAATTAATAAAAAAGAAAAAGAAAAAGAAAGAACCACCACTCTAATCTCTGTTAAGAGTCTCTGTCAGAATAGGAATTGCAATTATGTCCAATAAGAATTATAGAACAGGACGAATTTGTATTTACTTGGTAGCTGAAGTAGGATGGACAATCCAGGATAATTTTACAAGTCTTTAAGGCTAAAGCCTGAAAATATTACTAGTTGTTTATCTTATGTGTGTGTGTGTAGACACCTCTAATCCTTTTTATTTCAATATTATATGATCTTAGTATGTAGCTCTTCCTCTATAACTCCTGTTTATTAAAGATAATTAAGGAGTCGGATTTGTTAATATTGAAACATAAGTGACCAAAAGGAGGATATACTTCATTTTTTTCCTATTGGGTCAAAACGTCCACTTGAGAGCTTATTCAAGAAAAAGTTCATGCATCCATATTGTAGTAAGGCCAGACTCACCTCTCTCCTTAGCATAACTAGAAGATACATCTTTTGTATGGTCTTTAGGATCTGAAAAAGAAATGTTGAACGAGTGGATCTGGAGGAGCAGGTTTTCATGAATCAGCACCAAGAAATGGCGTTAATTCCTGCAGTCCTTGCTAGTGCTGCTGAGGCAATACTCCAGGATTCCTGATGCGTCTTTGTTAGAATTATCTGCGCAAATATCACATTAAGTTCAAATGCAATTCTAGATATACCTTCACAGATTGAACACGCTGCACTGCTGCCGTCTCGCTTTCAGCCTCTCTGCAGCTATTCAGAAGCACGCTGTACTGCGAAATGCCCAATTGCATCTTTTCTTAGAATTGCTGCACATATTGGGCAGACCTGGAATATCATGGTCCTACGAAAATTAAAACACCTGGGTGAGAAAAAAAAAAGGAGAGAGCCATACTAATCTAATATTTGAGTCTTCTTTTACTCTATTCGTGGATACCAATTTCATTTAAAAATATTCATTCACTGTTTTTTAAGAAATTTTTCATTCTTTTTTGGGAATTAAGACTAAAGAGTGAATTCTTTTTTTTTTTTTTTGCCCTATATTTCCTTTTTCGCGGTCAGGAGTAGAGAGCCTTTTTCTTAACCAAGACAAAAAACGTAAGAGGCAGACTAAAGGGCTAGAAGGTAGTTGGCAATTGGCACAAAATGATAAAATGGAAGAGGAAGCTACAGAGCTAGAGATGACGAAACCCTTTATTTATTTATTTATTTATTGTTTGGTGTTTTTTATTCTCTCTATCCTTTTTTATGGAGCAAATACGCACAAAGATTTTTAAAAAATAATTAAAAAAAAAGAAAAGAAAAGAAAGAAAGAGTGGTGTTCACTAGGGTTGTAATCGAACCGAACTGCTTGTGAGCAACTTGGTCAAAAACTCAACTCGAATTCAGGTTGATCGAGTTCGAGGAGCTTGATAGAGCCAAACGAGTCGAGTTCGAGTATGCAGTAGCAAGACTTGAAGACTTGTCAAGCCTTATTGAGTTTTTAAATTTGAATTTTTTAATTTATTATTATTATGAAATTACTCTTGTACCCATAAGAGTGGTTGAATTTACGAAATGTTTTAGGTTGTATGAAATTTTTTGAAGGGCGATAATGCTTTTCGCTTAAAATTTGTCAAGAAAAATGAAATCTCTAAATCTTCATGACTCGAACTCTATAAGGCTGACTTTGACTCAAGCTTGAGTTCTATGAGCATTGCATCGAACTCGAGCTCGAGATCCAATAATGCTACTCACTCGAGTTTGAGTATCCTTTCTGCAAGTCGGGTCAAACTCGAGTATGACGATATTCGAATTCGACTTGACTCAATTACATCCTTAGTGTTCACCAACAATTGATCCAATTCTCAACTAAGTGCACTTGTTGGACTTCTATATGTCCTAGGAATAGATTTAGGAGAGGGTGCTTATATAAAGCCCACTTTGGAGGGGATACCAAACTTATAATTATAAAGCCCACTTCGGAGGACAAACTTATTAATAACCCTAATAATAAAGCCCATTTGATGATGGCCATCGCAATGAACTATGTCTGCTGAGTGCCTGAGTCTAGGGGTGGCAATCGGGTCCAAATCGGGCTGGTAAGTCGGGTTGAGACCTGGATATAACAGAAAACTCGCTAATTCGAACCTGACCCCTTAATTCGAAACGAGTCAGGATACCTAACTCGAACCCGAAAATTTCAAGTTGGCGGGTCGACTTGAATGACCCGAAACTTAATTTTAATTTATTAATTTATCACTGTAATTTCTAATAAAATCAATTTCGCACAAAACTAATTACATAATCAAGTAATAAAAATTTAAATAAATAATCCCAAACCAAATCTAAAATAAATTAAAACACCGTAAATGCATTTTATCCCAAACCAAATATAAAATAAATTAAAACAGTATAAAAGTAAAAATAATAGAATACATTATTTGTTCAAATATAATAATTTCAACTTCACACAAATTAAATAAATTCATTTAGGATTAAGTGACTAATGCCTTTGGAAAAAAAGAATAACTTAGTTTAGTTAGATAAAATAATTTTTATGTTTATTAAATTATTTTTAATTCGTAAACGAGTTATCGGGTCACCCACAGGTTGACCCGAATTCGACCCGTTATCTTTTCGGGTTCATCGGGTTCGACCCGATTTTGACCCGAACCCGTGAAACCTCAACCCAAACCCATTAATTTCGTGTTAGATTCGTGTCATGTTTTCAGGTCATGTCGGAAATTGCTACCTCTACCTGAGTCCTAGGGATGGGTACGAGTTGTGTATCTGCCTTGTACAACACTTAGTTGACTCAATCCGCACTTTGCTAGTCAGTCATTTTGTAATTATTAACAACCGTGCGCATATCATTGGATACCCTTTGAAAGATGATTCCATTAATAGATACTCACCCTACCCCGCTCATCATTTTATTTTTTTAAAAAAACTAATTTATACTAATCTAATTTTGTATTTTACATCATCTAAGATTCGACATAGATTTTATCCAAAAGAAGCCTCATACCAAAAAAAATGCAAAGAGAGTCCAAAAAAAAGGGTAAACATTAAAAGAATTCAGAATAAAAAAAATGAAATAATTAGTACTCTTTTTTTCATATATATTCTACATCAATCAAACTCTTTCCTTAAAAAACATAAGATGATGACCTCTGAATCTTGTAAACAAATAGTCTCTCATATTTGGAGAGTAATTTGTTCAATGAAATTACTTAGTTAACTGTTTGGATCCTGTTGTTTTTTAAAAACTAGTTTTTCAAATACTATAAAGGTACTCTAAAAAGTAGTCTAATTTTTTTAATGTTTAAAAAATATCCCAAAATATATTTTAAAAACTCTACAACTCTTAAATATTTTAAAATATTTTCTAAAAATATCCCAAAATATACTTCTAAAACTTTGCTACAGTAAAATTTTTCAAAAACATCCTCAAAAACAGCTAATCCAAACGGTAACATTTGTGGCACAGGTCAAGTACCTTATGAGTTCTTAATTCTGTGACCCTAACCCGCCTCTCATATGAGATGATATCCAACTCTTTTATGATTAGGTCAAATACTCTCTTTTGATCCAATCAAATAATGTGGATCGAGTATATTTTCGGATCGGGTCAGATATTGCAAGTTTTCAACGGATAATTTTGCTTACCCGTACTAAGTCCTAGTAAATACTAATAATCATAGAAAATGCACTTTTGATGAACTTACTTGGAATGTTCAAGTAGCTTGCTTTGACCATTTGTCATGTAGTAGTAGATTGAGTAACTCGCGGAGCCAGCCCTCAAATTATTTATCCACGTGCTTCTTAAATTGTTTAAGACAGTTCTATCAAGTTTATCTTTTTTACTTCCTTTTTTTAACCAATTACTAATCAAGTAGTAAGTATTGGTAAAAAAAAAAAGGACCTTTTAAGAAAAAGTAGTAAATATTGGTATGATTATTTTTCTTGTATGGTTGGGGAAAGATTCACCTTTTTTTCTGTGCAAGGGGTAGCTGTTCAAAAAAATTTTAAAAAAAGAAAAAAAGATTTTAGGGTTTAACTTATATTCCGTTAGATGTGCCCAGTGTTTATAACTCATGATGCATTTGTTTGATGTAATATTGTGCTTAATCTGCTCGTGTAACATATTACCTTGTGCAATTCTAATTGACTTCATGGCACTTACCACAATCTCACACTGTCAAGGTCGAAAACAGCAGCATCTGGCAGCAACTGAGACTGAGGAGCAGCCCATCATTGAGGAAGAGGCACACGGCAGCCTTGACGATGAACCTGTCCGCATCTTTCATGCTGATATCGGTTGCAATTAAAAATAATCCAAGTCCATTCTACATCAGCTGCCAAATGTAGATGTTTGCCATCCCTGAATACACGTATTTGCCTTGTTTCACATGAAGTACATTTTCCTATGTTGATTTTGCCTTTAATGGAGGTAAATATAACCCCACGCCACTTAACTGTTTACCTCCATTACTATAGTTCAAATCTAGGACTCGTATCCCAGAGCTTCGGATGGGGTAGTCAAGAGTACCAAGGCATAGAACTACAGGGCATAGCTTTTTCTGGGTATTTCATGTCGCCTTTTACGTAGAGCTTCAAGACGTATTGCTGAATAGCATTTGAGTGCCGATACATTCCTGTGATAACACAAGAAACAAAGCAGAATGGCCCTTCCTTTCAGAAAAAAAAAAAAACTAATTAATGCTCTATTTTAGTGTTATTTCAATTTTCATACGAGTCTGATTCATTACAAATATACAATATGTCTTCTTAACACTTTTATTAACCAAGTGTTTTTTGAGTGAATATGTCAAAGTAATTTCATCGAATGTACTACTTCGTATTTAGAACAATTATTCATGTTACTAAAAATATAAATGTGCTATAGTCATAACTGGGAAAGTTAAATTTGGTCATGCCAAAGAAAATATAGCCATGGTTTGCTGCTGGAGGTCGCAGTTGCAATTGTTCAACATCTGTTATGGTTAAAAATCGGGAGATAGACACATTATAACATGCATATAAGAGTTTCTAAAAAATTTAAAAAAATTACTAAAAATAGGAAAATACCATAACAAGCACAATCATTAAATTAGTATTGTTGAATACCTACACCATCATATATAGTCACTAATTATTTAAATAAAGTAATGCCGCTATAACCATTGACCTGTAACATTGATAGTAAATGATTTTAGCATCAAGTATACCTTCCATTCCTATTTTATTGACATTAAAACTTAAGTATAAGATTAAAACCATCATATCTTATATAACACAGTAAGAATCCCAATACACGAAAGAAATAGTAGTGTTTTGCTGTTATACCTAAAATTCAACAGTTAATTTTCTTTTTTGCTTATTTTCAATTATATTCCTAAAATTCATTTTAACTTGAGTAACAGAAATATGTGAAATAAATGAATGACAATTTTGGAACATTAACTTATCCAAATAATTGTAATATACTTTCTAAATTAAAACTTAGATAAAAACTACTAACATTATACATACAACAAATAATTATCAATCTAATACAACTAATTATATTGTTAAGAATATGTAAAATAAATTTGCAAATCACATGGCTAATATACTCTATTGTAAATCTAGAAAAAATCGTAAATTAGAACTAAAATCATTAGCAATTACAAATAAATGAAGAAATTCATGCAAATAAATTAACAAATCTTTTCTGAATTAGCCAATATGTATTTCTGACGATTAGGCCGAACCAAAGTAGTGTTGGAAAGAAACACATTCAAAAGTCAAATTGATTCGTTGAAAGCCCATAGAATTTGGATGTGCAGACTGTCGTATTGATTGATATCTTTAAAAACCCACAACACTCAACAGCAGTTGAAGGTGACAAAGAGGCCCATTTAACACTTTCAACGTCATATTGACATCGGCCACCGACTGACGAAGCTTCCCTATCGTGGAAACAACTGCCTGTTCTACCTTTCCCTTTCCATCGACCAACACCTGATTTCCGCGAAAACAGAGGAACAAAGGCAGAAAGCAGGAGGCAAGACTCAGTAGTGTATACTATTCCTCTCACTCCCTATTAATCACGGGATCTGTGTTTTTTTTCCCCGAAAACAGAGGCAAAGGCAGGACCGTGGAGATGCGATTGAAACCAAATTTTGTTGGCTACTGCTGAGGAAAAATGGAGATGGGATTGACTTTGGTGAGTTTATAGCCTTACAATTTGCTTGTTTTGTTTCAACTCTATAGTTTTCTGAAGGGAATTTTTTTTTAAAAAAAAAAAGAAGAAAAGAGATTAGGACAGTGGAGATGTGATTGAAAGTAATTTTTGTTGGCCGTTGGAATAACTTCTCAGAAGATGCTTGTATGTCTCAATTTGCTTTGGATACGGTTTGTTTCATCTGAATTGGTGGGGTGTTGAACTGTATTCTGAATTTGTTGTCTCCTTTCTTTGATTCCCGAGAGTCGACTCTTTGTGACTCCGCCAGTTTCAGCGATTTCTTGTATCGCTGAGATAACTCAGTCAATATCAGCTGAGAGAATGCAAATTCGAAACTGGTAAATCATTGATTCGGGAATGGTATTGTACCAGCAAGCATTGTTCCGGTTTTGTCTCGCCGAGTCATCTCGGACTCAGGTGAGACGGCGAACCCTGCATATAGCATAGACGGAGAAGAGTACCCTGTGATTACGCAGTCATGAGCTTACTGTTTCAGTTAATTGACCGTCATTTCTCCTCCAAGGTCTCGGTATAATGTCCAATATGTGTGCCTGCTAACCATAATCTGGCGGGCATACTACTCGAAACACGTAACTTCAAAGGGGAACTCTGACTTATGCCATGCCTAGTCCTACATTAGAACTTCCTTGATTGTTGGTCTGTATCGAATGTCTTGTTATGGAAACATATTAAAAGGTAAGTTCTGAGTTTGATAGGTTTTTCTGATGATACTCAGGAGCTTGGGAATACTATGTGATCTACATGCAGAACCAGCCAGCCCTCCAAAATCACCATCTAATTGTTAGTTTTCCCCAAACAGGTAATACCTGAGAACCTGTTTCAACACTGGTATGCTGTATAAACATTACAGCTGCAGTAACTGCACATGTAAATTCCATAGATATTGATGTCATGCTGAAAATATCTCATCTCATGTGTTGCCTTTTCTTATTAAAATGAGCTTAGATTAGATTCTGCGCCACAAATAATTAGCCAATGGACACCAATAATGAGAGCTTTGGATCTCTTTCTTATTGCATGAAAATTGAAGATAAAGTACATACAAGCATATGGCAGTAGGCCAGACTGAAATTCTCAGTGGGAAGAAGTTACCTGTCTCCATTAGCAGTTGAGTCAGCATGATTAGAAGATACATCTTTTTTGTAGTCTTTGGTTTCTGAGAAAGGTAGGAGTGGATCTGGAGCAGGTTTATGCCTATGGGATCTGATTGTTCAATGGATTGAACCATGTGGTTTGGCTATAAAATTCTTGAAGAATGAGGAGACAAATCAGTTTAGATTAAGAGTGTTTAGAATTGTCTGAACAGCTTGACTAATCTGCTGTGAGAGGCAATGCAATTGGTCATTTTCACCATTTAAACGTTTCGTGTAAATTGAATGTCAAAGTATTCTAAAAGAATGTTATTTTTATTAAGTTGATCTAGAGATTAAAAGAAAAATAATAACACAGTGAAATGATTTTATAGAGTTATAAAATATTAGATATAAATAGAAGGAACAATAGAGAGAAATGTAAGGAAGAGGATCTTAACTCATTGTACACATTGCTATAATGAACAACACATAAAATTATTATTATTGTTGTTGTTGTTGTTATTTGTTCATGAAACAATTTTAAAATGTTAGACTCAACGTGTCAAATATTAACACACCATTTTGGTTGATAGCAGTAGTAGCGTGTGAACAATGGTCCTAAGATGAAAGCCGAATTTGGATTTATACAATAGCACAGCATTACCTTCCAAGATAGGCACAAAATATCACCTGGGTTTTTACAGGATTGATAGTTGGAATCTGGACCTTGTTTTAGTATTCTGCCAAAACAAGGCGTTGATTGTGCTGATCGAGTCCCCATGGGTGACACGATGAACGTGCAGTGGGTATTTCTGGTGATTGGAGTTTCTTTTGTCGCCATTAGCACTTCCCTGCAAGCTGCCCAAATACCTGGTTCTCTCCCTGCAATCTTTCATTGGTTCTACCTGGCACTGGAGGTGGCCTTTTGGCTGCTTTAGTATCTAGTTACCTACAACGCCCTTACCCTAATGCTTCTCGTCTCATTCAGCACCTTGGAGTCCTCTTTGCCGCTGTTGCCTTTATACTGGCCATCTCGATGCCTCTCCTCCATCCCCCACTGAAGCCATTATCCAACAAGCTCTTTCTCATTGCTTTTCTCATAATAATCCTTGCCAGTCGTTGTATTAGTTTCAGGTAATTTCTTTCTTTCTGGAATTTTTCGCTGTATTTTATTTTTTGTTATGTTTGGTTAATGTATACAAACCTTTGACACAGGGCTTGACATGGTGCTGATCGTTTCCCGCTTTAATGACTCGCGAATTGTCCGACCGAGTTAAGATTATGCTTTTCACTTTGCCTTTTAGCTTTCAAAATTCTCTGTTTTTCTGGGAAGTGTTGTTGTATATGCATTCTACAATAAACCAGGGCAAAGGGAGACGATTGTGTTGTTGTTGTTGGAAATATGTTGATCGTGTAATTTGTTGATGACTAGTACTATAGTTCATCTGAAATGAATGATCACTGTGTTTATACTTTTCCTTTAATTGTGGAGTTTGTGGTATGATTTGACTTCTATCTATATATACATGTGATTCTTTCTGTTCCCAAGCATATTATTGGGTTTGTGGCCCTACAATTTTTTTTTTCAGAAGAAGAGCGAAGAAGGATTGTACTGTCCATACATAGACCTGATCATTTTTGCCCTGATGATTGCAGTACATGGAACAAAAAAAGTTTGCATGTGAAATTAAAAGAAGAGAGAAATGGAAAGAACAAATAGGAAAATTATTGAAAGCTTATTTCCTAAATAGCATTACTTCAGAATAAATAGGAAAACTCGAGATTGAAGGAACTGATCTTACAAAGAACAGCAAACTTGAGTGAAAGTTTTTTTTTTTTCAAAAAAAAAAGAGTGGAATTCAGATCTATTGAGACTAAAATTTTCGGCCAGCCCGGTTCATTTTCATTAGAATCCTATCATTCAACAGTACTACCAATGACGAAATCTGCAAAATTCCTCAATAGAGAATTTCAAATCAAAGCCCATTTCCTCAACTGGATCAAGATCTCAGCAGTCTGAATGCAAACGAGAAGGCTTTTAGCTTTGCTCGAATCATTTATTCATTTTCTCCTTGTTATTGTTTTCTTTATGCAGTCAACGGTTCAGCTGCCAAATGCATGTGTGTGTATCTGGCTTCTGTTTGTTCCCTGTCAGAATTGGATACTAGAATTGCCTTCACTTCTACATTCTTCTAGCATATAATCACATAATTGCAGTTCAATTCTGACAGAGGCTACCGGCCGAGATTGAATTGAGGTTTTTTTTTTGTCTCCAGGTAATAAGGATAATTAGATATTTGGTTGTGCAACTAGTTTTGAAAGGGGGAATTTTGGAATACAGGGTAAAGAGGGATATAATAAACTGTAAAATTAAACACCAAAAGCTGCTTGATCATATTGATATTCCTAAATGCCATTTTCCACACAATTCGCTATGTTCATTCTCCATTTAATAGAGGTATGTGTATTTCTCTAATTTACATTTTCCATTCCTGAAAAGAAGATAATATAACAACTACACTCACGAATCATGATGCAAAATAAAAATGAACTAGTTTTATACACGAATAGAGGACCCTTACTCGACTGCATTCTTCTTATGGTCATGGAACACTTCTCTGATGCGATCCTAATCATGTTTGGGTTTTTGGGCATAGGCAAGTAGTTAACACGTTTGAGCAAGATTTATCAATCTCCCATACTGCTAATGTTTTTCCACGTAGCTGAAAATTTTTGGGACTATCCATGTTGAATCCATTTTCTCCAAGCTGGTAAGTAAAAATTGTTTAAAAAGAAGAGAGACATTTAGTTTAGTGGATATGATGGGAATCAGCAATAAAAATATTGATGGAACTGGTTCCAAAGATAAAACCTTTATCCATAGGATTACAACGTACTTATTCCAAAAAAAAAGAAAAAAAAAAAAGAATGAGTACACGTAATGTTTACATTTACCGGGGGAATAATTGGTTCTATGTTACGTCTTGCACACTCTTAAGTTTGGGACATACTATTGATAAAATCAGGTCAACTTTGATCCCAAACAACATGCAAGAAAACTTTTGCAAGTCATTGCTGGATATTGAAAATTCTAAATTGGGCGTTTTCTATCTTTTCACTTCTTCTAGGACCTAAAGGACAACCGTGCACCATGGTGGTCAGACCAATGCATTTTGTTTAATTTCAGAATATGGTTGTGGTTTGTGTAGGATTTAAGATTTTTTCTGAGGTACAATTGGGATGAATTTATTTGTTTGAATTTATAATTTTAAAAATTTATTTGTATTTAAAAATATTTAACTTTTTATCAAGTGGTGTCTTAAATTAGTCCATGGGATAATCTTATTCTGTGGACAAATTTGTGTGCGTATGTGTGTGTGTATATATATAATCATCGAATCAGGATTGAATCAATCCGATCGATTGAACGTCGACCCGATCATTTCATCAGTTTAATTAATTAACGGTCCGAGTTTCAAAACATTGGTCAAGACATTGCATTGGACAGTTCCACATTATTCTATCTGGCCATTTTACTTGTTCTATTCAACAAGGGCTTCTCAATTCCTCCATGAAAGACCAAACCAAGGGAAAGACCAGACCAAGGGATTCTCAGGAATGTGGGGAAAATTCAAGCTTGTTGTCAATACCACGATCGACCTGGCCAAGCAGCTCCCTTTATGGAGAGGTGTAAGGCCAATTCCACCAGAGTTGCCCACTGCCCAAGTTGAGCCTGGTGCTGTAGTATCTGAAACAGAGGACCCGCAGCCCGCGCGTCTGGTGGAGCAGCAGCAACCCGATGATAGTCATCATGATCGAGCCCAAATTGATAACGTGATGAACATGCAGTGGGGGTTGCTGGTTATTGGAGCTTGTTTCGTGGCCATTAGCGTCATCTTGCAAGCTCTCCAAACTCGTGCAACTCTCCCTGTAGCTTCAACCTTTCCCTGGTTCTGCATGGCTTTTGAGCTGGCCTTCTTAGCTTTGTTGGTATCTATTTACATGCGTCGCCATTACCACAAAGCATCTCTTGTCATGGAGCACGTTGCAATTTTCTTCTGCGCTGTTGCGCTTCTCTTGGCCATCTGGATGAACCTCGATCCCCCATTCAAGCAGATGTCCGCCGCCCTCTTCTTCATTGGGTTCACCATAATAATAATCCTTGCCAATCGTTCTCTGCGTGACTAGTGAATTTTCTCTTTCTTTCTGGAATCTTTGGCTCTATCTTGGTTCTATAATGCTTGTTAACAACTTAACATAGAGGTATATACATCTAAAACAGGGTTTAACGGGACTACTACAGTGTGATCCTCTGATGCATGCGATTTAACATCTCTGCCCATTGTTTTTCTGCCTCTGATAAGTTAAAATTCTGTTTTCCACATTGTCTTTTCATTTTCAGTTTTTTAGTATGTATGTTTTGGTTGCATTGGACAAGTACATGTAAAACAGGGCAAACAGAGACCATGCTGTCGTTGGAGGAGATCCTTGGATCCTTTAAAGACTAGTACCATGTTTGACTTTTCCTCTCTTAAATTGTATCCTATTTATATTTAAGTGGATCTTTTTCGTTCTCAAGCCTGCTTGTTATGGGATTGATGGCACTGAACTTTTTTTTTTTCCTTATTTCATTTTTTTTACAAAAATAAAGAGAGGAACGAAAAAAAAGGTAACAAGGAAAGAATTGGACTCACTATCTTTCCAGTTATGCGCACTCATTAATGGATTTATTGAAATGCACGGAAGGAAAAGGCTGTGGATAGGAATTGAGATAGTTCAAATTGATCTAGTACTAAGACGAGGACAAGGGAACAAGGGATAATAATTGATCATTAACTCCAAACTGCCTAGCCTCTGAAGTATCTTCTCTGATGGGATCTGAGGTGGAAGATATATATATAGTTCAATAAGGGTTTTGAGTATGATTGATGGATGAGCGGGTCACTTTACAAGAGAAGAAACCTTTTAATTGCTTTCACCAGAAAATTCATCCAACAAGCCAAGAATGCCACCAAAATGAATCCTCACATACAACCCAATAATACACCATCTGATATTGTGATTAAACATGAGTCCAACATTTGAATTATGTAATCATATTCTTTACAATTTTGAACCAATGCCCAATTGATTAACGAAGTCATTGTAACATCTTGCACCACTAAGAGCAACCTGATATCCAAGTCCATGAAGCAATCATCGCCTTATAAATGTCTAACTAGTAACAGAGCAAGTGCTTTTCATGTGCACATAATGCTTTTTTGTTTCTTCATTTTGTTTCACTTAGAACTCAATTATTTTGGTGAAATAAGCAACAAAGAAAATCTGATGTTTGGAGTACTAATCCTAAAATACAAAAAAAAAAAAAGGAAAGTTCAATTACTCCAAATTTCTTGTTTCTTAGCTTTGTATCGTTGATATCACCATTTCGCCTTTGTTACATTTCATACTTTGTCAAGTTTTGAAGAAGCATGCATATGCTTTTCAAAATCGTTAAATTTTCTTTTCAAATTGTCATATCACAGAATAATACTTGTGGTTTTAATGCCTAAAGATTAGAAAAAAATTATTGTATTCTAGTTAGTTGTTTTTAGAAAGCAAATCTCCTCTGGTGGTAGGTCACATAAAACATGTTCTACACTTCAATTCGTACAAGTCAAGTTTATCTACAAATTATGCATATCATGTGTTTGGAAATAATTTATCTTATTGTATTGTCGGCCAAAACTGTTGTTAGAAATTATATGCTTAATTTCTATATCTTCTAGTAAGCTTAAGACGTTTTTTTTAATTGACAGAGGCAATTTACATGCCTTAAATGAAGAGTACGAAAGCTAACGTGAACAAAGAATCTACATTTCCAATTCATTTTAATTTTTTTTAAAAAAATTTCCTTTCCTTTTCATTTTTTCTTTCCTTTTCTTTTCTACTTTTTTTCTTTCTTTCTTCTCTTTATTTCTTTCTCCACTACTACACGGCCACCACTACTACATCACCACCACCATCTCGATCTTCCTCCTACAATCACTGTCCGCAACCCTTGACCACCCCTTCCTTTTCTCTCCTCTCTCTTCCACTTCCTCTTCTCTCAACCTCTTCCTCTTTCCCCTCTCTCCTCTCCCCACTTTCCTGCCTGAAAAGTGGGGAGAGGAGAGAGGGAGAGAGGGAAAGAGGGGAGAGGAGGGAAAGAGTGGGGGAGGAAGTGAGAAGATGGGGAAAGAAGAGAGGAGGGTGGTAGCAGACGGCGTTGGCTAGTGGCCAAGCAATGATAATGAGGAAGGATGGGAGAGAAAGAAGAATATGGTGAATGATAATTTTTAAAAGTTATCAAGAGTGCTTCAAAAGTTTTGAAATTTTGTAAAAGCACCCATGATAATTAAGTTAAAGTAATGGGATAATTTCAGAAACCTCCCCTGAGGTTTCTGACACTTTCACTGACATCCCCTGAGGTTCTCAAAATTTCACTAACCTCCCTTGCTTTTCAGTTTTTGGTAACAATTCAGTCCAAATCATATTACAATATTATTTTTCATGTGTGAGAAGGTAATTTTATTCCATGGCTGCCCTTTTGCTCCTTGTATTAGTAGAAGATTGAAAGAAGAATAAATGATTTGGACTGATTACTAAAGTTGAGGGGGTGTAAGTGCAATACAAAAAATTTAAAGCACCAGATGTGTCATGCAACAGTTATTTGGCAGATTTTGCAACGGCTAGCTGCAAATTGCAACGGCCAGATTTTTGCACATTCAGTAGCAATAGCATATAAAGCAAAGCAACTTAACTACCTCTGAGGTTTGAAGCTATTATCATTCTTTGCTGCTGATTTGGAGTGATAACAAAGTGAATTTGTTGTGCTGCAATTAGAGCTCTGAGTTAAAAGTTTTAGCTGTAACCATGGCCTCTTCAAGCCGTAGGGGAGAATCATGGAATTCACCTGCATCTTTCTCCATTAAAAACAAGTTTTGCCGCTGTAATCGCAAGGCAACCGTAATGATATCAGAGAGTGAAAGGAATCCAGACAAGTTGTATTTCTATTGTGCAAAATGCAGGTACTTTGAATGGTATAGCGGTGAAGAAGAAGAAGTAAATAGTAGAAGAAACAACGTCAATGCAGAAAGAGGACAAGTTAATGCCAGAAATGGAGATGGCATTCCAGTTAGGCAAGTTGCGGGGCCAAAGCAATTTCTGATACCAGGAGCCTTAGGGAATGCACTGATCATCATAAACCTCATCTTATTAGCTATATTTATTTTCATTCAAATTGTAAAATCATTTCGATGAACTCATGTTATAGTGCCTTCTATCTGTACCAAGTAATCTGATGCCTTTTTTGGTGATAGGAGATTCATACCAGAAGGCTAAGTTACTTGGAATTAATTTGAGCACCAATGTGAAACTGTGTATACAGTTTTTTAGACTTCAGAGTGAAGCAATTAATCATTACATTATTTCTGATTTGTCATCCACTATGCCAAGTTTGCAAACAATTCTGTGTCAATGGTAAACAAAAAGACAGATTAAAGATCAAATGCAGGACATTACATTAGTTAAAGGTTGCAGAGGTTGCATATTAGTTATACAACATCACGTGTGCATCACTGCAATCCAACAGTATAAAACACCATTTGCATCAAAACACTATATGCAGATGGTGAGGATTGCAATTCCACAGTTCTTAATCACTGTAAGAAGGCATTAACAAAAGCATTAACAAAAGAGATTCAAGTAGACATAACTAACAACTGGAATTCAGCACCATTTTGTCAAAACAGCATGCTGAAACTACTGGTACTACTGATGCTTTTGGTATGCTGATTTGTAGATGTGTTTATGCTAACAGATGAGGCATTTTGAGATGTAGTGGTAGGTGGAACTGGAACAACTGGATTAGTTAGAGCAGAGTTGAAGTTTTTTGTTCTACCACCAGCTCTTGTTGCAGAGGTTGTAGGATTGTGTCCAACATGCCTTCCTCTCTGTTACATTTGAGACATAAACTACATCAGAAATAGGAAACAGCAGCTACCAATTATGTTATTGACAGAAATTTGGAATAGCATATTAGGATCATACCTTTCTATTAGCATGAGTAGTTGCAGAAGTTTGCACATTCACTTGAATATGTGCTGCACCATTTTGACTTATGGGGCTTGGATTGCTCCCTTGACTGGAGTGCACAACAGGTATATTTCCAGTTGCATGATCCTAAAACATGAGATGTAAGCTGCAATGAGATTTGTAGTAGATAAACTACTCGATTGATACATGACAGATTATGATAACTGGATTAGTTACCCAGAGAACTGCTCCTGACAGGCCTGTATTAGCCATTCCTCTACCAGGTCTACCTCTTCTAATTGCCATCTGTGATACCAAATTCAATATACCTATAAGTAATAGTTAGGAGACAGGGATAATATCATATTTTGGGCAATGTATACTTGCACATTAGTAGCAATGTTGCTAGAGCTTTTCTGCACAGGTGCTCCTTTGCAAGTCCTCTTATTGTGACCAAAAGCTCCACAATTACCACACTTAAGAGTGCTTGACCTCTTTGCCTGTGCTGTGCAAGCAGTTTCATCAGCTTCCCTTCTTCTATTCACTCTTGGTCTACCAGGAGCTCTTCTCAGAGGTGGTGGCAAGACAGTTGTTGGTAGCACTTCAGGCATAGGAGGCCATCTCTTCACATCAGGAATGGGATGAATCATGTGCGAATATGTTTTTAAATACATGTCTTTGGTGAACCAAACTTCACAGTAGTTCTCTAGTTTTTCTCTCCTATATATAACTCCTAATGCTGCATGCTTGCATGGAATTCCAGAAATTTGGAAAGCACCACAGTCACAGATTCTTTGCCTCAAGTTGACTATATAGGTCATATCCATATCACCAACCTCAAATGTATCCTCACTAGCCATATGAATCTGACATTTTCTGGATGCTTGGCCAATTTCTTTCAGTTTCTCAACAATTCTGGGAATAATGTGACCAGTCAAGGTGCAGCCTTTCTGGTACCTTTTGTGCATTTTTTTCATGAATTTTCTTCTTAAACCATCAACCAAAGTCAGTATTGGTTTTCCTCTTAGATCACCAATCCAAGCATTAAAAGACTCAGTAAAATTATTTATGACATGGTCACATTTCAACTCAGTTGAGAATACATGTCTACACCAGGTAGTTCTTGGAATTTTATCCAAATATTTCCAAGCATTTATGTTAATGTCTTTAATGCTAGCCATTGCATCATTATGTCCCATTGCATCATAGCTTTTCGCTGCCTTCCAAAAGAAACTGCTAAGTAAGATACCTGGAAATTGCATCTTAAAGTTGCTGCATATATGCCTGCAGCAATGCCTTCCAACTGCCTCAGGAATCATCTCCTCATATGCAAGATTCAATCCTTGTAACCAAAACAAAATGACTCAACAACCAGAATGTCAGATTAAACATGAAAAGCTGTGGATAGAAATTTTACCTTTTGCCTATCACTCATGAATGTTAAAGGTTTGCTGTGATCAAATGGTCCAAAAAACTCAGAAAAATAATAGAAGAACCACCTCCAAGTATCCTTACTCTCACATTCTGCTACAGCAAAGGCTAAAGGAAATATGCTGTTATTTGCATCCAAAGCCACTGCTGTGAGCAACACACCACCAAATGGACCCTTCAAGAAACAGCCATCAAACCCCACAAAAGGCCTGCACCCTTCCAGAAATCCTAACTTTTGTGCTGTGAAACTGACAAAGATTCTTAAGAAGGCAGGCTCAACCAAGATATTTGGTCTATCATAATATATTTTGCATATGCTATTGGGATTATACTTCCTCATCAGCTCAGCATATCTTGGCAATTTTGTATATGATTCAGCATGTGTGCCTTCTATCTCAGCTAGTGCTTTGTTTTTAGCTCTAAAAATTTGCATTTTACTAGGCCTCACACCATACTTAAGCAACTCTGCCTCTACCCCTTTACTGGTCATATTAGGATGATCCCTCATGACAGAAACCAACTTCTTGGCCATCCAGTCAGATGTGGCCTCAGTACAATGTTTGTCCATAACACAAGTGTGTTCCTTCTGATAACTTTTAATCTGAAAAGTGACTGAATCAGCCACTGGTGAAGCATGAATTCTCCATTGACATCCCTCAACACCACAGACAGCAGTGACTCGACTTTTCTCATTCTTTAATCTCAAAATAGGAAAGCCTTTTTGAATGACATAGTCTTTCAATGCAGCTCTGAAGGCATCCACATTGGTGAATAACTGACCCTTTTGAAACTCTAACTCATCTTTGCTATTGTAAATCCACATTTTTTTGTCTCATTACTTGTCTCATAGGATCATTTTCTTCCTCAGATTCAGAATCAAGAACCACAACAAGAGCTTCATTGTCCTCAAAATCAGAAAAATTAGTGTCACTGTCCTCACTATATGCATCTACTGCCCTATCATCAACTACTTCCTCATCAGTGTCACTATGCAGGTTGTGGTTCCACGAAGAATCAGAGCTAGAGTCACCATAGTTATCATCCGACTGTCCAATGTCTACAACTACTGCCTTGCTAGGAATTTGTTCGATGCCTAAATTATCTTCTTTGTTCATTTCTCTCACATTCACTGAGGTATTCTCTGAATCAACTAGAATAATTTCCATATCAGACACATGCAAGTTAATTACTAATTTAGATTTATGTATTTTGAACATCTCAGTAACTGAATCATCATCATTAACATCCATCATGCAATTTTTTCCAGGAACTTCACATCTCATCTGCATAAGCATATTAACATTGCCAAGCAGTTTACTCAATGCCTTCTCAGTTACATCAAATAGCAAGGAGATGTACGTATAGCCAGTTGGGTCCACATTTGGAATTCTGATTTTGTTCCCATTACAGTGAACCATAATGTCATAGGCAGCAGCAAGATTGGCCATCCTACAATCTCAGCATTCAAATATGATGATGATCACAACCAAACCATTTTGAGAAAACATCATCTAGAAACTAGAAACATTGGTTATATCACTCAGTAGCATGCTACTCAACTTTCATTAACATAAGAATAATTATGATCAACTAATCTTCACAACATACATGTAGCATAAGATTTCACAGTAGTCTCACACGTAATATGCAATGGCTTGAGTTAAGTGTCAATGATTAACTCAAAAATTCATTTAACAAACTAAATGAATGTTCAATATCAAGATTTAGACAAAAGACTTGCATGGAATCGAGCAACACTATTTTAGGAAAGTTAAAGGAGCAGCACCAGTAAAGGAAAGTTTCAGAAACAAGAAATTTTGTACCTTTACTGCTGTGTTTGCAACTATTTTAAAACTGCAATTAATTCTTCACTTTGCTACTGCTACTCCAATGCATATCAGGACCACTGGTTTGATCACAATTTCCTTTCCATTTTTGTTCTAGTTATTTCCTCTGTTTCTTTCCATAATACAGAATGTCATTACACGTACATATAAGTGATTCTTTGCTATCTTCTTGTCAAATTAGAGCAGGCACAAAAATGGCGCCAATATTGCAGCTTCATTGGCGCCATACTTCTTAATCCAGCTTTAATTCGTGAAACCATGATCAAGTTTGTGTTATTGTTGGTAAGTTTAATTAATCACTCAAGAGTCTTTTTCTCCAACTAAACGGTAGTAATAAACCCCAACTTCATAGGATATATTTGTAATTTTGGCCTTCATGATGTCAGAAAAGGGACCCAATTTTCTATCAAGGGAGGTCAGTGAAATTTTGAGAACCTCAGGGGATGTCAGTGAAAGTGTTAGAAACCTCAGGGGAGGTTTTTGAAATTATCCCTAAAGTAATTTGAGCACTAAAAAGAAAAGGGAAAATAAAAAATAAAAAAATATTTAATAATAATAATAATAATACATCACTTGCAAGTCACATGTAGGTTATGGGTGAAATTCCATTTCAATTTAAAAGTACAAGAAAGTTACGTGGACATTTCAAAACCATATGGTGGCTAATTGACTTTTGGTGAAAACACAAGGGTTTTCTATATTTTACTCAAAGAAATAAAAGCTCTTAGGAAGTTTCCTATATAGAAAGACCAGATTTGATCTCTTTGCATAAAAGAGGTAAATCAGGCATTGGCTGGAAGAGTTTTACAAACAAGAGGAGAAAATAAGTTATATAGACAACAGTAACTACAATGATTTTGTGAGGGATATTAGGTCAGGTAATTTGGACATGGCCAGACTTGCTAGAGCTAATGTGACGATCACACCTCCCCCTAGGGCGTACCCCAAGATTTAGCGGACCGTCTGCCCAACTCTCGCCAGAACTCACTCACTCACGTCAAGAAAATAAGTTGCAACTTCAAAAGTAAAGACTACAGTTCCTAAGTTTAGAAAGTACATTTACATTCATTGTTATCTCAATCATTCATACATATCCGAATATAATAAGAGATTCAAATTCTAGTTGCACTTTTAACCCTAATCGAGCACTAGCGCTAATAGAATTACAAAAGTTAAAAGTCTAGACAAAACTAGCCTTTCCAGCTTCACGCCTATGCTCGCAACCCCTGTAAGGAAAACAAAAACTAATAGAGTGAGCCAAAATTCAGTGAGGTTCCAAAACTTCATGCAGACCCAAGTAGCAAGTTGGCCATATGTAAAACTTTAAATCTCAAAATGAGTGAGTGTAAAGTTCATAAAAAGAAACAAGAACGCTACAAGTAATGATCATTTCAAAGTATAAGGATACAAATAACTCTCAAGAGCCAAATTCCGGTTGCATTACTTGATCTGAACCCGTTGACACTCCGCCAACGTTTAAAGAAGCAAAACCATGACCGTAGATCTCCACTTTACACCAATTTCCATCCACCAATCAACCCCCTTACCGGGCCCGAATTTCAAAGTAAGAGTGATGGTAATACTCAAGTATACCGAATCTAGTTGACCATATCCAAAGGATTATATAATAAACAATAAATAATAAACAGTACCTATGGTTCACCCGTCTCCTTGACCATGCCCTTACTGGCTCGATTCGACTGACTAACCAATAGGATGAGGATAAAAGTAGTGAGACGGGATGAGAGGCACCTCCCACTCGGATTGAGTGTAGTACATGCTACCGCTCAACACTTACAAGTCAAGTATAAGCACTAATATAAGTACAGGTCAATCAAGCTCAAACAAGTATGAGATCATTCAAGAAGTGGAGGACGAGTGCGATAAAGTACACCCTCGTCTCATCCAAACAAGTCAAGTATTATTCAATCGCATTAGCAAATCATTTCATTCAAGAATCAAGTTCAATCATGCATTGGAAAACACTCACCAATGAGTCATTACTTTTCAAAACCACGTTCTAGTTCAACTCCTTGGTTGGAGTCCAAATCTGTGATAAAATACTGTTTAACAGTTTGCAATCAATTAGGATTCAAAATATAGGAGTTTCGCTTAAAGAAAATCAAGTAAATAAAACTCGTTTAAATAGTACTCATTTTACTTATCAAACTCTAGAAAATTCATACTCGCTATTTTGGTTTCGATAAAGAAGCAAGTAAAACGTTTAAGTTCGCAACTTGGTCTAAAAGACGAAAAAAACATATTTATAGTGGTCGCTACTTTCGCCTTTTAAAGGGTACGAATTTGGCAAAAATTCAACTTATAACTTGAATACCCTAGACAACCAAAATCCAATTCATCCCCGAATCACCGCTCAAGTTCCAAGTTCACTCACTTAACTCTCGAATGAAAATTTGGGCAGCATACTCTTTGTATTTGTCCAATTTTTTTAGCCATTTAAAGTTTCATGTTTTTCCTCAAATCAACCCAATTCAAAAACACTACCAATAAACATATCAAGATAGCTCTTTATCTAGGCTAAAAACCATCCAAATATAACTCATTTCTAGCAAATATTCAATCACTACCAAATCTGAAATTTTCTCATCAAAGTTGAAAATTCATCTTTTAATACTAAAAAGTCACAATCATGCCATTAATCAGCTCACAAATTCCATATCCAAACTCAATACCAACATTTGCTAGTTAAACAACACAATCAAAGCTGGAAAATATAAAACCCTAACTGAAATTTTTACTAAACAACCCAAAACTAGAAACTCATCCATAATACTCCAAAATTCAAAACTTTTATAGCATATTTAGTAAGATTAAGACAAATAAAAGGAAGTTTTAGACTTATACCTTACAAAACCTTCTTGAAAGTGAGGAACCAAGCTATTTCTTCTAAAACTTTCACCATACCTAGCTTCCTAAGTACCAAGATGCAAGTTTAATCGGTTTGGTTTTTGTGATTCAAGTCAAATAAGGCTAAAATCAAGGTTGGAATGGCAAGTTTTCTTCTCTCTTTTCCCTCTCTTTATTTTCGGCCAACATGAAGAAATGAGGAAGAAAGTGAGCCAAAAATGGAAGATAAGAAGGAAGGAAAATATCTTGGTCAAACATCCTTGGATTGCCGACACTTGTCGTCTCAAGATTCCTTCTTATTTTTTCTTTTCTCCCTTTCTTTGGTCAATATTTTCGGCTGGATTAGGGAATAATCTAGGGGTGATTAGCTGAAATAAAAGCGAGGAGATTAGGGTAAGAAAGTGGTGGTCAAGTGGTGTACTCAATCGGTAACAAACGGTGCACGTCGGTTCAAGTCTATTTTCCTTAACTCTCTCGTACTTGTGTTTTAACTTATGATTTACTAACTTATTATTAGCACTTCTAATCACACACTTCCCCTTACTTAATACTTGCTCTTATCCACCAAATTTAGTATACACATCTCACCAAATGATCACGTTACCAAAATGCACAAAAACCCTAATTTGCTCTAACTATAAAAGTAAAAGTAAAACTCTCGATTCTATTATATATTACACCTATTGAGGGAATAAAATAAGTAGTAAAGGAATTATAAAATAATTTATTCAAAATAAGAGGGAATTATAAGAAAATATAAGCAAATTTTCAAGTCGTCACAGATAAGCCGATCAAAGAGCTGGTTGTAAAATGTGAAGAGGCGGATTAATGAATATAGATTAAATCTTATATACACTGACAGTATATATACTATCATGATTGAATGCATGACAAATATGCAAAATTTAGATTTCAAATTCAAAATTGGATTTTGTGTCATACATCCAATGGTGAAAGTGTATACACAGTCAGTGTATAGAAGATTAATTTTAGATTTTATGGCATCCAAAAAAATTGTTAGATTCAAAATGGTGATTTTGATGGCAACCAATTTGCCTATTTTCATGGAACACACTTTTGTTGGAGAGCTTTTTCAATGAAGTAACCCCAGGGCGCTTTAGCAAGGATGAGGCTCGATTCTTTTTTTCGGCAACTTATATCTGGAGTTAGCTACTACTATTCAATGGAAGTATGTCATCATGACTAATAGCTAGAAAATACAATATTATTAGTTAGAAGCCCATCTATACCTCTAAAGATGTAATTTTGGGTACTTCAAGTCCACTTTGCTACGTTCACAGCTGAAGTCTGGAATGGAAACACTTCTTACATCACTGCTGAGATTCTATTCAAGCAAGAATATGATAGCAAGATGGCAGATATGTGGCCATGTGGGGTGACATTATATGTCATGTTGGTTGCCTCGTATCCATTTAAGGACCCTAATCAACAAAAACTCTTTCAGAAGATAATAATAGAATATTAAATGTTCAATTCAGAATTTTGGATCGTTGACACATAAAACGCACGAAGGATTTTTTGTTAGGTTAAGGGAGACTCCAAACCTTATAAGGAGAAAAGAGAAAATGGGAAGATTTAAGAATCGAACTAGGTATCTTATAATAACCTAGTTAATATCCCAACCAATTAAGTAGGTGGGTCTTCAAGGAAGATATTTAACACATACAGATATGGGAGGGAAGATGATTCTGAAGTCTTCATATTCACTATTCTCATAGCTAGTCGGAAACACTTATGTTTCATCTCCATTCTAGACCAAAGTGAACCATCATGGTCTGCAGTTGCAATGAACACCAACTGATTTAGTCACCTATCTAATGGAGAAAGGGATCCAAATGGCTTTTACTACTTCCAGTACTTATATTGTAAATCCATCTGCTTCTAGTAAAGAAATATCTGATGTTGGGGCAGATAGTAGCCTTCCTTGTGAATAGGGAATTACAAAAAAATTAGTAAGAGAAGCCAACAAAGTGGAAGCCAGTCTTGGGCTAGATGATGATATATTGTTGGCAAACTAAACCAAGTTTAGAAGTATTTATTTATTAATTTTATTGGAATCAAGTTTTTGTAGTTGTATGATTTAGGAATTTGTGTTTTATTTGGTAATTTCTTATGCAAATATTTTCTTTTCCAACAAGTTTGGTAGGTTATAAATAGGACATTAGTTTAGACTATTTTTTTGAGAGAGTTTAGAAGAATTTGTCAGGTTTTCTATTGTGGTGTGACTTTCTTCATTGTTTGAAATTTCAATAATATTGTGAGTTCAGTTTATTATTTTCTTCTCTCTCACATATATTTTGAGTGTTTATTTTATCCCTTCAATTCTGTAATCCTGTACGCATTGATTATTATTATTATTAGAATCGGGGGGGGGGGGAGGGAGGAGAGAGTGTAAGTGAGAGGTCTCGGGTTCGAATCCTCCTGCTTGCACTTAAAAAAAAGGATTATTATTAGAATCATAAAATTTAGATTTTACAATTGGTATCAGAGCCAGACTACTAGATTAGTTCTGGGTGTTTATGCTGTCAGATAATTAGGACAAAAAGTTACCGAAAAGTATCAGTTAATCGAGTTAGACTACAAAGTTGGTCCTGACATGTGTAGTTGGTGAAGACTTCGATCATAAGATTGGTCCAAAAATTGTTAGATTGTTGCGGGTGTCAAGACAGAGATCGGAGAAAAATTCTGTCAGATTTGTTGATTGCTGCGGGTTGTCAAATTGAGGGATTTGATTGATCAATCAACCAGGGAGACCAAGAAAACCTAACAAAAGGAAGAAAAAAAATTTATTCAGGTATATGAATTGTTAATTAATGAAATATTATAGAGATCTAATTGATGGGTGAAAAATTTTTCATATTGACTCCTATAAGTACAAATAGACATATATATTTTGGTTAGATTTTAATAGTGAAAAAATATTTCAAACAATATAATTTGAATGATATTCTATGTTAGGTTGATGCAAGTGAGTTGCCAAAACATGTTTTCAAAAAGAAGGCACGATTATTTTTCAAGTGATGCGTTAAACAATGGCAGAAAATATTTACAAAACTTTTGTTCAACGTACTAAAATATCTTTAAAATTATGGAAGGATATTTACTGTATTTTGCAGACGATTGAGAAGAATTGTGCTTTTAAACCGAAGTCTGGTTGTTGGAGATGGTTTGTAAATTTTGAGAATGATAGATTTCTTAATGATATAGGGGATATTGAAAATTTTAAATCAATTGATAGTTTTGATTTGCATATTTTGTTTGGAGAAATTATGAGTGATGAATTTGTTGAAGGAAAAGAATACAGTAATCTGGTAAAAGAAGAAGGGAAGTCTGATTTGGTAGGCGAAGAAAAAGAAATTATTATTGAAAAAATTATTGGTTTGGACTCTCCTCAACATGATGGAAAGATATTTGATTTGATAGATACAGATTTCATTGGAATTCAAAAATTTTTGCTTCAAAAGACTTGACTGACAGTATGAAATTTTTGGATAATTATGGTAGTAGATATTTTGAATTATTTGGTGGTGATAATTTTGGTAAGAAAGCAATCTATAATTTTGTATGTTTGAGCACTTACATTGGTGGTAAATATGGTGATTCTAGTGATGAATGGATTTGTATGAATAAGTACTTTGATCAAGTAAAAATTGCTGAAAATTTTTTTTGCATAGTACAAAGTGAGTCCATTGTCACATGTAAAGATGAAAATAATAACCGGCAACAAGATGGAATTGCGTATCACCTATATAGCAATAGAAATTTGCATAGAAATTGTTGCTTGAGATGGTGTTGGACCTGCCTCAATGAAGAGTTTGATTTAAGAGAGACAATGTTGGCAAACTAAACTAAGGATGCGTTTGATAAAATTGAAAATTGAAATCGGAAATCTGAAGTCTGAAGTCTGAATCCATTAAATTATTGAATTGTTAAGTATTAAATTTAATACATTTGAGTGCATATTGTGAGGACCCGAATTTTACCTATTTTTAATTCTATTTTACTGGCTTATTTAATTATTTATTCACCTGTTTTCTCCGAATAATTTCTTTCAACCATTTTAAATCCATTAACATGGAACAAGGTCTCACTTATATTTTTAAAATGTCCTGTTAGCAAAATTAATTTTCTGAGACTCGTTTGGTAAGGAATAGCGAATACACGTTTTTTTAAGGCAATATTTGATCCGAGAGTGCAATAATCTTGGAGAATTAAGAATGATCAATAGTAGACTAAGAAAAGTTAATTGAAAGATTAGATGTGAGTGAGTTAAAAAAATTAAGTTTTTACCGGGCACGCGTCGAAAGTTTCTCGCAAGTCGTGCCGGTCCGATTAATTGGAGATTTGAGAATTTAATACTAGACTAGTAAGTATGAATAATTACAGTGTTAAAGGAATTACATTTGAGGATTAATGCATGAGTGTATCAAACCCGAGAGAAAATGATGGTACGAAACCCTATTTCGCACTATTAAGAGTTGACTTTTGTGCACCATCTTAAAGTAGCTTTTTCCAATTTTTCTCTCCAAGTTTTCATCACACAAAACCCTCATCTCTCTCAACTCATTCAGCCAACCAAGAAGAAAAGAAAAGGGAAGAGAAAGCTTCAACTTCTTGCTCCAAGTTTGCTTGATTCACTCCATCCAACTCACGATTCCTTGGGTTTTTGCCCAACTAGAAGAAAGGTGAAAGCTTGAGGTGTTGCTTGGTGATTTTTGGTGGAAAAATCTGGTCTTCATCTAGGGTTTAAAGGGTAACTACTTCATCCCTTTAATCTTTCCATTTCTTCAAAGTGTAGCGGTTAATCTTCATGGGTTTGAAACCCTAATCGCGTTTATAGGCTAGCGGACTTGAGGAACCATTTATTTCGCTTTAAATCATAGGCTAGCTGACTTGATGAGACCTCTAGGTAGCTGACTTGAGACTTGATTGTTTGATTATGGTTGTTTATGTGATAAATGAGATGTTTATAGCTAGAAAGTGGAGAGAAATCGAAAGAAAGTTGTGAAGGCAAGTTGGCCGAAAATTCTGTCCATGTTGTTCTGTTTGTATTTCAAAATTTTGATGCTTGGTTGGTTGTGAAATGGATGGATATATGTTTTATATTGTGTGTACAAAGTACCTTTCAAAAATTGTATCAAATGATTGCACAAAACTTGAGTTTTGAAAAAGTTTCAAATCTGGAAAATGTATAGCAGGGTACCCGGACAGTGGTTCTTTGTCCGAACATAACTTTTTGTGAAAAGGTCAAAATTGAGTGCCGTTAGTGGTATTCAAAACTAGATATTTAGAACTTTCCAACAGTATAAAATTCCCCTGCTAGTTCGTTTTGAGTAACCCGTAGCAAATCGGAAAATTGGACTGTCCTGCTTTGCCAGTCTGTCTGTGAGAAATTGGGAAGCTGCATCTTGTGGCTCAATTTTGTCCCACTTGTGAAAAGATTTTCAAAATGATGTCTTCTGATGAATTGTATAATTTTGAACCTAGTTTCCAACACCATAAACCATTCTCAATTTGGACTTATATAGAGTTAGATATGGTTTGATTTCGAAACTGCGACAAAGCTGGAAACTGGAAAATTTTCCCTTCCTTGCTGACCGAATGGTCAAATCTGTTTTGGGATGTTATATTTCGAAAATTTTAGTGTCATTTAATCATCAATTGCTTATTAAATGTTTTTGGAATCTTGGTTCCAAAAATGGAGCGAATTGGGACTAATTTCGTTGGACAAAACGTTTGAAAAAAAAAGAGAAAATAGGATGACAGATTTGCTTTGAAAGATTTCACAAACTTTGATCGTTTTGTTAACTGTCTTCCCGTGTGAGTTTTTATCTAAATTTTGATAGAGAGATAGTCCATATATGGAGGTTTAAGTGTACCAAATTTGATGTAATTTCACAATTTTGATGCCCAAATAATGCCCCAAAGATTGCTCTTCAAATCTGGAAAATCCTATGAACAGGTTGCCAAAACCAGTCGACTTCAAACTGTTATATCTTGTTGCTCAAAACTCCGAATTTAGTTTTGTTTGTTGTGTTTGAAACTTTGTTTGGGACTCTTATTGTGTTATAAATTTTAGAGACTGATTCATTTTTTGGAAATTTTACCGAATTTCCAAACATTGCTGAAAAAACCAAGACTGGTTCTGTCCTGTCTTCTTGAAACTGAAACTTTGAGTCGAAATTTGAATGCCTTCTGGTTGAAATCTTGGGAAAGTGTCTTCTGGGAAGTTTTAGTACTTTTAATCTAGTTTCTAAGGGTATAAATTTTTTCATTTTTGGATGTACCAAACTCAAAATCTAATTTTCCAAATTTTGTCGCGTAAAGCGAAAAATTTCCGATTTCGTAGGAAATGAGTTTTAAGAACTTATCATTTTCTTTTGATATTGATAGTTCGTTTTACACCCGATTCCATGGAGGATACAATTTTTTCCTTTGTGACTTTAAATCTTCACTTTTGAATTTCGATTTTTGAAGAATTAAAGTTCTCTTTTAAGACATTGTCTTAACTTTTAAACAAGAGTGCTTCTTCCTTGTATGATAAGTAGATGTGTGTATATGTGAATGATGGTTGATCACGATTTCTTCAGGCGCTCAATAGGACCTTGAAGAGAATTTTGGAGCGGTCAACTAAAGACTTTATTTGCTCACTTATTTTGAATTGGTGAGTGTCAAGTGCATGAATTATTGATAAATATTTGAATGGTTCTTTGTTTATTAAGTATTTTGGAATTGTCGAAACGAGCGTGTACTTTATCGCACTCGTTCTCTTTTAAGTGAATTTATAATTAAATTGTGTGAAGTGAAAATTATATTGGTGTTGACTCTACGTCGATTGGAGTGAATCTCATCGACTTATAATTATATTTGTATTGAATCGATGTCGATTGGAGTGAATCTCATCAACTTATATTTATAATAGTCGGGGACGCCCAAACTCATTGGCTAACTTTGCGAATCGGTCCAGCATGGGATTGGTCGAGAAACATAGTGAACTGTGAGAAATTATAAACCTTGATCTATTGGAGAGATCTTGCTTGGCATATTCACGTAGTATTGCCACGATATATTTTAGTAATATCAAAACTTTTGACGAGCGGGTCCGGTATAGGGGGTGTAACGGTGAACGGGAAACTGGGGAAAGTAGAGTCTCTATGGATTTGGTGCTTACTCGGTTGACAGAGAGTCAACGTGGAAATTTGGATCAAGACCTTGACCCAGTTGCGTGGAATTTAGCTCCTAAGAGTTACAGTATCTTTGAATTGTTTCTGTTTACTTTCCCTACTTGAAATGTTAATTACTTGCTTTATTACATGTTTGCATGATTTTCTTGGTCTCACTGAGCGTTAGCTCATCCTATTAGTTTGTTTTCCTTAACAGGAGTTCAAATTGGAAAGAATTTTGAGGAAGTCGACTTGATTACTTTTGATTAGAATCTTGGAATGTAATTGATTAGTCGACTTCTAGTGGTTGTATTTTGAAAAAAGTTGATGTACATTTGGTAACTTGTGATGTAAGATTTGAATATTTATGTAAGAAAGTGACTTTTCTTTATTTTGGCTTTTATATTTGATGGTGTATCGTTAAGTTTAAATTTGACTGGTATCGAGTCCTGACGAGAGTTAGGCAGGCGTTCTGCGGATACTCTTGGGTTCGCCCTAGGGAGAAGTGAGGACGTCACACATATTATATTCAATGATAAGTGAATAGCTTCTCACTTAATTTTGGGAAAAAGTTTCGTCTAAAAAATTCAGTGCTATTTAATTAATTCAGATGTTTAATTTTTGGTTATCAAACGATTTGAATATGTTAAGATCTGAATTCATTAAATTTAAGTATTGAATTGGGTTATCAAACAGGGTCTAAATCTTGAAGTATTTATTGATTTATTTATTAGTTTCATTGGAGTCAGCTTTTTAGTAGTTGTATGATTTAGGAATTTATGTTTCATTTGGTAATTTCTTATGCAAATGGTTTCTTTTCCAACAAATCTGATAGGTTATAAATAGGACATTAGTTTAGACTATTTCTTGAGGAGAGTTTAGAAGAATTTGCCATATTTTCTATGGTGATGTAACTTTCTTCATTGTTTGAGATTTCAATAATATTGTGAGTTCAGTTTATTATTTTCTTTTCTCTACATATATTTTAAGTGCTTGTTTTATCCTTTTAATTTTGTAATCTTGCACGCATTGATTATTATTAGAACTCTAAAATTGGGTTCTACATATATGTTTCGAAATTCTTTGGGTGCACGGTAGTGTTAAATGTGTTGGGAGTGAACTAGAACTAAGGCAGCCGAATGATAAGCAAGTAGAATCATCCTTTGTGCTTGATCATGCAATTTGTGGTAAGACATTGACAAGTGCCAGTGTTTGATACTAGATGTATGCTTCAAAAATTTTCACCAAGAAGCTACAGAAGATAAATTTCATAAAATCAATATATAATGGAGAAACAATTTACATACATAAAAAATATGTACAGAAGAAGAGTAATAAATCAACAATATAATATCAATAACACTATAAGAACAAATCCGTCAAACTTAACTCTTCACTCTTCTTAATTGTTGATTACAATAAGACTCTCTATTTAGAGAATAAATGATTTGGTAAACAAGTTTTGATAACTATAATAAATTAATTAACATAATGTTGGTTCCTAAATAATGCCATAATTTGACTCCAATAAATTATTAAAAATTTGATTTGACCAAAATATTACTACTAAATAATAAAATGGAAACTTCTATTTTTTAAGTTTGATTTTAAGATGCCAAAATAGAGGCCTATAAATGTGTTAAGTCAAATTGAGCTTTCACTTCATCGAGTTAAATTTATTTGGCTTAATGACTTTGTAGCCATGCTTATTTAGATATTAGAATTTTGCGTTTAATTTCTATATGGTAATCGTAATATATCACGTGCTTTGCACATGATTGAATATTTTCATAAATCATGGTATCAAATAATAGTAATATGCAAAAGAAAAATTGCTTTCTATGATTTTCTATTTTTTAGTAGTGATTAATATTCTTAAATAAATTAGCAAAAGGATATATGCTTTTAATTTAACGACACATTTATAAGACAAAATAATGGAATATTTCATTCCTTTCGTTTGAATATAAATAGAGGATTTCTTTTTAGAAAACAAAAATGGTCTACTTTACATCAAAATGTATTGACCTTACATCAAAAATGGTTTGCTTTACAACAAATGCAATAACTAACCATGTCAGATCAGAACAGAATTTTCCTGTAAACAGTATATACTTCAAAAGAGAAGAACAATCCTATAACAGTTTCCTGTAATTTTCTCGCTAATATAAATGTTTTACCAAATGAACCACATTTTATAATCTTCCTTGCTACAATTTCAGGATTCGAGGTAGATGGTTATTAGGTGGAGTAGCAAGAATTCGATGCATAATGCAATTTGAACTGGGATCATGTGTAATTCCAATTTGAAAATAAAGGATGGATAGTGGCAACATGGGTGAAGAATAGATTTGGACGATTAAACTGTATGAAGAGGTATAAATGGTTATTAAAATGCAGCTGCTTTCATGACAACTGAATGAGGCGAATTAAGGAAAAGTAAAACTCAGACTTTGTTGAATGTAAAGTTTTCCACAGTGCTATTATACAATTTTCCAAATCCTGTGACCGCAACAATTTAAGCCAAAAGGGGAAGGATACAAGGAAGCCACATGGGATTTGTAATTACTAATCTAACTTATAACACAAATGAAAGGCCACATGTTTAAATGGTGTAAAATGGTTAAACTACCATCTAAACATCATTTAATATGTCATTTTCTTTACCACTAACCTGAATGAAGAACATGAAACATAATAAATCATTGTATATTTGAACAATAATTTTAACTCTTAATAAAATTGCCACGTTGCTTGATTGTGAATTTAATTAATTTAAATTTGAGAATGTACGAATCAATAATTCTTAATTGAAGTTGATACATTAATCATCCATATAAAAATAAGTTTTTGACATTTACCACCCGTTTGGTTGGAGAGTTTTTCTTCCTCAATGGGAATCAAAGGATAATTATACCCATACATTATGTTTGGTACACTTCTATGGGATTGGTCATTACTCACTTTATGGGATTGAAAGACCCATAGAGTAAATTGAGCACTGTCAACCTCATCCCCACTTAGCCCATTTCAAAGTAAAAATAAATTAAATACTCCATCAAATTAAACCCGAGAAGGAAAAAAAAAACGTACATCGTCCTCTTCCCTCTCTCTCTACCTCTCGCTGGCCACCCTTTACAAGCTCCGCCCACTCTCTCTTTTCTTCCCATGTTGATAGATATGATCATAAGTTGGAGTCGAAAGAGATTGAGATGGCCAATTTATCCACATAATTGATAGTGGATCTCTTTGGTTTCTTTCACTTTTCAGATTTTACAGCCTTTTTTCAAACCCACCATACGAATCGGCTTTGCCTTCTCCAATTATTTGACCACAACTTCCCTTTATATACCATTCTCACCTTTTTTTTTAGATGGTCCCCACATGGTTCCCGGGTTTCCCATCCTTTACAATATTTATACAAGTTGATAGCTTTACTAGCAAATGACAAGAAAACACGCAAAAAAATCCAATCTTTATTGATAGTGGATCTCTTTGGCAGTTGATGATTCACGGATCTGCCCATGAAATCTGGACTTTTATCAAAGAGATTGTTGCATTCCTAAGAGATGATTTAGTCAGAAATAGTTCAAGGGAAAAACAATGACTTTGAAAGTTAAGAAATTAGGTTCTTGTAATTCATACCTAGGATGGGCAAAGTTCACACTTCTCCTCTCTCAATCCACAACTTGTAGAAATTTTAAAGCTAAAGCTAGAAGTTATTAGTACCAATGGTACAAGTTATTAGTGGCATTCAAGATAGAAATTTAGAATGTTGGATGTAAATTTAATCCTTACCATTCAATTCACATACGTGCAGTATTCGTTCTAGTTGGTCAACTAATTTTTTTTCAACTAAGGGTTTTTTATTTCAACTAAGGATGATATTTTCTTGTGTGCAGTTGGGGATGAAAAATGTTGGCGAGGGGTGAAATGATAAAATATAATTAAAAAAAGATGATGCTTTTTTATTTTTATTAATTTTTTCATCAGCTTAACTTCTTGAATTGGCTAATCAAGTTAATTTTGCAAATGATCCATTAAAATGGTAGTTAGTTGAATCAAGATGATGACAATAAACATTGAAACCAGGATTCACTCAAATTCTTATAACACTTTCTTGGCTGGCTCGCAGACCTGAAGCTGACATATTCGGAGTCAGTGGGAAAGAACATATGGAGGATGATGTTTTCTAAAATTCAAATGTAAGTAAGAATTTGTATTCCCCTATCAATAAAGTACTAAGCTTATATGTATGTAAGAGAATAACATCCAAAAAGATGGAATTAAAGTTTTGCTACAAAAATTTATCTATCATAATTCATTTCTTACCAACATCATCAAAATTGACATTTTTCAATTAAAAACAAAATTTAATTGCATTAAATTGACACTAATAATAAAAGTACATCAAATTTGCAATGAATGCATATGAATTTGAAAATCAATGTACACAAGGGATTTAAAAATCTAATAAAGATAAAGATAAAATTGAAACATCAAAATATCTTCTATTGAGATTGATTATAGCAGCTAAATAGATTTGTGCACATGTTCTAACAGTCATATCTAATAAAAAATATTTCAACCCCAAGGAAAAACTATTTAGATATGACATGATAGATGTGAGAAAATTTAGATCTAGACTAAAAATTCTTCAATTTCACAAAAAAAAAAAAAGAACTCACACAAGGAAATCATAAGAGATGAGAAAACTCTTACTAGAAGGATATTGGAAAAAGAAATCTCACTAGGAAATTATAAAAGAGAATAATCTTTCAACAAAAAATCTTAGGAAAGAAGATTAATTCCAACAAAAGAAGTAGGTTAAAATACATGGTACCTTTTTTGTTAATTTTTTCTTTTATTAAAAAATTTTTCCTTTCTTTTACTTTTTCCCTCTCTTTTTTTTGTGTTTTCCTTTCCCTTTTCTTTTCTACATTTTCTTTCTTTCTCCTATTTCTTTATTTCTCCATTACCATACAACTACCACTACTAACCACTACCACCACAACTTCCATCTTCCTTTTATCACCATCAACTGCCATCCTCTATCACCCTCTCATCTTCTCTCCCCTCTCTCCACTTCCTCTTCTCTCATCCTCTTTTTCTTTCCCCTTCTTCTTCCCCATACTTTCCCATCCATCCCTCTTTATCTCCCTTCTTTCCAGCGACCAGATCCCAGGTTGCGACAAGATCTAGTTAGATCTTTTCTCTAGCGAGCTAGATCTCTTCTCTAGAGATCTGATCGCCGAGAAGGAAAGGGATAAAGGGGAGGGGTGGGAAAGTGGAGAGAGAAAAAGGGGAAAGAGAAGGAGAGAAGGGAAAGAGGAAGTGAAGAAAGAAGAGGGAAGTGGGGTGGTGAAAGAAGAGAAAAGGTTGGTGGCAAATGGTGTTGGTTGGTGGAGGGTGATGGTGGCGAGTAGAGAGAGAGGATGGAAGAGAAAAGAGGAAGATGGATGATGATAATTTTTAAAAATTTTAAAAGTGTTTCAAAAGTTTTGAAATTTGTAAAAACACCTATAATAGTTAAATTAAAGTAATTTGAGCACCAAAAAGAAAAGTAAAAAATATTTAAAAATAATAATAATAACACATCATTTGCAGGTCACATACAAGTTAAGGGTGGAATTTCCTATTATTTTAAAGTACAAGAAAGTTATGTAGATAATTTTGAATCATAGGGTGGCTGATTGACTTTTGGTGAAACACAAGGGGTTTCTATAATTTACTCAAAGATTTACAATCTTAAGTGGAAACGCCTTCTTATATCCATGCTAATGTTTTATTCAAGCAAGAATATATATATAATAGCAAGATAGCAGATATATGGTCATGTGAGTGAAATTATATGTCGTGTTGGTTGCCTCTTATCCATTTAAGGATCCTGATGAAACCAAAACTCATCCAGAAGACAATAAATAGAATATTAAATGATCAATTTAGAATTCTGGATAGTTGGCACATAAAATGCACAGGATTTTTTTGTTGGTTCAAGGGGGAATCCATGACTTATAAGGAGAAAGGGAAAAAGGCAAACGTTTGAGAAATGAACCAGGTATCTTATGATAACCTAGTTAATGTCCCAACACCAACACAGGTTAACTTAGTTGGCAAGGACGGACCACTTTCTCACAAAAGGTCATGTGTTTGAATCCCACTATTGATATGAGAGCTGTATTGGTGGGCGATACATAAATACCTCTATGAGCACTCAACCATTGACAATGGCATTGCTTACCATAACTTTTTTTTAAAAGGGTCACTAAAATGGAAAATATGTGACGTCCAAGTCATTTTTTCAATTTTACTGGTGAATCATCTGGTTACATGGGTATCTTAATTGGAGCAATATTTGTGCGAGGACAAAAATGTCCAAACAATATGGCAACCTGTTTTTTCCTCGCAAGCCATGCCTTAGATCTAAAAGTAGATTGATTCCTTTTCTTCTTCTTCTTCTTCTTTCTGCTTCTTCACTACCCACCTTCACTATTACCAAAAAAAACATAAAAAAAATCACCAATAACATCCTTCTCTTCTTCTTTCTACTTCACCACCCACCTCCACTACTGCACAATTCCATCACCTTACTCTCCCTCTTCTCTTCCCCTCCCCTTTTTTCCACCGTTCCTCTCCCCTCCTTCCCACTCTACCAGATTTGGGGCTTTGTCATTGAATTTAGATTGTAGCTACTGCTAAGTTTGCAAAGGCTACTGGCATTTATATACCTCATGAAGTGGCACAAGATGATGAAATGTTGGGTTATGAATAAAAGGTTTAGAAGAGCACCAAGTCGAGGAGTTCTGAGAATTCTCATTTCTCAAATAGCTGAATATAACAATTTCGTCATGGGAAAGGTTTATCAAAGGCATAGCTATAATGTTCCATTTGCTTGTTCTTTCTGATGTCAAATTTGATGACTAGTTGTGATTGCAATGAAGAAATCGAGATACAAGAGATTTAAGGTCATATTTTTTTTGGGACAATTTTATCCATGAGAAAATATTCTTCTAGCTAAGTAACCCATTTTATCGGATGGTTCGCCAGTAAAAATTGACAAAATGACCCAAATGACGCGTTTTTTTTTTCAAGTTCAGTGACCTTTTTAGCCAAAAAAAAGTTTAGTGACCAAATGATACCATTTTGAATAGTTTAGAGACCATTTTGACCATTCACTCATTCAAATGTGAGAGAAGATGAATTTATTATTAATCATAGAAACAAAAGTATATGACTCTTTTGTTGAGACTAACATAAATATTAGCTAGAACTATCTTCACAATAACTCATTTCAACTTCTCATGATTTTTTTTCTCACAACAAAAAACTATCAATTAGTTTCTCAATACTCTAAACAACTAAATTACTAGAGCTTACTAAAACAAAAACTTCCAAAATTCAAATAGGAAAAATCAACTGTCACAAAGATTTGTTTAACTATGCCAACAATAATGTGCAATATCTGAGGACTCTCCCATGTGATATCAAGGATCTTTCTTGGAGATCCTATAGGGATCTGATGGATGAAAGTAGCATGAGCAACTAGTTTGTAGAACCTGACTAGCCAATGCAGAGTTTAGATGTTATCATGCAGATAATACGTAAGGCCACTATACCACCCGTTGGCCTGTATATCGTGGACTTGATGGGTGATTATATGGATAGCCTGAATTCTAATGATGTTGATGTTAATCCTGATATATATATTGATAGCAGTGGAGAGGCGTATGCAATCTAATATCATCTGGGGCTGGATTTTATTGTCAGTCCTGCATGAAAATGTTGCTTTTGGGCCTATGGCTGCAATATGGTGTGAACTTGAAGAATGGGTGTAAGCTTTTTTAAGCGCAATATGCAGTAATCTAGTCATGGGATAAAAAATTGGCCATCTTTTGGTTGCAAGCACTATGACGTATGCAACTTCTGATTCTTCCTTTGAGAAGAATTTGAGCTTATACATGTGTAGAGGAGAAAATAGCAAGGGTGTGTCCCATTGTTGTTAGTTGTTTATCATTTTTGGTTTATCTTATACTCTACTTTTGTTCCATTAAAAGTGTCATACTTTTTATTTTAAAATATTTTTCATACTGAGAATGTCAAAATTATTTTTAGACTCTTTTTTCTAAGATTGTCCCTTACTTAAATTATATGCATGTTACATTTAAGTTTGAATTTTAAATTTAAAGAGGTACAATTGAAAAAAGAAGTACAAACATCGCAATGAAAGCACTATTCTTGAAAAATTAGATTCTCAAAATAAGACATGGAAATTAGGACAGAGAAAGTACATTTTGTTGTTTGTTATACTATTAAATACATGTGTATTTAGTGATGTATATACTAAAGTACATTATGTACATATGCTTGAAGAGTTTTTTCCAAAAAAAAAAAAAAGAATAAAGAAAGAGGTTGAGGCGTGCATAATTCGTGCATGTGTGAAATATTAGAAGTCAATACAAAATAAACTTTAGACGTTGTCAATATGATTCCAATGTATTTCCAAAGAAAGATATTGGTTGCAGAGGTGGAGTACAGATTAAATGTTGGTTAAGAAAATCCAGAAAACAACTTCTATTACTTTGGCTAATTTCTCTTTGATAGCCTAAGCAATGTTGATCTCTTTACAACCCAAGGGACCTTAAACATATTTTCCAAGTACTATAAGTTTCTTTTCTTAACTTTTCGAGGAATCCTTCATCAATCGTTATGAATGAAATTTGTTTAATGATCACAAAATTGAGACTAGCACATGACTTTTGAAAAGTTAGAAGAGAATTTGCTTTCCAAGTATTTGGTTAGAGGATTTAAGTTTAGGGACTGCAAAGTTTTGCTTAAAAGTTTAAGGACTAGTGGAGTCGGTTACCCTCCTTTAATCTATGAAATGTATCGATTGCTTGAATACTTACTTGTGTATCTATTATACTTAAACATATGTCTCAATTAAATTTGAACTACTAATTACTAGGATTGGGAAAATTGTGTGCTAAGGGTAGAGGGAATGTGGATAGATATATTAGGGAGAAACACCTCGAGAGAGCCATCAAAGAGCCAATATATAAGTCAGAAATTCAATTCTGACACAAAAGTTTAAACTATTAGGTTTTGGGCCTTATTTACATATTAAGTGATCTTTCTCCATCTTTCGAACCAATATGGATATAATGTTCTCATGAATTTAACAAATTTTTTCATTCATGAATAACCCCTCACATTAAATCCAAGTTTACAATCTCTTCTCCGAACCCATGAGTAACCCCTCACATAAACCCAAATTTATAAGTTTTTCTCCAAATTCACTTTAATACTCAATGCAATCTCACCTTAACACCTAAAGTCACATTTTCTTCTAATTATGGATCTACTTTTCTTCAATATCCAAACTGAATTTTGGAGCCCTACCGACTCTTGACTCCTTAGTCTAACACCAACCAGACCCCTACCAAACTTATGCGCACCTGATTCAATACTAGCAAATTTCTTAGCACTTTGGCATTTCGGTCTACCATCAAGAAAAGAATTTTCATCAATCTAACTTCGAGAAAAACTCACTTGCCCAATTTCACAACCTGAATCTCTGATACTACTTGTTGGGGATCCAAGCGAAACTCGCGACTATTGACACATCAAATATACAACAATTTAATGACAAATAAGTCACAAGTATTAAAGATAAATGACAAACAATATTTAACGTGATTCGACTTCATCATTGAATCTACGTCCACGGAGAGAAATTCATTCTTTATTATGAGAGGAAAAATCTTATACAAAATACAACTTGAATCAATTCCAATCCTTATATACCATTTCTCATCTCCCAAGAACCCTCTTTCTTTTTGTGTGTCTCTTGTGTCGTATGCTAACTACCTATTTATATAGAAATATAACTTGAACCCAATTCCAATCCTTATATACCATCTCTCATCTTCCAAGAACTCTCTCTGGCACTCCATGTATAAGGTTACATGTCGCATTTGTATGCTTGTTGTGTGTCTCTTGTGTCGTATGTCAATCT